>LR991071.1:17766853-18366853 GCA_905163555.1 Notocelia uddmanniana
TTAACAAATACAAATACAAATACAAATATCTTTATTCTGCATAAAATGTGGTACATAAGATGGCAACATTATTTAAATACTAGATGAAAGCCCGGCTTCGCTCGGGTGAAATAAATAAGAAAGAAATAAACATTTATTCGTGACAGTTATGCAAACGACGAAAGAAATAAGTAGGTAGTGTACAAAAATGTATAAAATAAAAACATTACAACAACGGATTATGATGAAACTTCGAATCGTATAGAAATATAGTCTGTAGTCTGGATTGGGAATAAAAGTATTGAATGGAATTATATGGAATTGGGAGTAAAAGATTACGCAAACGACGTCACGGGCAAAGGCTAGTATCTTTGCAAGTTAATCCTAAGCATTTTTATAAGGGTAGTATTTAAAGGCACATAAAAAAAATTTCACCGTAATCAGTACTGATTTGTATAGCTAAAATACTAATCGTTCATTAAAATTCAATTCAGATGTGCATTGTTAAATATTGATGTACCAGTCAGTATTTTTGGTGCGAAGTCAGAGCTGCTAACGCGAAAAACAAATGAAGTTCGTGTATCTCCCTCTCTGTCGCACTTGCAAATTCGAGCGACACAGAGGGAAATACACGATGTTCGTTCGTTTTCGTTTCGCGATAGCAGCTCTCTATTCTCCGCCAAATTCTATTCAGTGGGGCCCTTTACACTCAATATTATCGCGATTTTTAAAATTGTATGGGGTCTGTTAAACGCTTAATACTATCACAATACTGGTGTGTCAATATTATCGTGGTTTTCAAAATCGTATGGATTTTTCTTCAATATTCATTGCACGTGATACGGATCGTGATATGAGTATATCGCGTGATAATAATAACCATGTAACAGGCCCCTATGGATGTTGCTTCAATATTCAGTGTTTCACGTGATAATAATAACAGTTGGTAATATTTTCTCCAATTAATGGAAGCTATTTAACAACTTGTTCCGTTTTGCCAAAGGTATTTCACATTCCGATACGCGCACCATCCAGGAATAGGAGCCGTCAGACCAGAGGGCCTACCACGATCTGAAAACGAAGTATTTCCCTCTCCGCGCTCGAATATGCAAGTGCGACAGAGAGGCATATATATTTAGTTTTCGGTTGGTAGCACCTTAGTCCGAGCGTGGCGGACGGTCGAAGAAAGTCAAAGAACATTCCGTGTGTTGTCTGTCACACATATAATTTTTTAGCTTCCCGTCGACCTATGAACTTGAAATTAAGTGATAATGTTTATTATGAAGTATATTTTACCAAAAATATCAATATATTGATAAATCACATTTGTGTTTTAGTTGTACGGAACCCTCAGTGTGCGACTCCGATGCACTTGGCTGGTTTTTATTACATTTTGAATTTTATTTCTCTTATAGTAAAATACCCTATTCGTTTTAAAGTTGACGCCTGAGGGCCTACCACGAACCAAAAACGAACTATCTTCCTCTCGTTCGAATATACATGTGCGAGAGAGGCAGATACTTCGTTTTCGGTTCGCAGTAGCGCCTCTAACGTCCGAGCGCGGCGAACGGCATGAGCTGAGGGTCTACCCCGAAATTCAAAATCGTAACTTCGTATGGTGCCGTCCCTTTCACTCTCCTGTCATAGACTATATGAGTGAAAGGGACGGCACCATACGAAGTTCGGATTTCGAATTTCGGAGTAGTTCCCTAGTACCACTAAGTTATAAGATAGAGCGAGATAGGGATAGAATTTTGCTAGACGTTTAAAAGCCATAAGTCACCTAGTAGTTTGTCACAAACAAAAAAGAGACGCAGCTTTAAGATGGCGGACAGACTCAGCAAACATTCAAGTGGTGTCCTTTACACGATTAATATTATCACAATTCTGGGGTGTCAATATTATCGCAGTTTTCAAATTTGTATGGATTCTGCTTTAATATTCACGTGATACTTATCGTGATATGAATCCATGTAACAGGCCCCATACATTCGCTTTGAAGGCGGTTGTTGTGACAATCAGTCTAGCTAGCACGATAGATTATACCGTTACGTTTTATGTGACGTTTTAATACATTTCGCCCATATAACGTGACGGTATAAGTTATCGTGCTAGCTAGGCTGATAGGTGTATAGAACGCTTGAAAACTACAAAAACAAAACGCTGCAGACGCGGCTAGCCGAATCCACACAATGGGCGATGATGGCCAATCACCCAGAACGCAGCCCAGCAACCTGGCCAACGACGGACGCAAAAATAGTTCACGATTTTCGAACGTAGCCGACACTGTCAACCAACAAATTTAATATAGCAATATAGTCTGTGGGCAATATGGCCGACGTTTTGTCATCAAATTAACACTTTTAAATGCAAAATACGCGACAATCCGAATTTTGCGGATACATATGTTCAAATCAAAAATCGTTATTTTTATACGTTCTTCAATTTGAGACAGGTCTCGTTCGGGTCTACCGTACCCCTGCACGAAATTATTAATATAGATAAAACCGCACATTTTACCAGCAACTGGCATGCAAAAGTGAAAAAGAGAAATGGAATTCAAATAATAAAACAATAATAATAATAGCAATAAAAAAAGGAGGAATGATCATTAAAATTGTTATTTTAAAAAAAATGTCAGAGTCATATTTACTTCCACAACCCACTAATTTGTACCTACTTATATCTAATTATAAACGATGTCACATATATATATATATATATATATAATAATAATTATAAAGTGGATAATACGAAATATAAAATTGCAAAGTCAAGTCCATCCATACCTAATCACAAAGAGTCTTCACATAATTATATTTAAAATAATCAAAATATTCATTAATGGAGTAAAAACATTTCTGTATTTGCCAGTTTTTTAACTTACGTCTAAATAATCTAAGCGGCAAATCCTTGATGTCATCTTGCAGACGATTGTAAATGCTAATAGACATGCAAAATGCGTTTTTACCATATAATTTCGTCTTTTTTGGAGGTATGACAAGACGATTTGGGTATCTAGTATTAAATTTACACGTATCTTTGTTTGTTTTAAATAATTCAGGATGCATTTTAACAAATACACATGTTTCAAAAATATACATACTCGGCAAAGTCAAAATTTTTAATTCTCTGTATAGTGATCTGCATGATGTCATGATATCCGCATTACAGATAGCTCTGATACATTGTTTTTGCGCCAATAGTGCCCGTTTGGCCTGACTTGAGTTACCCCAAAGAAGAATGCCATATTTAAGTATTGAGTATACATATCCATAATACGCTTGTATGGCAGTCTCCTTAGTACTGATTTTTACTAACCTCCACAATGCATAGGCAAACGAGTTCACCTTACTACATACCTTATTGATATGGTCATTCCAAGAAAATGCATCATCCAAACAAATACCTAAAAATGTTGTCTGACAAGATTCATTCAAGATCTGATCCGCAAAAGTAACAGTTAGACGGTGTTTAACGCCATTTTTATTCACAAATTGTATAAATGTAGTTTTCTGAAAATTCATATTTAGATTATTATTCCGCATCCAATTCACAATACTGTTAATAGTCTCATTGATGTCATTGTTATATGTTTTTGCATCTCGACATGGTATGACGATTGATAGGTCATCCGCAAAAAGTGTACAGTCGAATTTTGTTGCATTTGAAAGATCGTTAATATACAGTAGAAAAAGCAGGGGTCCTAAAATACTCCCCTGCGGTACTCCGACTGCGTTTACTTTTGTGGTCGACCTATGAGCAGTTACAATATTGTCAGAACCAATTTGAGTTACTTCCACAAATTGAGTCCTTGCCTTCAAATAATCCCTAAGCCAGTCGTTAACTATCCCTCTCATGCCGTATAGTTCACATTTGGCAAGTAGCGTTTCGTGACATACAAAATCAAAAGCCCGGCTCATGTCAAAAAAGATAGCCGTAACTGGCAAGCTTCTGTTCATATGGCCTAAGATGTTATTTGTTAGATTATATGCAGCTAATGATGTGGACTTCCCTTTTTGAAAACCGAATTGCTCAGATTTAATTATTTTAAACTTATTTATAAAAGACATTATACGGTCATGAAAGACTCTCTCAAATATCTTTGAGAAAACGGATATGAGCGAGATCGGCCTAAAATTCCCGATACATTCTTTGTTGCCTTTTTTGAAAAGTGGTTTTATTAGGGCCAGCTTTATAGACTCCGGAAAAATGCCACTGGCAAATGACATATTTACCAGATGACTCAATACTGCAGCAATTTGTTCATTACATGTTTTAATTACTTTAGTCTGTATTTCGTCGTAACCTGCAGAGTTAGTAGAATTTAGGGCCTTTATGGTCATTCGGATTTCTCTTTCATCCGTTGGGGCCAAGAACATGTTTGCGTTATTTGCGTTTATATGGGAGACATCAGAATTTGGCTTGCTATCCGTAACAGAATTCGTTAAATTTATGTAAAAATCATTAAAAGCATTAGCAATGTCAACAGGGTTCAGTAATATATTATCGTTAATAACTATTTTACCAATACTACCGTCGATGGAGTGATTTTTTGTAACATTTTTAATTACGTCCCACGTCGCCTTACATACATTTTTTGATCGAGCGACATACTTAACATTTGCTAATTTTTGAGCTTGATATATACATCGTTTTAAAATTTTTGAATAGTTATTATATTCTACTTTACTGTTTAAGTCTTCAACATGGCTTTTTGATTTTCGATAGTGGCAAAAACGCAAACATCTCTTGGTTTTTATAGATTTTTTAATACCCCTTGACACCCACTTGCTAGATTTAGACTTAATGGTTATTTTACTTTTTATAACAGGAAAGCATAATTTATAGAAAAGTATGAACGTGTCATGAAAATATTTGAAAGCCACTGATACCTCGTTTTCGCCATATACGTCCGACCATGATAAAGAACTCAACAAAATAAAACATTACTGATACAAGGCATCGCTTAACTATTGAGCACATCACAGGATAGATGCATGTCGTTTCTTCAACTGTGTATGAATTTCCACGCATATGTAATATTAGCTGTTGCTCGCGACTTCGTCCGCGTCTTCGCTCCTATTGGTCATAGCGTGATGTTATATAGCCTAAAGCCTTCCTCGATAAATGTACTATCCAACACAAAAATAATTTATCAATTCGAACCAGTAGTTCCTGAGAATTAGCGCGTTCAAACAAACAAACTCTTCAGCTTTATAATATTAGTATAGATTACCTAATCTACCATGGCAAGACCGATTTTAATAAAAACATAAATCATAGCCAGAACGGAATATTACAGGAAAGTGACATTATTAAACCGTGCCACGCGTTCAGGCTGTTAGAGCTGTCACAACATCTGGCACTTATATTTATTTCGTTACATATTTTTTTGCAGTAGATGACAATAGTAAAATAAATTATTCTCGCATTACCAGTAAACAAAACTCGCGAAATAATCGGAAAACATCACACTTCAGCTTATTTTTATCATTTTGAAGATTTTTTAATATATGACGACGCAGTTTAACCATCAAAAATAATGACGACACCTTCTATTTTTACCTACGAAGCTTCATACTCAGAGCATATTTTGACGTTTTATTAAAAGTTGCTTTTGAGTTTTGACTATCAGTTATCCTCCCTATTAAACATACGCTTCTTTATTAAAATTTCCAATTGAAAATGAAAAATTGAAAAATTGATCACCCCGGGCGGGATTTGAACCCGCGACCTCTGGAATCCGTCCATCGCTCTTACCAACTGAGCTACCGCGGGTTATCCCGAGGCGACGAATCTTTCAATCAGTTCACTCTTTAATTAAGCCTTAGGGAGACTTGTAGCGACATCTACCGTCAAAGTTACTACAACTTTTTTGAAACGGCACCAATGTCTCAAGTTACATTGAGAATCATTAGTAACAATGTGCTACCCCATTCTAAATGTAAATGTTTTACAAGTGGAAACGTCCACTTAACGAAATTATAATTTCCAATTGAAAATGAAAAATTCTCTCGCTCCGCTCGCTCTCTCGCTTCTTTCGCTTCTTTATTAGCTGTACCGTTTCAAAGTTATTATCCTTCTAAACACCAACCCTTTAATAATTCACCTTAACGTGCTTGTCTTGGTTAAACGTTATTTGTCTTTCTCTTACAAAACAGACGTCAAAGTGACAGACAAAGACAAACGGATTTTACAGCGAGATTTTGCAAAATAAATCTTTCCTCTACTAGCAGATGTTTGTACAGGAAATAATTAACACTTTCTCAAATAAATTCTCTCTGATCTGACTAAATCTAACTTAACAATACCTGAATATACCTATTAATTAAATTATTACAAATACAAAACTACCTATATCTCTCAATTTTATTGTAAAGCTTTACTAATTGGCCATCGAAAAATCCACTTCTGGGCCCAATTTTAAAATTTGATTATTTATTTCAGGCATAGGCTTATTAATAACTCTTCCTTAGAACCTTCCTCACCCTTTTCTCCCCCTTAATAAATGATTCTTAAAATCCTATGTCCTTCACAGGACCTCTAGTTATTGCCATACTTATTCCATCTAACAGCCAGGCCACGACTGCGCGAATTGCGGCGCGGCAAGCGTTTTGTCTGTTCATTGCATGGTCGGGACGCGCAACGCACTGCGGTTAGTTGGGATCACACGCAACGTATTAATAGAATCAGGCGTTACTTTGCGGGAATCTATGATAAGCCTCGCCCAGCTTGTCAGCTGCGTACCCCCCGTGTTCTCAAATTATTGATACCTTTCCACCGCACTAGATTCATGACTCATTCCTTCGCCATACAGGCAAGCCGTCTCTGGAATTCACTCCCTCTTAACATCAAACAAGCCCCAAGCAAGTTTGCTTACAAGAGAATGCTGCGTAAGCATCTGCTTAAACAAGAATTCGAATAGAATCCATTCCTATGACTATAGTATGTATTGAATATGAAGTAGTAAATTTATTCTTGTATGTATGTAACTTATATTAATATCTTGTATTTATGTATGTTTATTTATAGTGTTTATATTGATTTTGTCTTCGTATTTTCTTAGTAGATATTATCAAACTAATTTCTTTTGCTCTCACTAGCTCGGAAAGCCGTCTTTTATCCTTTGAAACAAGCGGGTAAAAACGCATTTTATCCACAAGTGGCGAAAGTAATTTGACCTTGGAGCGTGTTTGAGTAGCTTTTGACAGATAACAAAACGTAAAACGCACATATTAATGGTTCATTTGATATCAATTATCATTAAATAAATGGTTTGAGAATTTAATAAAAAATACCAAATTTAGCTTTATTTAATGATTTAAGTCGTAAACATTAAAATTCTATAAGTAACATTTTTTTTTATAATGACTGAGTATAATTGTAAACGCACAAGTTGAGTCGATGCAATTTCAAAACGCATTGTCAGAAATGTCATCGTTGTCAATGTCAACTAAAATATACACAACTTGTCACCAACTCCGACTCGCGTAAATATTATACACAACTTTCAGAGTTTTCAGTTATAATATCGTAAAAAAATCAGTGATTCCAGTGATGAGAATCATGCCTGTGGAACTGTGTTTTTTTGCATGTTGCACTTTCCTCGCTATAGTGAGGAGAAAAGTTTTGTGTTACACACGGGTGCAAACTTGTATTTTACTTCTCGTGTGTTGAAACACTCGCTACGCTCAGGATTCTATTTTAGAACCACTCGCTTCGCTCGTGGTTCAACTATAGAATCCTTTCGCTGGCTCGTGTTTCAATTCCACACTCGCGGGTAAAATACAACTTTGCACCCTTGTATAACAAATAACTATTGCACCTTTCATCTCTGTTTAGCCCAATGGTTGGCTGGTAGAGAATGCCATTTGGCATTAAGCCCGCCATTTGTACATTTTTCTTATCATGAGTATTTTTAATAAATATTTCCAACAATAAAACTAACACAAATCTAAAAGTAAACGTTATCAATAGCGGTCAACTGCTTACCTATATAAAAAAAAATTAACTTAACACAACTAAATCAAAAATTAGTACCTAAAATTACATTTTGTGCAATAAAGTTTAAATAAAATAAATAAATAGGCTTCTAGGACAATATTTCTTTGCTATTCAGCTAAAGAACGTGTAGGTCTATATTTGTTAACGCTATGTATCCACTCGCATATTTTTGCACGCGGTTGATGCTCCCACCCTCCCTCCGCTCGCAAAAACATGCAAATAAATACAAAAAACCGACACAAATAATGACAAAACCTCGACCCGTGTTTCGCCTCTCTACGAGGCATCATCAGGAGATGTTGCTTGCGCCACGTCAACCGAGCCCACCGACCGAGTCAGGTCGATTTCTGGCTCGGAAGCTGCTGCTGAAGCTGATGCAGCTGTCCAAGAAGCTTATCACACGCAAGGTATTAGTAAAACTGCTGCCGTTGCAAGCCGCTGTCGGTTTCAACGATTGAGGCCGCGGACTTAACGCCGGCGTAACAAACAGACATGTAACACTATACAGTCAGAAACACAGAGTTACACTCGCTATTAAAATTAAATATGGCTAACACTGCTACACACTCATTTGTTTTGTACCAAGAGTAATTTTCCGATAAGTAACTGTAGAAAATGAAATAGTTTCAGAGCTCGCCACCTTATTCAGCGCGTTTGTGAGGCCGTCTCTCATCTAGTTAAAAGCAATACGTCCGGCCCATTAAATGCTGATTGTTGCCTTTATAACGGGCCTTATTGTATTGATACCAGCAAGTTTATTTTACATACGATACATTCATACAATAATGTTGACCAAGCAGCATTTGATGTTGCCGTTTATTTTTGAGATTAGTTATTTTTGAACTATCAATTTTCCAGCCAGCACGATAGGTTTTGTGGTCATGTGTTATGTTACGACCCTAATCACACAAAACGTCACGAAAGACATGAGCATAAAACCTATTTTGTACGAGTATAACCTGAGCTGATAATAATGAACTTTAAATAAATTAGGATACTTGTGCGGGTTAAGTATGTTTATTATAATATATATGTTTGTGTACGTAAAGCTCAAAACGCACAGAGCGCGGCGCAGCGTCGTTACGTGGCGGAGGCGGTTTTTCGGTAAAGCGAACGCGGTCCGGGGGACGTCACAGCAAAAAACCTCGCGGGATAGCGGAGAGGGAGGCGGCGTGTGTGACATATGAAGCAGTAATCGACACTATCGACTGTCGACAGTGCCGGAAAATTCAAAAATTCAAAACCGCCTCCGCGCCGCACCCGCGCTGCGCCCGCTCTGTGCATTACGAGCTTTTAATATCGATTTCGGATCCGATATTTTACGTATAATATGAACGTGGTGTAACCCTTATGTCTAACTGAAATGCGTAACTTTAATCGACAGTAAAATATAAATTCATAAAGATGTGACGCCATTACCACGGCCAGAGAGGACATCAGATTTTTACAAGTCCCTTATTTTCTACAGATAATAATCATCCCAAATGAACCAATACCAATCTCTTTATGGAACGGCGAAACGGATTAAATGGCAAAACGGATTAAAGTTCAAAAGTAACGTTCCAAACAGAAAGTGGATTTGTATGGACAAATCCATGAAATATATTAATGTTAATTGTAATCCATTTGTAATTCCTGTTGTCTAGCTTTATAACTTAAGAAGATATAAACCGATCTTATGACCCGCAATTTTGAAAAAAAGGACACTTGTCTGCCCGCGGTTACTTTTTATACCCAAAATCAAAATAGAGTTGTTTGCCCGCGTGTACTTTATTATCCCATAGTCCTAGCTTGTTAAACTGTATTTTTCCTCGTCTTCCCTATACACATATCCGTAATTTCTGTCTCGCTTCGTCTTCCATACTTTTATTCATACACGTACATGCCACCAACATTCGACCAATTAGTTCGCTAGATTTTTAAGTCTGTGGCGCGCGTTTCAAACAAGTATCCACTTGGTTCGTTAAATTACTGTATTTCTGCGGAAATAGTGCTTTTAACATCAAATATATAATAGTGCGAGTAGCTTAAATAAATCTGTGAATGTTTAATGTGACGAGTGAAGTGAAAAGTGGGTGGAAATTTATACATTGTCGTTTGTGTTTATACTAAGCGTTACAAACAACCACTTAAATTTTTTTAAATAATTAAATACCGTGATAAAGTTGTTTATGTTATTGACAAAATAGCTAAACATTAGTAATACCTACAACCAAGTCTTCATGGTTTGTTTTGTGTATGAAAAGCACACTCCGCCCGGCCGCCATTGATCCAAAAAGTCGGGGCAGACAAGGGTTTTATCCTCAGAACACCAGGGCAGGCAAGTGAATTCTCTAATTGGGTAATATTTGTACCCAGGGTCATATGAGCGGGTAGCAGTTCTGATTAAAAATAAATAAAAATGAGGACTACATTTAAAGAACGCTTCCTTAGAGTAATATTTTGTGTAAAAAAACATTGTTATTTAATTGAAATCCGGGGAAATTCTGATCTAAGTCTTGGCACCACTTCTTATGAGGCCCAATAGTAAGAGAGTACGTTTCAGTGCCATATGTCATCACTGACAACACACACTGGTCAAAGACTTTCGTCTTGAGACACTACGGAATATTGGACGAAAGGATGTGCCATACCTATAGCTTTCCGAACGCTGCCCAGCCGAGTCGGATTAACGACGACGACAGTTCGACGATTAACAGAGGGTACTACCTTCCTACCGATATGTAGGTTACAAATAAATATAACATCGGTATGTGTACACTTGTCAAATTGATTGTCATTTCATTAGACTCATTACTCATTAGATACACTTTTTGTAGCTAACCTATTATAATTTCCAATGCCAAAGCACTCAGCAGCAAAAGCTCTCAGCAGACAGCTAATTGAAAAATTAAGTCGTTCTAATTTAGAAGTACGACTAATTCCCTACCGCACGAGAAATGTTCCCAGTGAAATTTTATTACTGAAAAATCGTCACAAAACTTTCAACAAGCGTACATTTCTCGCAGAATTAGTGCTGCGGGCGCCAACGTTTTCCACCCCTTAAAAACCTTTATCAAATGAGACAATATTGGCCTTTATCGATTCCTTACCTCCTTAGCTAAGGTTTATTATATTATTGGTTTTATTTTTTTGATAATTATTTCTCGTTAATGAAATAATAGCAAAAAAACGAGAGGAAGTTTTCGAGTAAAAATACCGGTCAAGTGCGAGTTGGGTTCCGTACTAATCTTTACAACATTAGACACTTTATTATAACCTTTTTAGTTTAATTTAAATAATAATATTTCTTTGAATTTTTTATCAATAATAAGAACTTTAAATAATATCAAGTAGAATTTTGGTCAAGTATGAGTCGGATTTTAGTTTTCCTATGCATTTTGAGACCCAGCGCCTGATAAACACAACCAGCAACCTTTTAAAAGTTTTTTTGTATGGTAGCACCCTGAAATATTTATTTTTAGTATTTGTTGTTATAGCGACAACAGAAATACATCATCTGTGAAAATTTTAACTGTCTAACTATCACAGTTCATGAGATACAGCCTGGTGACAGACGGACAGCCAGACAGACGGACGGACAGCGGAGTCTTAGTAATAGGGTTCCATTTTACCCTTTGCGTACGGCACACTAAACAACGAAGTTTTAATGGTCCATATTATTAATTGTATGCAATATTTGCAAAAAATCAAAACGTACAAACCTAAAATTTAACGATAACGATATCTACAACTTTGTTTATTGCAATATCTTCGTGTTATTTCCTCACATTGTTTCAGATAAACACTATTTTTACATTGCCGGACTGGCTCGTCAGGCATTCCCTTTCTTTCCGAGCCTCGGCAATAATATACTAATAAATTTAAACTTCGTTTTCACGTCCGTAATATCTAACTACTAACTTTAACAGCTGCGAGCGTATGATGGTTGCCGTTTTATCACTTATCGTCGTGGATAAGACACCCGTCACTCTCGCACTCGCATACCTGTCAGAACCTGACGGATGTCTTATCCGCGACGATAAAAGATAAAATGGCATGGCAACCATCATAGGCCCGCTGGACCTCACCTCACTGGACAGTGGCGCCAACTGCTGAGCACAAAAACAATATATATACTGAGATAGAGATACCAGTGAAATACTCCACATAGATCGTAGCGCCGCTGTGTATTAAGTAAGAACTAACCGCACGAAAGCTGCATCTCTGTCACTTCAATATGCAAGTGCGATAGAAATAGCACCCAGTGACATCTGGTGCAAACAAGTTAAACTACAATTTCCATAGAAAAATTCGTACTTCGTGTTTAATTAAATAAAATACTTTCTTCTAATAAAATATGTATTCACCATCATGATCCACAGATAACCCTTAACACAGATAACGTAACATTCCTCTTCTCTAATAAAATAACACAATATCAAAGCATAATCTCAAATTACAAATTAAGCCTCTTTGGAGCTTTTACTACCCTACCGGATCTCGTTCTATACTGATCACTAATTGAACCATGATCAGGCTGTAAATCATCAGCCGATTCTACAGAATCATTACCCACTATATTATCAAAGTCGGTATTAAAAGCATTCTTATTTACATGTAACATATTCCTATCATTACACACTATATTATCAAAGTCAGTACTAAAAGCATTCTTATTCACATGTACTCTATTCCTTCTGAACTTGCCACCACTCTCATCTTCAATTATATATGAACGAGGAAATGGTGACTTGTCAGAAACCTTTCCCTTCGTCCAAAATTTATCTTCAGTTTTCTTTTTGAACCAGACCCTATCACCAATCGAAATTTCTTTTAAAGGTCTCGCGGATTTATCATAATGTTTTTTTATTTTTTCATGACACCTAGCATCCAATTCTAAATCCCTGTAAAATATCTGAGGCTGAAGATAAAATTTAGACACCGGATATTTACAATTCAAATTCCTGTTAAATAATAAATTGGCTGGTGAAGGACTGTTTTCTTTTGAGCTGTTCCTTAAATTTAATAAACCTATATAAGGATCAGTCCCATCATAAACACATTTTCTCAACATACTTTTAACCATTTTAATACTAGATTCAGACATGCCATTAGACTTGGGATAATTCGGGGAGGATGTAATATGTTTGAACCCATAGTCATCTGAAAATATCTTGAATTCTGCACTTGAGTATTGTGGACCATTATCTGTAACTACTTCTAATGGAATACCATGTCTTGCAAAAATTGCCTTACAGTGTTTAATTACTGTACTAGAAGTCAAATTTTCTAACTTGGCTATTTCTATATATTTACTGTAATAATCCACAATAAGTAAATAATGATGACCCCGGAACTCAAACAAATCTGATCCCACCTTAATCCATGGCAGTGATGGAACATCATGAAACTGTAATGTTTCTTTACAATTATTATTTGTAAATGTTGCACACACCTGACAATTTATACATAAATCTTTAATTTGAGAAGTCATACCAGGCCAGAACATAACACTTTTAGCCCTTCTTATGCAAGTATTCACTCCCTGATGACCTTCATGCACAATATTCAACATCATTTTTTGTAAAGCATATGGTATAACAATTACATTATTTTTAAAAACTATACCTTCTATTACACTTAAATCAAATCTAAAATTCCAGAATGGTTTTACAGTATCACATACTTCCTTTTTAAATATTGGCCAACCATTTGTTATGTATTGTATGACTGTTTGAAGGATATTATCTTCTCTGGTTTTTTGACTAATCAGTAAATATTTTTGTTTAGATATAGGTAGAAAATCCACTGATGCCTGGACATGACAAATTATTTCTTTATTGAATTCTACATCAAGTTTGTCTATATTTTCATCTTTATTATCTATATATGATCTACTTAGGAAGTCAGAAATAAACATTTTAGACCCTGGAACATATTTAACATTTAAGTCATATCCTTGAACTTTCAACATCATTCTTTGTAAACGTGGAGGAACTTTATTTAATGGTCTTCTAAATAATATTTCTAGTGCTGAATGGTCAGTTTCTAAAGTAACAAAACGCCCTAAAATGTATTTGTGAAATCGTATACAGCCAAAAACAATTGCAAACATCTCACGTTCTACTTGTGCATATCCTTTCTGGCATTCCGTTAAAGCCTTTGATGCATATGCTATTGGCTGACCATTTTGTAACAGACATGCTCCGACACCTTCAGAACTACAATCTACTGAAACTGTAACTTCTTTATTAGGATCAAATATTTTTAAAGTTGGCGCATTTGTGAGAGCCTCTTTTAATTTAGAAAAAGCATTTTCATGAGTTAAATTCCATTGAAAAATTATATCCTTCTTCAGTAATTCTCTTAATGGTGCAGTAATTGTTGAATAATTGTTTATAAATTTTGACAAGTAATTTGTCAAACCAAGGAATCGTTCTAATTCTTTTTTATCATTGATTTTATTTACTTGATTTATTGCCAACACCTTGCCAGGATCTGGCCTTATTCCTTCTTCACCTACAATAACACCTAAAAATTTAATGTTATTTTTTAAAAACTCACATTTTTCTTTGTTAAATTTAACATTATGATTTCTTGCAATTTCAAGGACCTTATGTAATAATCTATTATGTTCCTCAATGGTAGGTGCATGTACAATTACATCGTCAACATAAAACTCAACCCCTTTAATATTTTCGTACACTTCCTTCATTCTTTCTTGAAATGCCTCCGTTGACACTGATAGCCCAAATGGAAGTCTTTTATATCTATAATTCCCAAAAGGTGTGGAAAATGTACACAATTTGGAACTTTCAGAATCAAGTAAGACAGTCCAAAACCCACTATTACAATCTAGTTTCGAAAAATATTTAGAACCAGATAGTCTGTCAGTAACATCCTCAACAGTAGGAAGTACCCTGTGAGATCTAATTATGAAATTGTTCAAATATCTTGGATCTAGGCAAAGCCTAATTTTATTATTGCTCTTCTTGGTAATTACGATAGAGTTGACCCACTCAACAGGCTCCTCTACCTTCTCTATGATACCTAGTTGCACCATCTTATCCAATTCCAATTTAAGTGGTTCTCTTAAGGCTATAGGCACTCGTCGAGGTGGGTCGGCTCTAGGAATTGCTGACTCCTGCAAAACAATTTTATATACTTTATCAAAACATCCTATGCCTTCAAAGACATCTTTGTATTCATTGATGTTAGGTGTCATTGTTACATTATTTACATAATTTCTCTTTATTAACTTGAGATCAGAGCAGGTTCTAAGACCCAATATTGTTATGCAATTTGAATTAGTTAATACAATCACATTTCCCATTTCTGAGGTAACATTTAAGAGTACTAACCCCTTTTACTGAAATATTTTTATCATCTAGGGTAACAAGTCGGATAGGTTTTTTCTCAATAAACTTAGGATTCAGACCTAATTCTTTATATGTATTATAACTCATTACATTAACCTGTGCACCTGTATCTAGTTTAACCTTATGACCCTTTTCATTAATGTATAAAGTTTCAAACCACTCACTTGGAGAACTGTCCTTTTTGCTTATACTGCCAATGAAGAATGTCTCAACTTGGTCTTCTTCATCGCTATGCTGCTCATCAACATTAGCCACTTGTTTCCGTGCAAACTGATCTACCTTATTTCTACATACTTTGGCAAAATGATTTCTTCCTTTGCATTTTTGACATACCGTTCCATTCGCAGGGCATTTGTGCGCTGGAAACCATGGTCGAAACCCACATCTAAAACAAGTCTTGACATTTTTCCCTTTTTCATGTACAGCCAATACCGCCTCTGGTTTTGATATGTCTGCCAGCTGAGACTGTGTTAGTTCTGCGGCCCTGCAGATAGATATGGTCCTATCTAATGTCAACTCCTCCTCTCGAAGCAGTCTCTCCTTTACCTGTATGTTCTTGAGGCCTACTATTATCATGTCTCTTATCAATTCATCTTTCATTTTGTCAAACTCACATGATAAGCTTTTTCTTTGTAAGTCAGTTAGAAATTCATTGAAAGATTCAGACTCTTTTTGTGACCTGGTAAAAAATTTATGCCTCTCTACTGTAACACATTTCTTTGGCAAAAAGTGTTTGTCGAAGGCTTCTATTAATTCTTTATAAGTTAACTTTTCTGCATCTAAGTTAAACGAATTATATACATCAAGTCCTCCATCCCCAATGTTATGCAAAAGAAGCGCTATTTTTCTTGTGTCCGATGCACTTTCTAAATCGCACGCTACAAGAAAAAATGAAAATTTTTGCAGCCATTTTTTCCAAGCGCCGGCAATATCTTCCTCTTCCAAGTTAAGCGAACGTATATTCTTGTCATTTCTATTATATGATTCACCCATTATTATATTTTGTATTTATTAACAGCGCGGAGTAAAACCTGACACCATGTTTAATTAAATAAAATACTTTCTTCTAATAAAATATGTATTCACCATCATGATCCACAGATAACCCTTAACACAGATAACGTAACACTTCGAGCTGAAAGGCCCCTGACACAGACCGAAACCCACGCGGGCAGAGTCATGCGCACAGCTAGTAGCTATTGTTATAAAGCCAGGCCTAATTAATAAAAAAACTGTTTATTAAAGTCAGAATCAATTATTAAAATATACTTGAGTAAATTTAAAACAATTTATTTCAAGCGAAAGTGTAATTTTATTGCAACCTCAAAGTGACTTGAGAGAAGGTAGACCTTTTTTTGTGTTTTTTTTAGTGTGAAGGTTCAAAAGGAGGTAGACCTTTTTTTTAGTCGACAGTGCCACGATTTTTCATCTTGAGATGCGTACCTCGTATAGGTATCGATATAAAAGACGATATTAACGTTAAAATGTGTCCATTCCCCTCACAACAAACACAAAATCCAACAAAAGCCCACACTATGGTTACCCGAGGCCAAACAAAAACAAACAATGCGAACATTTGATTAAGAGTACATCCCTAACGACCAAATAAAGTCCGAAGGCCGAACGTACAGCTGACCCTAATAACGACCGATGAGCCATTTTCACACAATACGTTAACCATACCCCACATTACCATTCCACGAGACATTTTCCTCGAGCACCATAAGTACCTCGCTTTTGTTACATTTTTCTATGCGCAATCAAGCGTGCAAACTTACGAACGGGTACCTAATCAAATCAACGGAACGGATATTTCATCCTCATTCAATAACGCCCAATTTGTCCATCTGATCAACTAGCAACTATTTTTCTTGATAAATTTGTCTTTGTACGCGTGCATTCAGCCATATGAAAAAGTATTCTAGTTTCATGCTCCGACACCTTCAGAACTACAATCTACTGAAACTGTAACTTCTTTATTAGGATCAAATATTTTTAAAGTTGGCGCATTTGTGAGAGCCTCTTTTAATTTAGAAAAAGCATTTTCATGAGTTAAATTCCATTGAAAAATTATATCCTTCTTCAGTAATTCTCTTAATGGTGCAGTAATTGTTGAATAATTGTTTATAAATTTTGACAAGTAATTTGTCAAACCAAGGAATCGTTCTAATTCTTTTTTATCATTGATTTTATTTACTTGATTTATTGCCAACACCTTGCCAGGATCTGGCCTTATTCCTTCTTCACCTACAATAACACCTAAAAATTTAATGTTATTTTTTAAAAACTCACATTTTTCTTTGTTAAATTTAACATTATGATTTCTTGCAATTTCAAGGACCTTATGTAATAATCTATTATGTTCCTCAATGGTAGGTGCATGTACAATTACATCGTCAACATAAAACTCAACCCCTTTAATATTTTCGTACACTTCCTTCATTCTTTCTTGAAATGCCTCCGTTGACACTGATAGCCCAAATGGAAGTCTTTTATATCTATAATTCCCAAAAGGTGTGGAAAATGTACACAATTTGGAACTTTCAGAATCAAGTAAGACAGTCCAAAACCCACTATTACAATCTAGTTTCGAAAAATATTTAGAACCAGATAGTCTGTCAGTAACATCCTCAACAGTAGGAAGTACCCTGTGAGATCTAATTATGAAATTGTTCAAATATCTTGGATCTAGGCAAAGCCTAATTTTATTATTGCTCTTCTTGGTAATTACGATAGAGTTGACCCACTCAACAGGCTCCTCTACCTTCTCTATGATACCTAGTTGCACCATCTTATCCAATTCCAATTTAAGTGGTTCTCTTAAGGCTATAGGCACTCGTCGAGGTGGGTCGGCTCTAGGAATTGCTGACTCCTGCAAAACAATTTTATATACTTTATCAAAACATCCTATGCCTTCAAAGACATCTTTGTATTCATTGATGTTAGGTGTCATTGTTACATTATTTACATAATTTCTCTTTATTAACTTGAGATCAGAGCAGGTTCTAAGACCCAATATTGTTATGCAATTTGAATTAGTTAATACAATCACATTTCCCATTTCTGAGGTAACATTTAAGAGTACTAACCCCTTTTACTGAAATATTTTTATCATCTAGGGTAACAAGTCGGATAGGTTTTTTCTCAATAAACTTAGGATTCAGACCTAATTCTTTATATGTATTATAACTCATTACATTAACCTGTGCACCTGTATCTAGTTTAACCTTATGACCCTTTTCATTAATGTATAAAGTTTCAAACCACTCACTTGGAGAACTGTCCTTTTTGCTTATACTGCCAATGAAGAATGTCTCAACTTGGTCTTCTTCATCGCTATGCTGCTCATCAACATTAGCCACTTGTTTCCGTGCAAACTGATCTACCTTATTTCTACATACTTTGGCAAAATGATTTCTTCCTTTGCATTTTTGACATACCGTTCCATTCGCAGGGCATTTGTGCGCTGGAAACCATGGTCGAAACCCACATCTAAAACAAGTCTTGACATTTTTCCCTTTTTCATGTACAGCCAATACCGCCTCTGGTTTTGATATGTCTGCCAGCTGAGACTGTGTTAGTTCTGCGGCCCTGCAGATAGATATGGTCCTATCTAATGTCAACTCCTCCTCTCGAAGCAGTCTCTCCTTTACCTGTATGTTCTTGAGGCCTACTATTATCATGTCTCTTATCAATTCATCTTTCATTTTGTCAAACTCACATGATAAGCTTTTTCTTTGTAAGTCAGTTAGAAATTCATTGAAAGATTCAGACTCTTTTTGTGACCTGGTAAAAAATTTATGCCTCTCTACTGTAACACATTTCTTTGGCAAAAAGTGTTTGTCGAAGGCTTCTATTAATTCTTTATAAGTTAACTTTTCTGCATCTAAGTTAAACGAATTATATACATCAAGTCCTCCATCCCCAATGTTATGCAAAAGAAGCGCTATTTTTCTTGTGTCCGATGCACTTTCTAAATCGCACGCTACAAGAAAAAATGAAAATTTTTGCAGCCATTTTTTCCAAGCGCCGGCAATATCTTCCTCTTCCAAGTTAAGCGAACGTATATTCTTGTCATTTCTATTATATGATTCACCCATTATTATATTTTGTATTTATTAACAGCGCGGAGTAAAACCTGACACCATGTTTAATTAAATAAAATACTTTCTTCTAATAAAATATGTATTCACCATCATGATCCACAGATAACCCTTAACACAGATAACGTAACACTTCGAGCTGAAAGGCCCCTGACACAGACCGAAACCCACGCGGGCAGAGTCATGCGCACAGCTAGTAGCTATTGTTATAAAGCCAGGCCTAATTAATAAAAAAACTGTTTATTAAAGTCAGAATCAATTATTAAAATATACTTGAGTAAATTTAAAACAATTTATTTCAAGCGAAAGTGTAATTTTATTGCAACCTCAAAGTGACTTGAGAGAAGGTAGACCTTTTTTTGTGTTTTTTTTAGTGTGAAGGTTCAAAAGGAGGTAGACCTTTTTTTTAGTCGACAGTGCCACGATTTTTCATCTTGAGATGCGTACCTCGTATAGGTATCGATATAAAAGACGATATTAACGTTAAAATGTGTCCATTCCCCTCACAACAAACACAAAATCCAACAAAAGCCCACACTATGGTTACCCGAGGCCAAACAAAAACAAACAATGCGAACATTTGATTAAGAGTACATCCCTAACGACCAAATAAAGTCCGAAGGCCGAACGTACAGCTGACCCTAATAACGACCGATGAGCCATTTTCACACAATACGTTAACCATACCCCACATTACCATTCCACGAGACATTTTCCTCGAGCACCATAAGTACCTCGCTTTTGTTACATTTTTCTATGCGCAATCAAGCGTGCAAACTTACGAACGGGTACCTAATCAAATCAACGGAACGGATATTTCATCCTCATTCAATAACGCCCAATTTGTCCATCTGATCAACTAGCAACTATTTTTCTTGATAAATTTGTCTTTGTACGCGTGCATTCAGCCATATGAAAAAGTATTCTAGTTTCAGTTCACATTGGTTCCTTTTAAAGGGCACCCATCATGCGGTGTGGATATATATTTTTGGGGATATATGGCTCCAAAACCAAGCGCCCAAATTAAAAATAAAAAGTGAAAATTAGGTATCTCACTAAATTCACATCATTGTTCATTTCTTGAAATAAGTAATTTTAAAGCCGATTTTTGCAAGTCCCCGCGCACGGGCAACGAACAGATTATTATTATAGGCTAACATTTGCCAGTTAAGGAGATAGAATTTTATCGAATACCTCACCATCTTGAAAATAGCGGTACTACGGTAAAATCTTTTACGAATAATATGCGTAATCGAGGCCGAAGATTCGTATTTACGAGGCACGAGCTAGCTTTTAAATGGCGAAGGTAACCTGTGATGTCTAATCTGAATAATCGTTCACAGGCCTCTTTAATTAAGAGCATTTCAGTTGGCTGAGTTCTCCATTAACCAAATGTAACCAAATTATTAAAAGAAAATATGGCAGCCTTTGTTCATCACTGACTTGAAATTGTATACCCAGATGTTCCAAACAAGCCTAATTACGGAGATAAAACATTTTCTTCTCCCCTCGAAGAACAGTTTTTTCCTAACGCTAGAGTTATAGAATAAATTTCAAGTTATCATCAATTTTCTCGAGAGATATTACACGTGAAAATGCCGCCTATGAGAAAGGAGGAAAAGCGTCTTGTCACCAAGGTCTTACGCTTTTATAAGAAATCTGAGGCTTCGTAATATAAAGTACCTAAATATGTTTGTACATATTTTGAAGAAAGAATACATTTATTCGTAGCACATAAAAACATAGACAATAAAAAATAAAATAAAACAATAAAAATAAGAAAGCGCCACGAGTTGGTCCCGACTGAGCATAGTGCCAACCTTACGGTCAACGCTGGTCTTCCGTCGGGGCCAACTAGTGAGATCACGGCGTATAACACACTTAAAAATAAAACTAAACTCTTAATTAACACGCATTGAAATAAAGAAATACAAAAAGCATTTACTCTATATTACGAAGATTTCTTATAATTATGCTTGTGCATAGACAAATTCAATAAGATTTTATATATCTTCACGCACGATTAAGCAAAAAAAGTAACAAACATCACATAATTTTAGAGTTTTTTAACTAAAAGGAGAAAATTTGGATGCCTTTGTTAGAGTTCATGAATCATGGCCTTAGGGTGCGTTCCACGGAGGCGGAGCGGAGACGTGCATAATTAGCGTGCTAATCAAATTAATCCATTTAATTGAAACGGAGAGGATAAGAACGGAAGAATGGTCAATTCTGTAGGTCTCCTCTTCGGTTCACCTCAGTGGAAACGCAACCTTAGAGGGATATTATGATGTTCGAATTTTCGTTGTTTATGAACGGATTTCAATGATATTCGGAAGAAACTTCAAATATCTGACACGCTGCAGCTACAGGTTTTTGTGAATAAAACGTTACAGGTTGTTGTGTTTTCGATTAGGGGAAGGGAGGAAAAAGGGGGCAGTGTACGCAAAATAAAATAAGCAAAAGTATTGTTCTTTTTTTTAATACCACGTCGGTGACAAACAAGCGTACGGCCCGCCTGACGGCAAGGCCCGAGTGAATAGGCATCTTCTGGGTGAGCTCGCTTCATCGTCGGCCTCATCTTTGCCCCCCGGCTAGATGCTGGCCAAGAGCAATCCCATTTTTAATAAAAAAAAGCGGTTCTTCGTTTTTGTCTAGGTACAAAACGCAATTATCAACCGATTGTCGTGAAATTTTGTGAGCAGGTTTGATAATCATATAGAGTTTTTTGACGAGTCAGTTTTAGGAAAATTTGAAATTGGTAAAAAGTATTCTCGATGTCTACACAGCTCACATAACTACTAGTTAAAGTAATCCTACGTAACAGTTGATACGTATATATCCATATAGGTATGTAATATAGAAGTAAGCTCAACCTAGTAGAAAGATAGTTAAAAGTTCAGCGCCGCGAACACAAACTCTTGCATTCAAACTCTTACAAACTAGTATCGAACACGAGTTCTGCAAAAGATGGCTTGTTAGGTTTAGTTTAGTTTCACACATTGATACATTTTGCTTCACATCAATAGCTCGAGTTATTTCTCAGAGGACCTTAATGCTGTCGTTTACAACAGTATTTTTTATGAATAGATATATCGTAGCAAATCTCCGGGCTCGGGGCTGGCTGTATACAGAATACATACAGGGTGGGCCCTGTACCAGGCGCAAAAATTTAAACGGTGGATTATTTAGCGGGCCAGACACTTTTTTTTCTTCAAATATGGCTTTTGTATATTTTTATTACTTTTCTGAAGTCACATTAATGTCAATTTATTTTAAAAAGTCAATAATATAGATTTATTTTAAATACCTGAAATATCATTGAAAACAAAAAATGCAAAAACAATTATGACTCATAACTTGATACTACCTCAAACACTGCATTGACTGATGTCATATAATCTCGTGGTGTCAAGATCCATTACTAACTGGTCATAACTTTAGATCAAAATTTCGCCGAAACGAAAATTTTGAACAAAAATTTTACACCAGGTGTTTACTGCAGATGCTCTAAGGAAGCGTCCTTTTGAATATTTGCTCCAGTTACAGGGTCCACCTTGTATACATAGTTTTGTAGTCTCTGGGTGACCGAGCTATACAGCTACTTATATAGATAAATACATAGAAAACATCCGAGACTCAGGAACAAAAATATTCATGCTAAATATACACAAACAATGCCCTGACCGGGATTCGAACCCGGGACTTCCGGCTTTGTAGGCAGCGTGACTACCAACTAAGTCAAAGTGGTCGTATAAGTCGTAAACATCCAGCTTGATCGATTTTTCGCCCCCCGATATCAACAGTATTGTAACTCTCATCGAAAACGTTAGGAGTTTAGGACCGTTTTCGAGATCCCAAAATAAACAAATATATGTGTACAAATATATGTGTATAAACATACAAATAAATGGTAATCAAAGCGCCGGCTTCCTCGCACAACGCATCACCATTACTGTACAGGGAGGAAATACTGCCAGCATCTTTGGCAATATGCCGCAGGGGAACCCTTATTTTAGTTAAGCTTTTTGTAAGTTTTTGATAAGTACTTAGGTTATTTTATTATCTATAGGTACTTACTGTATGATTTGAATTGCTCTATTAAAAATATTACGTAGATGCATTTGTTTCTGGTTGGTTTCTGTGACTTGGATGTTCTCTATGCATTTAAATAAGTATATACTTCTACTACTATGGAATCAGTTCGATTTGTGTAAAATTTTGTCACCTAATATTTATTTATATATATATCTATTAAAAAGATATCTAGATATCTTAGCTCAGCAAACGTTTGCCGGAGGCAACAGGCGATCCTCGTGCGGGCAGCTTTCTCCGAAGAATTGCTATTGCAATTCAGCGCGGGAATGCTGCCTGCATGATGGGCACCCTGCCTAAGAGTCCAAATTTAGATTTTTATAGGTGATTTTTAAGTTACAGTTATTTATATTTTATTTCACATATTTTTCTGATTTATCAGTTGCCCTAAAACTTTCATTAAATATATCGTCGTCTAGTATCCATAACACAAGTCTTATTGAGCTTACTATAGGACTAGTTCGATTTGTGTAAAAAGTGTTATCTAAAATATATCGTCGTCTAGTACCCATAACACAAGCCTTATTCAGCTTAATATGGGACTAGTTCGATATGTGTAAGTTTTTTTTATTCATTTCTTTATTTTCTGATATTAGATCGATTGGGGACATAGAAACATGATGACTGTGTAACGCTTAAGCTTTGAAACAATCCTCAAATACTATAGGACTAGTTCGATTTGTGTAAAAAGTGTTATCTAAAAATATATCGTCGTCTAGTACCCATAACACAAGCCTTATTGAGTTTAGTATGGGACTAGTTCGATATGTGTAATTTTTTTCGTTTATTTATTTTCTGATATTAGATTGATTGGGTACATAGAAACATGATGACTGTGTAACGCTTAAGGTTTAAAACAATCCTCAAAATCTGTAAATAACAGCCGTAGTTCTGTTGAATTATAAATCCTATCCTAAAAGCAATGTACATTAATGTATGCATACCCTTCTTGTTTAACCGAATCCTGCTAAAATGCCGTCGTTAACAGCCTCAACAGGCATAATGATTGATTAGGGTAGCGGGGGTCAAGGGTAGCGCCAGGGACAGGCCCGGGCGAGACTGCCTGTAATTAGCTCCTTTACGCCTGAGGCTACCTTAACCTAGACCAGAGGGGCTAGTATGATCGCTTATATGTCGGACATATAGCATTCGTCCCTCTCGCACTTACATACTTGACAGTACGGGACGAATGCTATATGTCCGACATATAAGCTATCATACTAGCCGGGCAGGGGTCGGCAAACCGCGGCTTACGAGCCGCATGCGGCGTTTGAAGGGCCAGGTGCGCCTCTTCCAGGACTCCTCGAAAATATAGTGAAAAGCCAGGTATTTTTGGCTGTCTGAGGTTACCAAAAGATTATATTTTTACTGAATTTGGCTCTTTCGTCAAAAAGTATGCCGAACCCTGCCCTAGACTGTGGGAAAGCCGCACTATTTACTAATAATTAAACTTGTAACCAATTAAATTAATTAATTATTAAACGTCAGTCAATCATTTTCTCCCGAAAATATGCAACAATGTTTATACTAAACTTTATACAGCTTATACAAACCGAAAACAATGATTATACTAAAAATATAAAAAAAAGTAAATCTGTTTATGAATAAAGAAACGAGAAAAATTACAATGCGTAGTTCACCAAGAAAACATGCCGAAATTAGGTTACTAAATTGGGGGAAAAATAGACTAATAATTAAACTTATAACCAATTAAATTAATTAATTATCAAACGTCAGTCACTCATTTTCTCCCGAAAATATGCTTATTACAATGATTATACTAAAACTATAAAAAAAAGTAAATCTGTTTATGAATAAAGAAACGAGAAAAAATTAAAATGAAGAAGTTCACCAAGAAAACATGTCGAAACTAGGTTACTAAATTGGGGGAAAAAATAATCGAAATTATTTTTAATAAGATTATGACTTCGACTAATGGCCGCGAGGCTGCCTCTAATTGGGTACTTGGCGCCTGAGGCATCCTAAGCCGCGAACTGTGAGCAGCTGTATTAGTTACAGAAAATATTTCGGTATATTCGGCCGATGTTGTTATTGAATCGACTATCCAAATGAGGACATTGATAGACGGGAAACCAAACATATTGCTTTACTTATTTTACAGTACATTATGGTGCTTCTTTACCGCATGAGTGCGGTAATCAGCAGATTACGTGCATATGTCGAAACTTTAAAGAGCCATATGTACTGTAAAACGTTGTACGATACACGTGCGAATAGGTAATTCGCACGTGTATCGTACAACGTTTTAATTTATCACCACTCGTTGCGAATTTCCTGTTCTCTGCACTTGTATCGTAATGTACTATTATCAGTTAGGTACAACATACTATAAGGTTTTCCTAATAGATATTTCCACATCTTTTCGTGCCATATCCTATCGGATACCGGCGACAACAAACGACAGGCTTCTCTATTGAGACATTCTGTAAGAAGCTAAAGACTTTTCTTGTCCAAAAGGCTTACCTGCTATTCAAATGACAAAATTATGACTGATATTGCATGGATATTATTGTACTGTACCGTACCTATCAAATTAAGTCCTGTTATTGGCATTGGGACATTTTTAATTTTATTGTTTTAATATTTAAAATTTATTGCCTTAATTTTAATTTTATTTGTTTTATAAATTAAAATTAAGTAGACACAATGAAATTAAAATTACTAGTAATTAAATTGCTTCGAAATGGCCATATGAATCCCATTGTACCTATTCATAAGATCTGTAAAAACTATTTTTTTATACCACGTCGGTGGCAAACAAGTGTACGGCCCGCCTGATGGTAAGCCGATGAAGATGGTCACCGCTGCCTATGGACGCCTGAAACTCCAGGGGAGTAACATGCGCGGGTAATTATAGACGGTAGACAGACATATTGACCAAAATAGAAAAAGTAAAAAAGCTATATTACAAATTGCAAATTTATATAAGACCAACGTGGGGAGTGCACCCAGGAAACATACGGACAATTTACGAGCACGTTGTCGAACCGATAGTCACATACGCAGCATCTATATGGTCTGAAGCTCTAAAGTACAAATATATTAAAACAAAACTTCTTTCCTTACAAAGACTATTGGCGATTAAATGCATACACGGCTTCAGAACATTAAGTACGCCTCTCTCGATAACATTAGTTGAACTGACACCTTTACCAGCCAAAATCTACTACGCTGCTGAAATAGAACTTACCCGCATACGTGGCCACAGTTCCCTCTTACCCAGTGACCTCCCCATTGAGTCCCCTGTTCCACCCTCGCACCTCTTACATCCGGCTGATAGGAAAACTATTTTTCATGCATCTATAACAACCCAGGATGAACTTGAAGAGCTCACCCAAGCACAAAATTCCACAGATTTTACTAGAGAAATTTGGCAGATTTATACTGATGACAGTCGCTTAGAGGATAAAGTAGGGTCGGCTTTCGTCGTGATTAAACCAAACCAAAGGCCCATCATCAAAAAGTTGAAATTACACAACTGCTGTTCCGTGTACCAAGCTGAACTGTTGGCCATGTCAGAGGGGCTCCGATTTGCACTCGAGGGACAAGCACGCCCACACAAAATTCTTGTGCTCAGCGATTGCAAGTCCGCACTCACTGAGGTGGCAAACCCCAATAGCTACAATTTCTTTGCAAACCAGATCCACAAACTCTTGCATAAGTACAAATCCCCAATCGAAGTTGTATTTTACTGGACCAAATCTCATTGCGGTATCCAAGGCAATGAGCTCGCGGATTCCGCAGCGAAGGCCGCCACTAAGCTACAGAAGGCACCCGATTATGAACACATCCCAGTCAGTCACATTAAATACCTTCTAAAAACTAGTCTCAAAGAAGAACGAGCAAAAAGTCTCCTTCCCAACTATAATTATCTGTTGAACTACCTTAGCAGCCATAAACTTTCCTTCTCCGCAACACAATTTCTAAGTAATCATGGATATCATAAAGCCTACTTGGGACGATTTAAAATAACTAACAATGACCACTGTCCTTGTGACCCCGGATCCACCATTTCTCAGACGTTCTCCCACTTAATCAACAGTTGCCCACGATTCTCCTCTAGACGATTAAATCACATCATTATCTGCCAGAACCTAAACATTGATCCAAGAAAATTCACCGACATGATAACGAACGAGACTACCAGCAATAGTTTCCACTCATTCTTAAAACATATAGTTCGTAACCTAAAATCATTTAATGGCACCTAAAGTACCAAATCTCATCCCTTTCGCATCCTTCTTTGGCCCTCGCATATTTTATAGTTCGTCTATTATATATATTTCACACTGCACCGGGTGAAGGTTTTAGTCCGTAGGCGACTGGGCCAATTCCCAGTTAAGTCGGGCATGCTCACGGAACCGGGCCGGTAGTATCCAATGAGGATTTCCTCCACACACGGGAAAAAAAGACCCTTTAGAAATTTATACACTCCTTTCTTGAAGAATCCCATACTGTAGTTCCTCGGGAAAACCTCGGCAGGGAGCTAATTCCACAACCGGAGCGAACGACGGTTGCAATAAATGACTATTTTTCGCCACTCTGCTGAGAGTGGTAGCGTCACTAACCCTGGTCCAGTCCCTGATATTATTTATTTTCGCACCATGTTGTTCTCGGTCTTGGCAGTTTTCTTAAACATCGAACAGCTTTTATGGTATTATAACATACTGCATAGAAAACTGGTAAGGCTCAAAATGCATTACGCCGCAGTAAATTAGTTTTACTGTAAACATTGTAGTGCCGGACTTGGCACCATTTCAGAGAATCTACGGTACTTGACACCCATTTAGATCTCAATTCTTTTGTCGGCGAAGACGACAACCAAGCATGGCATATTCGTAATATTGAACTTGGCTCCTATTTTCACATTTATGTTTTTGATGGCTTGTCATTACTTTTTGTAAATCTTCGCCAAATGGTGCTTTTCAAGAGCGAATGCACGAGTTACAACCCGACACCCGACACCCGACGACAAAATACCCAAATCGATATAGGTGCACCTCAAATATTTGAAGAGTTCCCTCGATTTCTCCAGGACCCTATGATCAGATTCTTACGTGATAACTATGGGACCACCCCTGAAGTATACCGTTTCAAACAAAACAAGAATCTTCCAAATCGGTTAATAAATGACGGAGTTCTGAGGTAACTAGCTTAAATAATAATAATAATAAAACTAATAAAAAAGAACACTGTTATCTGTTTTTTTTCTGGTGTACACAAACAATTACCAAGCTAAATGCCAAATTTCAGCTTTCTAGGTCACCTGGAAGTGGGTTAGGTTTTTGATTATTAGTCAGTCAGTCAGTGATAAAAATGCCGTTTTTTGGAATTTAATATCTCAATAACTATTAAACCTATATTTATGAGGGGTTCTAGTTGTTCTACAGGATCCTAATACATGTACCAAATTGCATATTTTTTTGTTAGATAGATTTTGAGTTATTGAGTGGTCAAAAGTGGCTCCAAACGGTTCGTGTAAAATAACACACGGCTGCTGTCCGCCAGTTCCTGGGGTGAAATTGGCTAGATCCGCACATTTAAGTTGAACGATTTCTGTACATCTGATATATTCCCACTAATGCACAAATAGAGAGAGACAGATAAGTGATATCTGACAAGTCTTCACCTGTCAGTGTATCCGCTTTCATAACTGCAAATTGTACTGAATTGACGTTTAGACGTTTTGGATTATATGGGATTTGACATTTCGCTGTGCTTTTAAATGGAGACAATTCGTTAACTGATCAAAATGATCGTACTATCTGTCCCGTTCTAACTCATCTTGGTTAACCATAAGGATTAAAAGAGACAACTATATGAAAAATCATTTTGCTTAACAACAGTTGACTTGTTTAGTGAACTGGCCGAAAATAGGTTAAGCAAATATTGACTTCCCTCAACCGTCGATTAGGTACTTTGTTTACTAGAATGTGCCTATTCTACTAGATCCGGGTCGCTATCAAATTACCTTAATGGTTCGGGACTAACCCCATCTGTGTTTCCAAATGTGGTACAGTCAGCATCGAAAGTAGCTGCGCATATGAAGGGATCAAAAACTTATTCCCTTATAATAAAGACTTTTGAATTGAGTAGCTACTTCTGAACATAACGCACTAACGTATTTGTTAATAAGAGCCGATAGCTTTATATGTCCAACATATAAACGCGATCGTGCTTAGGCTGATACTTTCATAATAAAAAAAATCAAAATTATTTATTTAGTATTATGTTGGTCGTACCAAACTGCAACAAAGACACAATCATATAGATTAAACATAATAAAAAAATCTATGCTTCTATGCTTAACAGTAACTTCCAAAAAAATCTCAAATAAGGAATCCTTCCGCAGCATAGTAGTAGGCTTATGAAAGTTATGAACCACATCTTGGTTAGTGATACCGGCCTGAATATCTTTTTCACCCCTGATGCAACGGCAACGTTCATGTCAGCATTAAGTCGCTTTCTTTAAGCCATTGTGGTTCAAAGCTTCATTGTCTATGAATTTTTACAAGTATTTTTTTAAACATATTATCTTGTTAGTGATCATTAATCGTTTCCTGACATACTCTGTTTATAAATTTTATGTGACATATTCTTCTGAGATTAAATATTAGTAAGTTTTATTTTTATTTATAAATTATCTGTGTTTATGATTTTGTGTGTTTAATATACGCGTGGCGATTATGGCATTTACCCCCCATGCGTGCGCGATAAATGCGAAAGTAAGTCTGCATCTCTATTAGTAACTTCCTCACCCTTAATCCGCGGAACGTAGCTTGAGCATGGGTGCCACCCGAGCAGAGTTGTTAACATAGTTACAGACAAAGTTAAGTGTAGCTCATTATCGACGTCTTCCTATTTTTACGTAGGCTTCGTCAGATGACAATATCAAATTCAACATTAGGATTCGTTAGGCGGGTCCGAACGACATGTCGTTCGCCACTCGCTGCAGGGACCTTACATACATACCTACATAAACACATAAGAGATGAAATCCGCAACAGGCTTGAACAATCTATCCCTTAAATGGTCCTTCAAGAACTCTCTCCAAGTGTCGGTTTGTACCGTTTACCGCAACGCTTTATGTTGAAACCCACAGCGGGGTTTAACTGCAAAGGGTTACCTGCTTATAATGCGTAATCCTACAAACGCGGTTTTCATTCTAAACGCATAAATCCTGCGTATTTGCAAACCAGATTTCGGCCAATATTATGGTTTAGGTTAATGCGTGTCGTGAAATTTAAATGCTTTTTCCATGATTGGCAATGTCATCTCTCGTCTCTTTAAATGGGTTTGTTTTCTTTAAATGGGTTTATAGACGAATTTCTGTGTGTAGGTGTAACCCAGCTTAAGAATAATTAGTTTATTGAATTGAATCATGCTTCATAGGCACCGAATAAAGGCCCTGATTGGATCACTAGACGCGTCTTGATCCTGTAGCCGAGCAGGAGAGCAGTGAGCTACACGACTTTCAATGCAGAGGTCGAGAGTTTGAATCCCGGGTATATCATGTACCGCTGGGTTTATCAAGAAAACTTCACAAAATCATCATCATAAGCAATGGCATTTTTTTTCGGCGCAAAATCTGTTGTGGATACCACCCCACCGCGGGGACGGACAGTGCGGAGATTATGTCAAACTTGCACAGATTAAAAACCCCAGCCAGCTAGTGCATGAAACCAGGCTTAAGTATATCAGATTAATAATTAAATAACAGAGTAACCTAACAGACACACACAAACACAGCCAGAGTTAAATTGACTGAGACTAATTATAAATCTACTTAGAAACTAGCCCCCACTGGGGCTGATAATTAAAATCTTACGAGTAAATTACCTACGATTGTAAATGTTTCATCTAGCTACATGTTTCATATTACTTGGCAAATACGTATCGTTTTGAACGTCAACACATTACACTAAAACATGAACATGTATGTACATATGCTAAAGTAAATTTCACAGCAATATGTGTATAATATTGCTTTCAGACTAAGCCAAGCATTGTTGAGGGACTTGAAAAGCCACGCTCGGCGGGAGCGTAAAAGCCTGTCCCTGCTTACAATGAAACATAGCGATACTCTGTAGATTAATGGACTGAACAATGTTTGAAATGGATCCTTTGAAACTCTATTATTGGTAAAATTATGATTTCTTAACACTTCGTCTTCGCTTGGAGAACAAAAGACACCCGATAGCTTAATATAGCGGTGCTAAAAAAGTAAACGGTGTTTAGATTCAACATTTAACTATACGTAAAAATACAAGATTGGTCAATTCGGAACTTGTAGTTTAAAAATATTGAATCCTGAAAATCAGAATATGCTTGCTTATAACTATAGAAGTACTTCGCTGCATATTATAAAAGAAAGTCCTCGCTGCGTCTGTCGGTATGTCTGGAGTCTGTACGTGGTAAAACGCTAAAACTACTGAACAGATTTTCAAACGGTTTGACGGATTATTTCATGAGGAAAATTTATGTCTATAACTCATCGTCGTTTTGGGTAAATTGGCTAAAATATAACGATAAATGAAATTTTTCTTCAACACTATTCTTTCAGAAAAAGCTATTTAGTAATAGTCTTATTTATTATTATTACCAGTCTTTTAAAAAACCCGTCTCGCTATCGTCTTCGAGTTCTGCTGCGTCTTCGCTTCGAGCTGTAAGGCTTTAGTAATATGATTAAAAAATGTTTGTGAGTTTGTATGTTGGGCTACTCTCTAAAACTCACTATGCGAGTTGAAAAAATGTTTCCTCGGCGTATAGAATGAACCTTCAGGATGGACATAGGCTATACTTTCTTACACGACTTCGTTTATATTCTTAGTAATACGCGTACCAAGCCGAGGGAGCAGCTAGTATCACTATAAAAGCAAGTTATTCTCGCCTCACGTCTACATAATGATCAAGTTACGACCGTAATTTTCACACTTATACGCATAAAACCTTTTATAACTACCAATTTCTTAACGTAATGTTCATCCTCTACTTGAATAACCAGTAACCACCAGATAAAATACCTATATCCAGTAACCACCAGATTTACAACGATTTATTAGGGATTTTCTCTGAGAACGACAATATCTTGACTGAACAAGAAACTCATCCGCAATTTTGAGTATAGGTTTTTTTTTATGATAGACTGACGAGCTATTAACCTTAGTCTCACCTGATGGAAAGCGATGACAAAGCCTAAGATGTTGCTCACTGATTCAGTAATAGCCTATTCACTCTTGTCTTGAAGAGACCCAGATTGTATGTATCAAGAAATACAGACGGCGGCAGTAAATGTTCGCATTAAGAAAGAAGAAGCAAATCGCTTCGTGCGAATAAATGGTAGGCTGACAACGTAAGGATGCAACCGCTCACCACGTCTGGACGTCAGGTAATGGAATGGGGAGGGCGGAACTAAGTCATGTAATTCCTGTGCACACTCTCCAAAATGTATTCGATAGAACACAGACAAATAAGCGACTCGACGGCGGTGTTCCAAGCTCTGTAACTTAGATTCAACCGCTGGATCATCCTCGAAAAGCCTACGAGCACGGCGCTCTATCGAATCCAAGGCAGCTAACCGATACTTGGCGGAACCGTCCCAAAGGTGGCAGCAGTACTCCATGCACGACCGAACCTGTGCTCGGTACAAGGAAAGAAGCTGTTTCTGTGTGAAATACAGCCTCACCTTATACAGGACACCAAGTTTTTAGTTGTTTATGGGTTAGGTGCCTACATAACCCATATTTTTCTTTTTGTAGAGATCTATGGAAGAGGCTTGTCAGCCAGAGGCCAAGCAATTCGAAACTCCATAGGCTCAATTTTTTTAATAATCCTTTATCTAGCTGTCGTGAATCTTGTAAGTACCTACATAATCAGTTTCTTTCACAACCAATGTACAGTCAACATCTAAAGTTGCTGCGCATATGAAGTGGTCAAAAGCTCTAATTCCCTTATAATAAGATCTTGAACTTTTCAAATGCGTAGCTACTTTCGATGCTGACTGTACACCACCATCCACTAGAAAGAACCACCACCATACAGACCATAAGACTATTTGCCGCCACCGTTATATAAAATAAACCAAGCCGGCCAAGTGCGAGTCAGACTCGCGCACCGAGGTTTCCGTAAAAAAAAATTATATGATGTAACTAAAAATTTACGGTTTTCGCAATTTTCCCTTTATCTGTGCTATAAGACGTTGCTTCGTACCAAATTTCAAGATTCCGAGTACAAAGGGAAGTACCCTGTAGGTTTTTGCTTCCCTTGCGAGTGTCGAAATTTTGCGGAAATTTGCGGCATAATCGGTTGTATCTTTTGATTCCGTTGGCTTAGAAGTTTGATTTTTTCACAGCTCCAAGGGACAGTAGACCTGCGTATTTGATATAAATTCTAGCTTGACACCCCCATGCGTTCCTGAGAAAAAGGGTCTTGACAGACAGACAGACGAACGGACGGACAGCAAAGTGATCCTATAAGGGTTCCGTTTTTTATTTTCGAGGTACGGAACTCTAAAAAGGTTAATAGAAAGTTCGCAACTCGATTCATTTCCTGAGGACATTCGAGGTTCGAACAAACAAGCCACATGTTGATTGCGCGGGGACTAGCGAGGTTTCCATTACGTGGAACAATACGGCGACAATAAGAAAATATACAAACCATTCCATAGCTGCTAGCTTTGAAATAGCTCAATATTTCCTATTCCGTTTATCCGTACCATAACAACACCACTACTTTTTCTGTAGTTGCGTTTTTTTATGATTAACTGACCAACGATTAGCCTTACTGGTGGAAAGCGATGGCAAGGCCTAAGATGTTGGTCACTGGTTCAGTAATAGCCTATTACTGAACCAGTGAGCATTATTAGACAAGTATTATTAAACAAGGAATGTTTACTACGGAACCCCAATAGTACATTACGATACAAGTGCAGAGAACAGGAAATTCGCAACGTGTGGTGATAAATTGAAACACGACCGAAGGGAGTGTTTTAAATCGACACGAGTAGCGAGTTACCTGTTCGCACGTGTATCATACAACGTTTTACAGTACATATGGCTCTTTAAAGCTTTGACATATGCACGTAATCTGCTGATAACCGCACGAGTGCGGTAAGGTAGCACCATATGTACTGTAAAAACAGTAATGTAACACAATTCTTTCTGGGACATGAGTCATTGCTATGGAAAATATAATCACATAATATAGGTCGACGTGGGAGGCGATCGCATCCTACTTTCTAAATCTGATTGTGGCTTTTATAATCGGTTTATTTATGTTTGTGCAATACAATATCCATAAATACATATATATTTGTTTATTTATAATACAATACTTTCATTCATTAATATAAAGGCATCAATCATTTCTTTCATCTTATATTTATTTCGCTTTTGGGGCAGGCCACTCAGGCTAGCAGTGTTAAATGTCAAGTCGATTTTGCTATCTTGAGAATCATATCGAATATTCAAAAGCATCAATTAAAAGTTTATTATTTAGACCGAACTTCTCTAAGTCCTCTGTTTAATTGAGAAATTTCGCGCTCTTTGCTCAGTAAACATAACAAAACAACTAACAAGTTACTGATAACGACTTCACAACAGTGATTATGCCACTAGAACGGATAGCACAAGACGGCGCGCGAGCTATATCGCGCGCGAGATAGAATTATCCGACTAATTTTATATTAAGCAGTAATGCTCCTGACAAAAATTCTAAATTTCTAATTAAAGGGGGATTTTTTAATAATTTAGTGCTCTGAGCAGGATTCGAACCTTGCGACATCAGGCGTACGCAGCCAATCGCTCTAGCCACTGAGCTATCGGAACCAATCAAGCTCAAGCAAAAAATCCTTCACTAGCTCTTACAACGCTTTAGGGAGGCGTACAGCGACATCTACCGTAGAAGACTTAAGCTTCTTTTAACAACACCAAAGTCTCAAATTACATTGAGAAATCACATTCCTAATTTCAATTCATTTTAAAATTTTCCCTTTAGTTTGAAACTTAGAATTATACGTCTCTTTCCGTGTGTAACCATTAAAGACGGATAGTCTATCTCGCGCGCCGTGTAGGAGTAGATGTATAGAGTTATAAGTATACAAGTGAAGAAAAAAAGAAGATAGACTGACAATCTGATCAAGTGCAAGACAGCGGGTTGAGATCAGGTTGTCATGGTTGAGATCCTTGGGGGAGGCCTTTGTCCAGTCTTTCGGCTTGGATCACTGGATATTTAACAGTGTCGTATCGGGGAAGGATAACAACGTGAGGAGACCGGTCGAAAGCCAATAAGATCTAGTTTCCAAATTGAGTAGGAAGATCAGATGGTAGACTAGGTTCCTGATTCAATCGCAAAAACGCGAAGAGGAGGATGAAGTACGCTATATAGGGCAGATTTCCAGGCACAAAGCCACGTGGCAAATCATCCATTAGGTTAGAGCGAAACAAGGAACTCACACTCCACTCCAGGCACAAAGCCACCAACACGAAAGCACCAACCAGGCAAATGTGAGAGAGGAATGGCGCTCAGCACTGTGAGAAGAGGTTAATAACGAAGATTTTGTTTTACGCATTATACAAATTAATCGGTTCTTTATATTCGCAAATCTGCAAAAGTACAATTCTTCATTACAACTATTCACCACTTAATGATGCGTTTTCAATTCGAAATTATATATAATCGGGATTCATCACCATGGACTAGTTTCCGTTTTGTCATTTGGACCATTTTTAAACTTCGTTGTGAAGAATCTCATATGTAAAGAATTGCGAATAGGAAACAACGTTTCCCTGTAAAAAGGAGAACTGTAAATAATGTGGTAAATCGCTATCATCAATAATTCCGTTTGAGAAGAATTGCAAATAAATAGGAACTGTGTGTAATACCTAGCAATCCTAGCATACTCCACGAAGGACATACGAATAGGTACAAAATGTGTGTCTAGTAGGTACTAGTATAGATCTATCACTATTCTTTTGACAGCTGTCATAACACATAAGGGTGCATCAATTATTTAAAAACACCTATTCTTTATATGTTTAATTTAGCGCTCTCATCTGGCGTGTATCCTCAACAGTGGAAAATAACAAGAGTAAAGCCGATCCCAAAGTCAGGGGATATTAGCAAAGTGGAACAATACAGGCCAATTGCCATTTTGTCAACCCTCGCGAAATTGTATGAGTCCATACTCCATCGGGCTTTATCTAAGCAGTTGAAGCCATTCCTAGGCGAGTCACAGCATGGTTTTCGAGCTAATCGTTCCGTCGACACAAACCTTCTAATATTAAAAGACATAATTTCTGGGAATCTTGATAAGGGTATCCAAGTTGATGTACTTTATTTCGATTTTATATAAACTCAGCAAAGTTGGTGTTCCACAATGTTAACAAATTTATTTGCTAGTTATCTACGCGATCGCAAACAATTTGTGCAGCATGGTGATTTTGTTTCTGAACCCTACCATACCCGGTCTGGCGTTAGCCAAGGCTCGATTTTAGGACCTCTCCTGTTCGGAATAATGATTAACGATCTTGAATCCGTTGTGAAGAATGCGAAGTGTCTTCTTTATGCTGATGATCTGAAGCTAGTGTAAGAAGTGGAATGTGCTGTGGGCTCTGTGCGGTTGCAGGCTTTGTTTTAATATCGCAAAGTGCTATGTCTGTACTTTTAGCCGTGCTTCCGTTCCTGTTCATTTCCAATACCTGCTAGGAACTGAGTCAATTAATAGAGTCTATACAGTAAAAGATCTAGGGGTTACTTTTGACTCGCGTTTAACTTTCCACAATCATATTAAAGACCTTGCTACTGCTTGCTACCGTAGATTAGGTTTTGTTATTCGCAGCACTAAGGATTTCCATAACCCGGGTGCTATAAAGACTCTATATAACGCTCTGGTTAGAAGCAAATTAGAGGCTTCGGCGATTGTATGGAATCCTTATGAGTCGACATACGCTTTGCTTCTCGAGAAGGTCCAAAAAAACTTTCTTAAGAATGCTGTACAAGAAGACCTATGGGCAGTACCCCTACTTGTATCCAACGAAGTTTTTACTTGGGACACTTGGATACAATTCGTTGGAAGTAAGGCGCAACTTCTATCTTCTTAGATTGACTTGTAGGGTTTTACGTGGCGAAGTTGATAGTCCGGACTTGGTTGAGAAATTGGTGCGACTGTTTGTACCTGACGTTCCTCGAATAACCCTTAGACCACGTGCGCGTCCTTTATTGGCAGTACCAGTGGCCCGCACATTGTCGCACAGAAACTCGCCATTTATTCGGGCGATGAAGTGTCTCAATGCGCTTCTGATGTCAGTACCTGAATGCGACTTTTTCGCATGGCAATGGCCGGCAGTTTGTTGTGCATGTTTAAAGTTTTGCGAGACGATGGATAGCAGGCAATCTAGTGTTCCAATATAATTTTAGTTTCCTTTATGTACCTATGTTTACCTTTGCAATGGTTAAGTTACAACTGTAATGCTGTGTAAATAAATTAAAATAAATAAATAAATAAATAACAGTAAGAGAAACGTGAAATTTGACGTAATAGACGTAAATTGTAATGAGATAGCGATCAAAGGGATAGCGATAAATCTTATCGTTAGGCAAGTTATTATTAGGTAAAACCTGATTGATGTAAATAGGCCAAAAGCAAAAAGGATCTTCTTTCCCTTACGAGTATTTATAGCTTGTGCTACTTACGTCATATGTATCAGGCTTTAGACAATAGCAATAGGTCGGAGACGCGAGGGCATAGTTACAGTAACAGGACAAAGAGACAGGTTACAAAGACGAATACCACGAATTACACTGTAAGCACCTCCCTTACTTGCTCTTTACTCATACTCATTTATTTGCAATGGGCATACATTACACGTCAAAGTTTTACATTTAGCATTTTTTAGTTTTTGTTTTTTTTTTAGGTGTTTGGTGTTGAGTTTCTGATGTTAAGTAAGGTCGCCAGAGTCCTAGGACGTGCTGTGTTGAGAGTGAGGGACGTCCATACGTGTCCGACAGTCAACATATCGAATCCTCAAGCCAATAAAGGATCGGCGACGCATTTGTGATTCCCCTGGAGTCGCAAGCGTCCATAGGCTACGTTGTCTGCTTACCATCAGGCAACCCGCAAGGTTGTCTGCCACCGTCGTTAAATTACAAATAAAAAACGCGTTTACCACCTAATCCAAATCTGGTGCACTAATATGTCCATCGCACCACAACACTCGCTGTCGGCAGAGCGTTCATCCTCACACCTTAGTACCTAAATGGTCGCGTACACGGCTGTTTATCTACGTAGAACGAAACGTGTATGATAGCGTCCATATTGTGTCTAAAGATTTTGACGATATACTGAGCTTTGATTGGCTACTGCCTACGTCAAACGTCAAAATAAAGTGACAAATAAAAATAAAATGGCGTCTTCTCGGAATTTCGTCTAGTCATCTCTGAACATATATATTTTTTTCTAATGTTGTTATTTAAATTGTAGTATTGATAGTTTACTATGCAGTAAACAAACCAAACAGTGTGTAGCTAATAGAAAATTCATCTGGAAGCGCGTAATAACCATTGTTTGGAAAACAAATGGAAGATAGTGAAGTGCATCGTATGTGGCAAGGCATGCAAGTTCTCATTTTGCAAAATGTACGAGTGTTGTGGTTGTAAAACGTAGAACTCTGTGAAAGGACGAAGATATATCGTTTTCCCGGCTATGAGATGATATACATTAAAAAATAAATCTGCTGATAAGTAAAATGTTTGTTTAATTTCATTTAACTAAGATATGGCTCAACATAGTTCACGGTCAATTGGAAATGCCGTGAGCTTCTACACAAAGTTAAATTTAAATGAGCTATATATATATTTATTGTTGGATGTTCACAGTAAGTTCCATTGCCACCGTGCCATTAAATAATAAAAAAAAGAAACGTCAAAAATCTACCAGCGGGTACAGATTAAACATAGTTGCTTACGGTCTATATATTTTCTTCGTGAGTTGGCGGTCTGAACCCTTACTAGTCTGTGGTCGCGTACGGTCGTACCATTTAGGCTCCTTTGACACCGTTGTCAATGGAATTGCCTCCCTCGGACGCTTCAGTTGTGAAGTGAGGGATGCCGAGGTTTTCCCGAGAGACTACGGTATGTGGGTTTTTCAAGAAAGCAGTGTAATTTTTTTTAAACGGTCTTCAACGCTCATGTCACACCCCTGGATTCGCAGACGTCCATAGGCTGCGATGATAGCTTACTATTAGCGTAACTATTAGGTGGGCCGTACGCTTTTTTGCCACTGAAGTAGTATAAGAAAAATCCATTTAGGTCGTTTTATTCCATGGCTCTGCTTTTCAATAACAGAACAACAGAAACAGGATACAAAAGCTATATCGTCGTGATGTCAATTAAGACTAATGGAATCGAGGCCCAGTAGGTAACATTTAACAACCCAATTAACGTAAAAACGTGACAGCAATCAATGGATGTCGTTTCCCGTACTGGGAGATTTTAACGTAATTAGCTAGTTTACGACTACAGAGTTTGAAACAATTTGCCTTAGGGAGTGAAAGTAACAATGCCCGGGCCCCACGGTTTAGTTCATTACTTTCATTAGAACTCTCGAAGCCTCGTAAAAAGTTGGGATTTTGTTGTTTAAGGGATGTAAAACCCCTTTTATAACATAGGCGAATGACAGGGCAGGTATCGATTATTTATTAGCGGCAACGTTTGTACGCCTTATGACAAGAACATAGTGATTCTCAACAAATATTTGTAACATCAATGTACCCACACCCACATACCTTATTCTAATGTACCTACCTATGTGTTACAAATAAATAAATGAATTATTATTATGAATACCAGTCAATCAAATTTTCCTATTCGAAGCAACACATTCACTGAAATTTTCAGAGCTACGCGCAAATGTAAGCAAATCTGCATACATCCGCAAAGATGTAACTGTATATGACACTGGGTCAACTTTGGAACTACTGCCCATCCCATCTAAGAAAAGAGGCCTGGGCCCAGCAGTGGGACTTATTGAGTCCGGACTATATCGACCTGGATTATATATTTATGTTTCACATATAATTTGATAGGGCGACCGAAGAGCTGGCAGCTACCTCTTCAAATGAATTAGAACTATTCAGAGAAGAAATACTGCCAGTATCTTCGGCACAATGCCGCGGGGACCATATATAAATTTAATTTCAGATTTGTGCTTAGTTTTAATGTTATTGTAATTCGTTTTATTTTGGTAATTAACTTTGTTTTTATATAACGTTCTGAATCAATTATTTATAATTTCGTTTTTAACCTGTGACAATAATGTGTTTCGTTCGCGGGATCGTAGGGATAGGGATCTATTACAGTCGAGGGTACCAATATGTATGTATACATTTATCACCTTATTCCATCGAAATAAGGTCCAAAAATGTATACATATTTATGCCCTCGACTGTACAACGAAGATACTCGTACATATTATATATACTAACGTACTATTAAAAAATCTTTTCCAGGACTAAGCCGAACGCGGTCCGCACGTACGACAATTTTAACATTATTGTATGTTTGGATTGCGTTCAGCTTACCTTGGAGGAATAGTAGCACTAGCTATATATTATTTATATATTATGCAGCAGCGCTGTAGATTTAGTTTAGGAGTAGCCCAACGCCCGGCCTGCCTCCGCAAACTCTATACGAGGCACGCATTGACCGCGCCGCGCCGTAAAGAACTGTGATGCCGTTGACTTTGTGGACTTACCTTAGCGATCTTATGCAGCAGCGCTGTAGTAGAGTTAGTCTTGAAGAGTCCCAACGCCCGTCTCCGGAGTCCCTGGCCCAGGCACGCCTCAACCGCCCCACAGAGAGCTGTGACGCCGCCGCTGTCTTCGTGAACGAATTTCCGTGTGACAGCCTAGTGGACAAAAATGTTAATTATTATTAGAGAGTCTTTAATTATACCAAACCTGGGCAAAGGTCCCCCAATATGCTTACTTAAAATACTAAAATTAAATCAATTTATATCCGGAGCCACTTTTCTAAAACACTGACTGAAATAACCTTTCAAGTATTTCATCTTTGTGCAAAAAATCCTTGTAAAATATTAATATTTCCGCAAATTTTCGACACTCGCAAGGGAATCAAAACTTACATACAGGGTACTTCCCGTGAACTCAGAATATTGAAATTTGGTACGAAGCAACGTCTTATAGCACAGATAAAGGAAAAATTGCGAAAACCGTAAATTTTTAGTTACATCATAAAATAAAAATATTATTACGGAACCCTCGGTGCACGAGTCCGACTCGCACTTTGCGGGTTTTTTAGTTTTTTGTTTCATTTTGTGTATGTAATATGTATCTTTTAATGTAATGTTGTTGGTAACAAATCTAATGCTACTATTATGTGCTGGATTGGTAACTTTGTCACGAATACTACAGATAATATTACTATAAAACGCACAAAAACAACTAGAATTAGGTAACTGGTTATAAACTTTAAAGAATTAACACCTGTGTTAGTTGATGTGTGTTTACTGTGACCTCCAGTGAGTATTTACTATTGTGTTGTATCATATTGTAATTTATAGAAAAACTTTTGCCACTTAGATGCCATACGTGTGGGCGATACAAATGCACAAATATCTAAATAATGTAATGACCACATTAGGCCGAAACAAAATCTGTGTCCCTTAATATAATCCAGCCCTTTATTATCCTTACTCGCATACCTAATGAGTCATGGTCAATTTGACACTTATATTTTGCATTTTAATAAAATACTAATATGTTGAAGCCATTGTAGCAGAGCGATAAGGCACACGACTCTCAATCTGGAAGCTCTTGGATTTGAACCCCGGCTCGTACTCGTACTACTTGGTTTTCAAAAAGACCGACACCAGCAGATGGCCCAGGGGCAAGATGACACAAATAAAGTTAGAAAAGTATGAATTGTGAGTACAGTCTAGGGCATTATGAGTATCTAGGCAGCTACTGCCCCCCTTGGTGACGCCCTATAATTTTATATGTAACCCTGAATTTGAGGTGAAGGAAAACATAATGAGGAATCCGATGCAATCCCAGTAAGGTCTAGTTTTCCTGCTGATTGGAAAGGTCAATGTCAGCGGTCGCTGTCATAAAACAATTGCCTATGCATATAAAACTTGGGTTGTGTCAAAATGGACCCCAGAGCAGGTAAATTACTTTCGAGAATAATTTACCTGAAGAACAACAAAGATTTAAAGGCTAGTTAAATACGACAGCAAATCAGCCTGCCTTGATAGCATGCACAGAACAAATATAGCATGATTGCGGTTTTTCAATTCAATTCATATAATTTATTTCAGGCTTGAACCCATAAGTATTAGTGGAATATTAATTTAAGGTTAGCGATATTACCTCCATTAACTTACTACAACTAAATTATTATTATGTTGGACATATACCATAAGTCCCTCTCGCTATTCCATACTTACTAGCTAAGGGAAGAATGCACATCGAATTAGAAAGCGAAATGTATGTCTCAAATTGGACAGCATTAAATTCTGTGCATATTAATGAAATGAGATTTGCATTTGACATTATTATGGAGTTGAGATTTGTGAATAGGGCTTCAACCAACTTCTATTATAAGCGTCTGTAGGCCATGGTGACCCCTTCCGCTTGTCATCAGCCTTATTATTCTAAGATTTCTAAGCTCATAAACTTAAATTCCCTCTTGACATAAGACGGGCAAAAACGATTGATAGTTTCAAATCCCTACTTAAAAAACATTATCTGTCTCTTCCTTAATATGGACTACTAATAGATTTTTTTTTTGACTGACCATATATTTGCTTTACTATTTCTTATTTGTTTTGTGATATTGGTATATATGTATGGTTTTGTATGTATGTTTATATATAAAAGTATATAAGTAGGTATATTATAAATATTTTTATTATAAATTATGTTTAACTTGTTTCATATTATCTCTGCACCACCTACTGCATATATTATTTTCTTTTTTTCCGCTACCCAAAGGTTGTCTGGAAGAAATCGCTCTTTAGCGATAAGACCGCCTGTTGTCTACCTCTACCTACATATTACTGTTTTTTCTTTTTTCTGTTTGTAACGTTTCATTTGTGTGAGGTGTGCAATAAAGAGTATTCGTATCGTATCGTATCGTAAATTATTACCATACTGTCTTCTTAAAGATCACACGGTTCGAAAAATAGATGCCACACAATTATTATTATTACAATTTGATTATAACATCACTCCTCACTTATCAGTCTCGTCTCGTCAGCTCGTCACCATCATAGCAGATACTCTAAATACACATTTATTAACCCCCTTATTCATAAAAGTTAACAAATCTCTGTTATCTAATTTGTTTCGTCCCTTTCTCACAAACATAAATGTCAAAGTGATAGATAAGGACAAACCAACTTTAGCGGCTTGTTAACTAAATAATATAGGCTTGATGGAGGTTTATGAATAAGGGGGTAAATATACACTTATCGTTCTTTATTTGAAAATCGAGAACACACGACACAGTATGTCCTAGATATTAATATTCACGCGGAATAAGTACAATGTACACACGAGATACGTGGCATCACAATAGCCGTCTGAATCTATATATTCCCAAGTAAAAGAAGCCTGGCGAAGTAATTGAAAGCTTATTTCTTTAAGGCGGGAAAAATGATCTCACATCTCAATTGATCTTCACTCTTATTACGCTATAGCGCTGGCAAGGGTTCGGTGAATATCTCCATCATCGCGATCACAGAATCGTTTCCTCGATTATTTCTTTCATGCGGCAATATCGTTACGTTGAACGCAATGTTTTCGCTGAAACGGTTGAGTTATAAGCTGGCAATCATGGCACTCTAAAAATTCGAGTATGTTTGTTCGTATAAGTAGATACATGCGAGCTGCGGGTCGTTAAAAGGGTATTAATTTTCATTTATAAAAACACTCTGGGGACGGATAAGTACCACGTGGATTCGGGGTGGGCGGAGTTGGTGCTGCAATTAGCTTAGTTGGTAGACTTGGTAGTGACACTGCCTACGAAGCTTCAGCTACAATCCCGGTAAGAGTATTTGTCTATGTGATAAGGTAGCACATTTGTTCCTGAGACTTGGATGTTTTCTAAGTAAGGTTTGTGTTATTAAACGACTTCAAAAAAGGATGAGGTTCTCAATTCGAATGTTTTTTTTTTATGTTTGTTACCTCAAAACTTTCGACTGGGTGAACCAAATTTGATGATCCTTTTTTTATTTGAAAGCTGGTGCTTCCGTGTAGTTCCATATTAATTTGGTCAAAGATGAAATACAAGTTACTTATTTGGTCCAGTTCTGACAATGGCATCCATGCGAAAACCATATATGTAAGTCTTAAATTTGCATTAAGTATGTGCGAAACAAATGGACGAATAACTCGGTTGAATTCGGTTTTCTTGTTAAAATGTTCGATTATTTAAGTATGTATCTATTTAATATATCATCAATTCATCATCTATTACCCATAAAACAAGCTTTATAATAATAATAATAAATCATTTATTTCGAGTATCTTTACAGAATCATATATTCGGTTAGTATTTACTTATGTTATAATATCAGTTTTGAGAAAAGGTTAAAAATATTTTTAACAGGATCATGTTTCTAGAAGCACTTAAGTAGGTTAAACATAGTTAGTACTTCTAGAAACATGCATGTCCTCACAATGCCTCAAATATGGGCAGTCAAACCTCCCAGCCATCAAACGCAGGATGGGGTTGGGGCTGGCCCGCACCCGGCGCACCAGGGATGTGCATCGCCTTCGCATAGTCGTATTAAAGCAATCTATGCGCGCTTCAGCAAACATCCCTGATGCGCTACAGAAGCGGGGCAGCCCCACCAGCACCCGGAACGCGTTGTTATATTGGACCCGGAGGGCCCTATAGGCCCGCTGCGTATAGTTGGCCCATAAACCGCACGTATACAGGGAAGTGCAATATGCTCTAAAGAGAGTTAGTTTCACCTCCCTAGTACAGCGCGCAAATTTACGAGCAATCATGTTTGCCCTCACTAACAGGGCCCTCCGTTCGTGCTCGATATCCATGTTGTCTTTTAGGTCTGAAGTGACAACATGCCCTAAATATTTAAAAGTCCTGAGCCCTTTCCAGTGGGCTACCGTTCAAAAAGATGGGTTATGGATGCGTCATTATAATGCTTGGTTAGCTCTATAGAGCTAACTATGGGGTTAGTTCGATTTGTGTTGTCCCCCCATTATTTTATATTTAATTTTTAATATTATTTTTTATCAAAAACAAAAAAAAACAATATAAGAAAACAAAGGGTTCCCCTTGATGATCCTCCTCTACTCATTTCGGGCAGCTCTACGTACGATGTCCTTCGGAACACACCAGTGCCACCTGAGGGTCACACCTCTGTGGGTCCCACCATCTGTTTCCATAGTAGACGATCGCAGCCCCCAACTGCGACCTGACAATTTATACAGCCCATAGTTATTATATTTAACATGTTTAAGTATGACGATGTTTGATCAATATGAATAAGTGATATGATATTATATACGCCCGGACTACAGGCAGGGGCGTATTTACCTTAGGGCAAGGAGGGCCATGGCCCGGGGCGGCAGGCCGCGAGGGGCATTTCATTTAATATGGGGCGGCAAATCTAACTAGCCCGAGGCGCCAAATCTTTAAATACGCCTCTGACTACAGCGCGCTACTTTACTACCTGCATGGCTACCTAGCACAAGACAGCGCGCGAGATATATGTATCGTCTCTTTCCGCGTGTACCCATTAGATTGAGTCGCGTTGTCTATCTCGCGCGCGGTATAGCTCGCACATCGTCTCGGTACTAGCCGTGCAGTTGTACACTTGTAAAAAGTATGCAGATCATTAATAAAAAAAATATGGAGTACCTAAATATAGAAATTTTCGGCCTATACTTTTGGCCAGTTTTGTTACACAATTATAGTTTGGACCCGTACAAGTATATCCGGAATTTAATTTATATATTCTATTAATGCCTTCCGATTAGCAATCGGGTTAAAAGGTAGAAGGGGCCATGGTTTATGTTAAACATAATCCCATTTTACTGTACAATAAATATTTTATTGGCAGGAGTTTTACGATGAAGATTGCAGCAATGGCAGCCCTATACTCGTATCTAGGACTTAGGACACCTTCACGAATTACTGGACTAGTGAAACGTAGATCGTAGAATATATAATATATATTCGTTAGTATCTTCTAATTAAATTCGTTGCTTGAACTACACGTCATTCACGCAATAGGTGACATGTGATTGATTTTACAAAAGGCTTTTCAGTCTTTTGAATATACCTATACTATCCAGCTTTTACAATCTGAAGTTCTATTTAACTGAATTAAAATACCTACCTACATACACGATACTTAGTTGAGGTACTTATTGGGCAGGTACTTATTAACATGTTTCACCAAATTTTACAAAGAGATTTATTATTTTTTGACGAAAACGTCCATCGCCTTATTTAAATGTTTCTTTGAAATTAAATTATACTACATTTAGTTGCAAATTAAAAAAATCTTGGTTAATGTTCCCATTCCATTTTATGTTACCTAGTGTTATTTTTATTTTTGAATTTCTTAATAGCTCTTTAATTGATCTCTAATTAGTGAAACCGTCCAAGTGTGTGTCGGACCACTAGAAACTACTATTACGTGCTACTCACTACCCGTAGTTCATATTAAAACCACTATCCTATAATGTGAATCAAAAAGGTCTCATTTTCATAGGAACGGCTCGGCACTTGTGTCCTTCTAATTTAGGCATGGCAGTTTTTCTGCGGTAACCCAAAAACCGTTGGACTATCTTGTTCAAAACTGTATGAACGTGAGAGCGAGGATGTTAGTTTCTATTATAAACATTCAAGCTCGTAAAAATCCAGTTTAGGTCTAAATACTGTTTCAACTGTACTTACTGTAACAGAGATAAACATACACATACACTACAGATTCTACATTTCCCAGTTGCGACAAAGACGACCACTATCATCGGGACTACTCACATCATCCTATTCAAAGCACTGAACACCTACAGCACCACTTTAATAGTACATTACGATACAAGTGCAGAGAACAGGAAATTCGCAACGAGTGGTGATAAATTGAAACACGACCGAAGGGAGTGTTTTAAATCGACACGAGTTACGAATTACCCGTTCGCACGTGTATCGTACAACGTTTTACAGTACATATGGCTCTTTAAAGTTTTGACATATGCACGTAATCTACTGATTACCGCACTCGTGCGGTAAAGTAGCACCATATGTACTGTAAACGTCTTTATCAAATACCATCGCGTGTGCTGATTTCTGGCCGAAGTGTTTCGGCGGTTTCGGGGCACCCTACCGAGTTCTATACCGGAGATGACGACGCAATGGAGTCACGCTGTTACGTCGCCTAAACAATGTGTTTTAGTTTTTAAGATTATTTTGTATTGATATATATTTTAGTCTGTAATGTATGTGTTAATAAGGGCCTTTTGTTGCCTGAAGCAAATAAATAAGTAAATACTTACCGAACATTTTTGTATGGGCGTTACGTTAATGACTTGAAATTAAATCATTGGGCACCAAGGGATGGATGATAGATTTTCAGAGCCAAGGATTAGTCAAAGGAATATTGTAAAAGTTTTAGAGTAATTGCACAATTTATTCAATGGGCCCCCTAGACGATAAATAAATAATAATCATCATCTGGGCGAATCATTAAATAAATATTTGGGGAAATCGGCCTTGGCCCAAACCAAGCAAATGTACTATGGACTAGGCGACGCATACTTATATAGATAGATAGATAAATACTTAAATACATAGAGAACATCCAACACTCAGGAACAAATTATTAACGCACATTACACAAATAAATGCCCCGACCGGGATTTTAAATCGGGACCACCAGCTTTGTAGGACCACTCGGCTAGGCTAAAGTGGCCATCAAATCATTGACATTAGGATTATTGAATATGGCGAGCACGACACAGAAAGGCGCCGCTACACTATGATTGTTTCCACGACCTAATCGAGTGAATTTTCCGGGATAAATAGTGATTATGCCAGACTAATGTAATTTATCACCAGCCATTTGTACTCCGTACGCATAAGAACCATTAGGGGAGTCTGGACACGAAGAACTAATCCATTTCACCGAGACACTGCGTCGCACAGACAATATTACAATACCGAAGTTTGACCTAGACGTGACAATTGGTGCCGAGACACTAAAAAAATTGTCTTGAGAAGCAAATCATTCTTTGTTTAAGTTTATGGCATATGGTTTATGGCTTTAAAGTTTATGGCATATGGTTCCGCCTTTTGTACGTTAAGATGTCTTATTGTGCAATAAAATTAAAAATAATAATAAATATAGTTTAAATTTTAACTGCCTAGCTGTTTAGTAATTAACTAGTAGCTCTGTGAGCTGTATGTATACCTTTTAAATATATTTTTTTCATACATAGGTACATATAGTCACGTCCGTATCCGTTAAGGGGAAAATTTATAAAACGATCATAAGACCTGTCGTAATGTATGGATCAGAATGTTGGGCAACGAAAGTGACGGATGAAAGAAGAGTGCACGCAGCTGAGATGAGAATGCTGAGATGGATGTGTGGAGTGACGAGGAAAGATCGAATTAGAAATGAGTATATAAGGGGACCCGGGTATGTCCTAAAACTACGACCAAGACCACCGGGGAATGGGCAGCAGCATTCCTAGAGTGCGGTGGAGATACTGCGATCGCCAACCCGCATGCCAAGCGTGGCGATTATGGCATTTACCCCCCATGAAATTGGGGGAGGCCTATGCCCAGCAGTGGACGTCCTAGGGCTGATATGGATATAAGGGGAAGTTTGAAAGTGGCACCCGTGACAGAGAAAATGAGGAGCAGTAGGTTAGCATGGTATGGGCATGTAATGAGGAGGGATGAATGTCATATTGATAAAAGAATATTAGAGTTGGATGTAGAAGGACGAAGAGCGATTGTAAGGCCCAAAAAGCGATGGATGGATTGTGTGAGAGAGGATATGAGAAAGAAAGGAGTAAGCGCTGAAGTGACGAATAATAGAGAGGAATGGAAGAAGAAAACATGTTGCGCCGACCCTGCATAAGCGGGATAAGGGCAGGGAGATGATGAGTCACGTCCGTATCCCATTGTGGTAGGCAGAGACCAAATAATGCCATAAACTACGGTCTTTACATACTTTTTTAGCTTCAAACTCATCCATACATCTTCTCATGCATGCTCGTCGATACTTCTGACTTGGCCTTAAATTTTAAAACTTCCAAAAACTGACTCTAAATAAAGGCTATAAAATATTCAAACCCGCTGACCAAATTTCACGAAAATCAGTTAAGAAATACAACCTGTAGAGGAGAACAACGGGAAATTCGCAAAAAGCTGAAACGGAGACCTTCGTTGCACTCGCTTAATAAAACTTTACGACTCAGGGTTAAAATTGAAATACCTAAATGAAATGGTTAAAGTAGCCCATATCTAGATAAAATTAGACCTCTCACCCTGAACCAAATCCTGGCTATCCTCCAATGTGTATTCGGCTAAGTCCTGACGTGGAAAATTCAAAAAAATACTAATATCTACCATACGGGCCAATAATTTAACATTTAGTTTAGTTGATGTTGATACCATGCCCATGGAATTATCCGACATTTGGATTTAACACCACCTTATAACTTGTAAGTAGTCAGAATTCTGTGTATCCGTTTTCTGTGCCCAGTAAAACTAGATCCCATTTGCAAAAGGAGTGGCGGAAAATTAAATTATTTTCCTCATTGCTACTGAATTACTAGAGTTGCACAATAACATTAGGTATTTTCTGTTGTCTTAATGATTTCCTTGCCAGGGAAAGATGCAATAGCCAAGTACTCTTTACAATACTGCGAGCTGCGTGTAGTAATATTTATTAGCTGTCCCATACAACTTATAAGTTACTTAGTATTTGTATTCGTACTACCTAATTTAGTTTTTATTTAAACTTGATTTCACAAAAAGAACAAATGTTCAAATGTCGGTCTTAATGCCAAATGGCTTTTTCTACCCGTTAACCACAGAACCAAAGTAACCGATATAGCCTTCCGAATAGCTAAACTTGTGGCAGTGGGCGGGGCACATAGCACGTAGAACCGATGGCCATTGGACCGGAATGGTTGTCGAGTGACGACTATGTACCGGAAGACGATACATATGCATTATGCCTCTACGTCCGATTTTCGCCACAAGGCAGAAAAATACTGCTATACGCTACGGCGTAGCATACGTAGCATTTATAGGCCCGGAATATCTAAATAAATCATAATACTGCCTAGATTTTACTTGAAGTCACTTTTAATTAAAATAACAGTATAAATTATTTATTGAAGTAATATCAAGTAGTATCATGGTATGATAATGATTTCAAAGCTACTTAGACTTATTCAAGAATTCCTATAATTGAAAGTCTCGCAATGCCAGACGTCCTGAGAATTCACCGAGACGGGTACTTCAACAAAGTTCAGAATTACCAACTAGTTGTTTTGCTACTTAGATATAATGAAGAGAAACACGAAGCTCTTCAAGTAACTTCTACGGGCTAGTTTCGTATAATAGGTTTATATCATTTGTACTCGTAATAAACCAACACATCATCATTCATACCAACTCATTAGTAAAAGAGAGCTGTCACTTAATAACTCCTTGTGGTTCGTTCTGAACTGTAAGCTCGCAATATTCTCGGTTTAAGCAATAAATATTTTATCTACCCACTCTTACAACCCCCTATATCTGGGCAACCCTTTGACCGATTTGGCTCACGTTCGTATCAAATAAATATTTCGTCTCATTAATTCAGCTACCAATTTTCCGATCAGTAATACCTACTTGAGTTATCGTTGACAAACTATTTTTATATACACAAACACACAAACTCCGGGTTGTGAGAACTTTGCTCGATCGGTGTAGTGATGTAAATATACGTATAGGTGCCAAACGAGCAGACGGATCGCCTGATGGTAAGCGATTAGCGCCGCCCATGGACACTCGCAACACCAGAGGGGTTGTAAGTGCGTTGCCGGCCTTTAAGATGGGAGTACGCTCTTTTCTTGAAGGTTTGAAGGTCGAATCGGTCCGGAAATACCGCAGGCGACAGTTCATTCCACAGTTTAGCTGTGCGAGGCAAGAAATTTCTGGAGAAACGCACAGTTGAGGACTGCCAACCATCTAAGTGGTGAGGATGATTTTGTCGCGTTGGGCGATGGCGGAAGGAAGCGGCAGGGATGAAATGGGACACAAAGTTGCAGTGGTTCTTTGCGACCTATCAAAAGCTTTTGACTTGGTAGACCACGAACTAGTCCTAAAAAAGCTGTACCATTATGGTATACGGGGAACTTTCTTAAATATATTTAGGTCATTTTTAAAAGAGAGGGAACAGTGCTGTGAAGTTGATGTAAACGGAAATCAAGGGAAGTCAAACTATCAGTCACTGGATTCCATCTCTGTACCGCAGGGATCTGTTATTGGTAACTATCTTTTCATCGTCCTAGTGAATGATCTATCGTCATGTACTCGGCATGGTAGGTTAGTTGCCTATGCGGATGATAGTGCTTTTGTTGTATCTGGTACACATTATTCAGAATTGCAGTCTAGAGTTAACCATCTTATTCTTGATATAAAACATTGGTTTACCACAAATGGAATGTCACTAAACCTTGGAAAAACGAATATAATTCAGGTTAATCTAAGGGGACAACCACAACAAACAATTAAAATTAAACTTAATAACACCCATGTCCCTCAAGTAAACAATGCGAAATACTTAGGATTCACGATTGACTCTGGATTGAAGTGGAATGAACACATAAACGAGTTATGTAAAAGATTAGGAAAAGCGTGCTTTGCCATCTCACGCTTGACGAAAATGCTGGATGATCAATGTGTCAGAAATGCATATTTTGCCTATTTCCAATCCATAATTATTTACGGGATTGATATCTGGGGACAGGCAGCTGAGAGGCAAAGAATATTCATGCTTCAGAAAAAGGTGATAAGGATAATGGCTAGGGTGCCCTGGGATACGCCTGCCCGCAATTTATTTCGGGATTTAAAAATATTAACCTTTCCTAGCCTTTATATCTTAGAAATAGCAAAAATGGTCCGCAAAAACTTAAGTGGATTTCGAAAATTTGGACCAAATAGCCGCAATAGAGATAATCTCTTACCGAATAGGCATAAATTTAAAAAATCTGAGCAGTGTGTGTGGTACATTGGTCCTAAAATATATAATCGTTTGCCCACTGACATTAAGGAACCGGAATTAACTGAATACCATTTTATATCCAAGCTAAAAGAGCACTTAATTAATAAAGCATATTATTCTCTTAACGAGTACTTGTGTCAGTTGTCAGATGAAATATAATAAATTAATAATACTTAATATATAATAATAATGTATAATGCAATGTGTTAATGTATGATTATGTGTACCCTTGTGAAATGTTCTTTTGTTCTGTGATTGACTTATAACTATGTTATCAATAAATATTGAATTGAATTGAATTTGAATTGAATTAATCCGAACAATTCCTCGGAGCACTCACCGTAATACATGCGGTAGAAAATGCAGAGCGAGGCTACATTTCTACGGGGCGCCAAGGAGTCAAGCCGTTCCGAAACCCGCTGGCAGCCGACAATTCGAGTCGCTCTCCGTTGGATGCGGTCCAGAGGGAGATGTCAGGTGGGTAGTTCAAGTAGTAGCGGGGTAGAAAAGATGTCATTCGACGTTGCAAAGCAACACAAGGATGGGTGCAGTTGCAGATAGTTATGTAAAAGACTCGAGTTCGGGGATATTTTTAAGTTGTTAAAAGTTTTTCTGTTGCGCGGGCGTACACAGGAGAAAAGCAGTGCGATAAGAACAAATGCAGCACCATTTGACTTTAAATTAAGTAATCAATAGAAATTGTACGAAAGTTTGTTTTTACACGGGTACATTTCTTAAGTTCGGAGTTAGCTGTTAGGTTTCCTATTAAACATACATACACTACATATACTACCGTGATTTTTTCACATACCCAGTTAGCTGGAAGGGGCGAGACTACAAAGGTTGTTTGTTTACTACGTATAACCTTAAAACCTTGGTACCACTAGGAACTCAAAAGATTTGACTCAATGCTCTCCATTTTTTATAGGGCTTCTAAGTAAGTAAATCTTGTGAACTAATCGAGTGGCATTATAGAACTTGAATCTCTTCGAGTGAATCTATTTATCCGCTGCAGAAAAAGTAGGTTTTTTCAAAGGTGTGAATGTAGCGTCTTTAGATCACTCTTAGCGTGGCTATAATTTTTTTAAATAATAATCGGCCAAGAGCATCTCAGGCCATGCTCAGTGTAGGGCCCCTTGTTGCCGAATGAACTTAATTAAAAAAAAACAAGCAAAAGGGAATACTTTAGCAGCGTTTCATACGTATTTTACTAAAAAGGAAAAACTTTTTACGATACCTCAAAAACGGCTTAACTGATCATGTCCGCTATAGTTTTCTTTGAAAGTCTTTATTGAGCTCTGCTTTCATGATTTGTTTCATATTTTTGGCCCCATAGTTCAAAAGTTAGAGGGGCGGGACACTTTTTTTTTCTTTTGGAGTGAATATACGAGTATTCGAATATATTCACTTTATCAAAAAAATATTAATGAAGACCTGTGTTCATTTTGAAAGACCTATCCAACAATATCCCACACCATAGGGTTGAAGCAAAAAAAGTTCATCCCCACTTTTCGTGTAGGGGAGATAATTTTATTTTACGACTTAGTCAGTTTTATTGATTTATAATATCCATACCAAATCCAGCTTTCTAGCACTAACAATCATAGAGCAAAGCCTCGGACAGACAGACGGACATAAATAATAAATAAATATATATAAGGGGACAATTTCTTACACAAATCGAACTAGTCCTAGTAGGCACAAGAAGGCTTGTGTTATGGGTACTAAACGACGATATATCGACGACTTGGCGAAACTATAAGGGTTCCTAGTTGACTAAGGTGTGTGTGTATGGAATGTAATTTTTAACGTCACCTCGCGTGTAATCCATTAAACCGTTTAAGCTGCAGAGCGCGCCAAAGAAATACACATACACATATACATAAAAACACTTGATAAACAACCGGTGTGAAGTTAGCGGCCAAAAGTTGGCGGCTAATTGGCTGCCAACATTTGGCCACCAACTTCACAAAGACCTGCCAACTTTAAGCCGCTAACTTCACACTGAAATTAACCGACTAAATAAAGGAGTCCTTAAATCAAACCTTAAAATTACAAAACGACGTTTGAAATTAAAGCAACTAATATTTGGAGCTGTTTGGTAATGACTCACCGGCCGAAGAAACCTAGGCCCGCTACCTCATATATTATATTTTGTCATAATTTCTAGATCGATGAACGGTATCACACTAAGCGCATATTATTACGCAATAAAATGGCTATTTAAATAACCTTTCAGTAGAGCTCTACCTCGTTTAGTTTCGACGTTATGACTCACCGGCCGAAGAAACCTAGGTCCGCTACCTCATATATTATTATTTTGTCATTATTTCTAGATCGATGAACGGTACCAGATTAACCGCATATTATTAGGCAACAAAATGGCTATTTATTTAAGCTTTCAGTAGAGCTCTACCTCGTTTAGTTTTGGCGTTATGCCTCACCGGCCGAAGAAATCTAGACCCACTACATCATATATTATTTTTTTGTCCATATTTCTAGATCGATGAACGGAATCACACTAAGCGCATATTATTACGCAATAAAATAGCTATTTGAATAACCTTTCAGGAGAGCTCTACCTCGTTTAGTTTCGGCGTTATGCCTCACCGGCCAAAGAAATCTAGACCCACTACATCATATATTATTTTTTGTCATTATTTCTAGATTGATGAACGGAATCACACTAAACGCATATTATTACGCAATAGAATGGCTATTTAAATAACCTTTCAGTAGAGCTCTACCTCGTTTAGTTTCGGCGTTATGCCTCACCGGCCGAAGAAATCTAGACCCACTACATCATATATTATTTTTTTGACATTATTTCTAGATCGATGAACGGAATCACACTAAGCGCATATTATTACGCAATAGAATGGCTATTTAAATAACCTTTCAGTAGAGCTCTACCTCGTTTAGTTTCGGCGTTATGAATCACCGGCCGAAGAAACCTAGGTCCGCTACCTCATATATTATTATTTTGTCATTATTTCTAGATCGATGAACGGTACCAGATTTACCGGATATTATTAGGCAATAAAATAGCTATTTATTTTAGCTTTCAGTAGATCTCTACCTCGTTTAGTTTCGGCGTTATGCCTCACCGGCCGAAGAAATCTAGACCCACTACATCATATATTATTTTTTTGTCATTATTTCTAGATCGATGAACGGAATCACACTAAGCGCATATTATTACGCAATAAAATATCTATTTGAATAACCTTTCAGTAGAGCTCTACCTCGTTTAGTTTCAGCGTTATGACTCACCGGCCGAAGAAACCTAGATCCACTACCTTATATACGTATTATTTTTTTGTCATTGTTTCTAGATCGATGAACGGAATCACACTAAGCGCATATTATTAAACAATAAAATGGTTATTAAATAATCTTTCAGTAGAGCTCTACCTCGTTTAGTTTCGGCGTTATGACTCACCGGCCGAAGAAACCTAGGTCCGCTACCTCATATATTATTATTTTGTCATTATTTGTAGATCGATGAACGGAATCACACTAAGCGCATATTATTACGCAATAAAATAGCTATTTGAATAACCTTTCAGTAGAGCTCTACCTCGTTTAGTTTCAGCGTTATGACTCACCGGCCGAAGAAACCTAGATCCACTACCTTATATAAGTATTATTTTTTTGTCATTGTTTCTAGATCGATGAACGGACTCACACTAAGCGCATATTATTACGCAATAAAAAAGCTATTTAAATAACCTTTCAGTAGAGCTCTACCTCGTTTAGTTTCGGCGTAATGCCTCACCGGCCGAAGAAATCTAGACCCACTACATCATATATTATTTTTTTGTCATTATTTTTAGATCGATGAACGGAATCACACTACGCGCATATTATTACACAACAAAATGGCGATTTAAATAACCTTTCAGTAGAGCTCTACCTCGTTTGGTTACGGCGTTATGCCTCACCGGCCGAAGAAACCTAGGTCCGCTACCTCATATATTATTATTTTGTCATTATTTCTACATCGATGAACGGTACCAGGTTAACCGCATATTATTAGGCAATAAAATAGCTGTTTATTTAAGCTTTCAGTAGAGCTCTACCTCGTTTAGTTTCGGCGTTATGCCTCACCGGCCGAAGAAATCTAGACCCACTACATCATATATTATTTTTTTGTCATTGTTTCTAGATCGATGAACGGAATCACACTAAGCGCATATTATTACGCAATAGAATGGCTATTTAAATAACCTTTCAGTAGAGCTCTACCTCGTTTAGTTTCGGCGTTATGCCTCACCGGCCGATGAAATCTAGACCCACTACCTCATATATTATTTTTTTGTCATTATTTCTAGATCGATGAACGGAATCACATTAAACGCATATTATTACGCAATAAAATGGCTATTTAAATAACCTTTCAGTAGAGCTCTACCTCGTTTAGTTTCGGCGTTATGACTCACCGGCCGAAAAAACCTAGGTCCGCTACCTCATATATTATTATTTTGTCATTATTTCTAGATCGATGAACGGAATCACACTAAGCGCATATTATTAAACAATAAAATGGCTATTTAAATAATCTTTCAGTAGAGCTCCACCTCGTTTAGTTTCGGCGTTATGACTCACCGGCCGAAGAAACCTAGGCCCGCTACCTCATATATTATATTTTGTCATAATTTCTAAATCGATGAACGGTATCACACTAAGCGCATATTATTACGCAATAAAATGGCTATTTAAATAACCTTTCAGTAGAGCTCTACCTCGTTTAGTTTCGGCGTTATGACTCACCGGCCGAAGAAACCTAGGTCCGCTACCTCATATATTATTATTTTGTCATTATTTCTAGATCGATGAACGGTACCAGGTTAACCGCATATTATTAGGCAATAAAATAGCTATTTATTTAAGCTTTCAGTAGAGCTCTACCTCGTTTAGTTTCGGCGTTATGCCTCACCGGCCGAAGAAATCTAGACCCACTACATCATATATTATTTTTTTGTCATTATTTCTAGATCGATGAACGGAATCACACTAAGCGCATATTATTACACAACAAAAAGGCTATTTAAATAACCTTTCAGTAGAGCTCTACCTCGTTTAGTTTCAGCGTTTTGACTCACCGGCCGAAGAAATCTAGACCCACTATTATTTTTTTGACATTATTTCTAGATCGATGAACGGAATCACACTAAACGCATATTACTACGCAATAAAATAACTATTTGAATAACCTTTCAGTATAGCTCTACCTCGTTTAGTTTCGGCGTTATGCCTCACCGGCCGAAGAAATCTAGACCCACTACATCATATATTATTTTTTTGTCATTATTTCTAGATCGATGAACTGAATCACACTAAGCGCATATTATTACGCAATAAAATAGCTATTTGAATAACCTTTCAGTAGAGCTCTACCTCGTTTAGTTTCAGCGTTATGACTCACCGGCCGAAGAAACCTAAATCCACTACCTTATATAAATATTATTTTTTTGTCATTATTTCTAGATCGATGAACGGAATCACACTAAGCGCATATTATTACAGAATGGAATGGCTATTTGAATAACCTTTCAGTAGAGCTCTACCTCGTTTAGTTTCGGCGTTATGCCTCACCGGCCGATGAAATCTAGACCCACTACATCATATATTATTTTTTTGTCATTATTTCTAGATCGATGAACGGAATCACACTAAACGCATATTATTACGGAATAAAATGGCTATTTAAATAACCTTTCAGTAGAGCTCTACCTCGTTTAGTTTCGGCGTTATGCCTCACCGGCCGAAGAAATCTAGACCCACTACATCATATATTATTTTTTTGTCATTATTTCTAGATCTATGAACGGAATCACACTAGGCGCATATTATTATGCAATAAAAAAGCTATTTGAATAACCTTTCAGTAGAGCTCTACCTCGTTTAGTTTCGGCGTTATGACTCACCGGCCGACGAAACCTAGATCCACTACCTCATATAAGTATTATTTTTTTGTCATTATTTCTAGATCGATGAACGGAATCACACTAAGTGCATATTATTACGCAATAGAATGGCTATTTAAATAACCTTTCAGTAGAGCTCTACCTCGTTTAGTTTCGGCGTTATGCCTCACCGGTCGATGAAATCTAGACCCACTACATCATATATTATTTTTTTGTCATTATTTCTAGATCGATGAACGGAATCACACTAAACGCATATTATTACGCAATAAAATGGCTATTTAAATAACCTTTCAGTAGAGCTCTACCTCGTTTAGTTTCGGCGTTATGACTCACCGGCCGAAAAAACCTAGGTCCGCTACCTCATATATTATTATTTTGTCATTATTTTTAGATCGATGAACGGAATCACACTAAGCGCATATTATTAAACAATAAAATGGCTATTTAAATAATCTTTCAGTAGAGCTCCACCTCGTTTAGTTTCGGCGTTATGACTCACCGGCCGAAGAAACCTAGGCCCGCTACCTCATATATTATATTTTGTCATAATTTCTAAATCGATGAACGGTATCACACTAAGCGCATATTATTACGCAATAAAATGGCTATTTAAATAACCTTTCAGTAGAGCTCAACCTCGTTTAGTTTAGTTTGAAATGAGTTCGTTTTGAAAGGAGTTCGGTAATGAGTGTCTGAAGAGCGCCGCCGTCGATGGACAAACAAAAGCGACATAGGTTCGACCAATCAAGACAAAGGGGTGCTACCGCGAACTTCGAAAATCGAACTTCGTAGCGTGCCGTCCCTTTCACTCTCGTGTTATACACTGTATGACGGAAAGGGACGGTACGATACGAAGTTCGATTTTCGAAGTTCGCGGTAGCACCACTGGTCTCGCGCGCGGACCGGAACATGTCTGCGTGATGATGGCTTACGCATACATGCGAATGGTTGCAAGAACGTTCTAAACATAGTAAATACAATGAAATTTAAATAAAACGTGCGACTAATTCAAATTTGTTTATGTTAGATTAAAATGTATCATTTTAATTTTTAATTGGTATTTTAAGTACAGATTCGTGCTTCAACTAATACAGCGGAATGCTAGTGTCGACCTAAGTCCTTTGAATTTAGGGCATACTTTATATAAAACATCACTTGGTTGTAGCGACTATGGTTGAAACGCTGATTTTGGGAGCAGCGACTGTTTTTAAGAGATCAACAGATATTTAGAAACCCCACTCTGATTTTGCGACTCGACTTAGCCAAAAATCAATGAGGCTTATGAGCTTAATAACTGAAACGATTTTTTAAATACAACCTAATATCATAATCAGTTAAGTTGCGCAATCACGTATTATCGGTGATGATGTTTCCTTTGTTTCGCATATTTTCTGTTGTTGACAAATAGAGTCGAGAAAGTTTTTAAGAAAATTAAAATTATTTGGTGACTGGTCTTGTCTCAAAATGGATTCCAATCTTTGTCAAAAATAATAAAATATTTCTTGAATGATCCTTCTTTAGATATTGTGTCGTCTCCGTCGAAAATGGAAAATATAAGTTGCTTTTATGTTGTTGTTTTTCGAGCGGTTTTAGTAGGAGCTATATCAGAGTAAAGTTAGGCAAATAAATGCAAGTAGCATTTGGTTTTTTTTGCCTGTTTTAAATAAAAAAATAAATGGTTCCCAGTGTTGGTTATGATTGTTTTTATTGATCTCTTTTGGAAATTGGGTCGTCTTCGTCGAAAATGAAATAAATATAAGTTGACTTTCCATTGTTGAAAAATAAAGTCTATATATTTTCTGTCGTTGTTGTCAATATAAGAAACGGATCTGGTACCTACCTCATTAGGAAAACATAAAGCAAACAAATACAATTTTTTTTATCGGCGTCTTGTTTTATCAATAAAAAAAATAATTGTTTACCCGTGTCGTCTCGAAACGAGGTTCAGTCTTTGATGAAAATTAAATTTATTTGTTGAATGATCTGTTTGAAAAATGTGTCGTTCATTCATTGTGACTAATAATATGCACATATTGTGAATCCGTTCATTTACCTAGAAAGAATGACAAAAGAAAAATGAGGTAGTGGACCCAGGTTTCTTCGGCCGGTAAGTCATAACGCCGAAACTAAACGAGGTAGAGCTCTACTAAAGGGTAATTTAAATAGCCATTCTATTGCGTAATAATACGCGCTTAGTGTGATTCCGTTCATCGATCTAGAAATAATGACAAAAAAATAATATATGATGTAGTGGGTCTAGATTTCTTCGGCCGGTGAGTCATAACGCTGAAACTAAACGAGGTAGAGCTCTACTGAAAGGTTATTCAAATAGCTATTTTATTGCGTAATAATATGCGCTTAATGTGATTCCGTTCATCGATCTAGAAATAATGACAAAATAATAATATATGAGGTAGCGGACCTAGGTTTCTTCGGCCGGTGAGTCATAACGCCGAAACTAAACGAGGTAGAGCTCTACTGAAAGGTTATTTAAATAGCCATTTTGTTGCGTAATAATATGCGTTTAGTGTGATTCCGTTCATCGATCTAGAAATAATGACAAAAAAATTATATGATGTAGTGGGTCTAGATTTCTTCGGCCGGTGAGGCATAACGCCGAAACTAAACGAGGTAGAGCTCTACTGAAAGGTTATTGAAATATCCATTTTCTTGCCTAACAATATGCGCTTAGTGTCATACCGTTCATCGATCTAGAAATAATGACAAAAAAATAATACTTATATGAGGTAGTGGATCTAGGCTTCTTCGGCCGGTGAGTCATAACGCTGAAACTAAACGAGGTAGAGCTCTACTGAAAGGTTATTTAAATAGCCATTTTATTGTTTAATAATATGCGCTTAGTGTGATTCCGTTCATCGATCTAGAAATAATGACAAAAAAATAATATATGATGTAGTGGGTCTAGATTTCTTCGGCCGGTGAGGCATAACGCCGAAACTAAACAAGGTAGAGATCTACTGAAAGCTAAAATAAATAGCCATTTTATTGCCTAATAATATCCGTTAAATCTGGTACCGTTCATCGATCTAGAAATAATGACAAAATAATAATATATGAGGTAGCGGACCTAGGTTTCTTCGGCCGGTGATTCATAACGCCGAAACTAAACGAGGTAGACCTCTACTGAAAAGTTATTTATATAGCCATTCTATTGCGTAATAATATGCGCTTAGTGTGATTCCGTTCATCGATCTAGAAATAATGACAAAAAAATAATATATGATGTAGTGGGTCTAGATTTCTTCGGCCGGTGAGTCATAACGCTGAAACTAAACGAGGTAGAGCTCTACTGAAAGGTTATTTAAATAGCCATTTTGTTGTGTAATAATATGCGCTTAGTGTGATTCCGTTCATCGATCTAGAAATAATGACAAAAAATAATATATGATGTAGTGGGTCTAGATTTCTTCGGCCGGTGAGGCATTACGCCGAAACTAAACGAGGTAGAGCTCTACTGAAAGGTTATTTAAATAGCTTTTTTATTGCGTAATAATATGCGCTTAGTGTGATTCCGTTCATCGATCTAGAAACAATGACAAAAAAATAATACTTATATAAGGTAGTGGATCTAGGTTTCTTCGGCCGGTGAGTCATAACGCTGAAACTAAACGAGGTAGAGCTCTACTGAAAGGTTATTCAAATAGCTATTTTATTGCGTAATAATATGCGCTTAGTGTGATTCCGTTCATCGATCTAAAAATAATGACAAAATAATAATATATGAGGTAGCAGACCTAGGTTTCTTCGGCCGGTGAGTCATAACGCCGAAACTAAACGAGGTAGAGCTCTACTGAAAGATTATTTAAATAGCCATTTTATTGTTTAATAATATGCGCTTAGTGTGATTCCGTTCATCGATCTAGAAACAATGACAAAAAAATAATACTTATATAAGGTAGTGGATCTAGGTTTCTTCGGCCGGTGAGTCATAACGCTGAAACTAAACGAGGTAGAGCTCTACTGAAAGGTTATTCAAATAGCTATTTTATTGCGTAATAATATGCACTTAGTGTGATTCCGTTCATCGATCTAGAAATAATGACAAAAGAATAATATATGATGTAGTGGGTCTAGATTTCTTCGGCCGGTGAGGCATAACGCCGAAACTAAACGAGGTAGAGATCTACTGAAAGCTAAAATAAATAGCCATTTTATTGCCTAATAATATCCGGTAAATCTGGTACCGTTCATCGATCTAGAAATAATGACAAAATAATAATATATGAGGTAGCGGACCTAGGTTTCTTCGGCCGGTGATTCATAACGCCGAAACTAAACGAGGTAGAGCTCTACTGAAAGGTTATTTAAAGAGCCATTCTATTGCGTAATAATATGCGCTTAGTGTGATTCCGTTCATCGATCTAGAAATAATGACAAAAAAATAATATATGATGTAGTGGGTCTAGATTTCTTCGGCCGGTGAGGCATAACGCCGAAACTAAACGAGGTAGAGCTCTACTGAAAGGTTATTTAAATAGCCATTCTATTGCGTAATAATATGCGTTTAGTGTGATTCCGTTCATCAATCTAGAAATAATGACAAAAAATAATATATGATGTAGTGGGTCTAGATTTCTTTGGCCGGTGAGGCATAACGCCGAAACTAAACGAGGTAGAGCTCTCCTGAAAGGTTATTCAAATAGCTATTTTATTGCGTAATAATATGCGTTTAGTGTGATTCCGTTCATCGATCTAGAAATAATGACAAAAAAATAATATATGATGTAGTGGGTCTAGATTTCTTCGGCCGGTGAGGCATTACGCCAAAACTAAACGAGGTAGAGCTCTACTGAAAGCTTAAATAAATAGCTATTTTGTTGCCTAATAATATGCGGTTAATCTGGTACCGTTCATAGATCTATAAATAATGACAAAATAATAATATATGAGGTAGCGGACCTAGGTTTCTTCGGCCGGTGAGTCATAACGCCGAAACTAAACGAGGTAGAGCTCTACTGAAAGGTTATTTAAATAGCCATTTTATTGCGTAATAATATGCGCTTAGTGTGATACCGTTCATCGATCTAGAAATTATGACAAAATATAATATATGAGGTAGCGGGCCTAGGTTTCTTCGGCCGGTGAGTCATTACCAAACAGCTCCAAATATTAGTTGCTTTAATTTCAAACGTCGTTTTGTAATTTTAAGGTTTGATTTAAAGACTCCTTTATTTAGTCGGTTAATTTCAGTGTGAAGTTAGCGGCTTAAAGTTGGCAGGTCTTTGTGAAGTTGGTGGCCAAATGTTGGCAGCCAATTAGCCGCCAACTTTTGGCCGCTAACTTCACACCGGTTGATAAACATTGCCCTCCTTCTGCTGCAGTCCAGTGAAGATAATTAAGAAACGAATTGTAGAAGTAAGTACACTTGACTCGACAGAGTCTTCAAGTTCGGTTGAGTCGTAGTCAGAAACTTGAGTCCTTTACAACACTAGCTGCAAGGTGAGACGTATTTCATGCCAGAGCAGACGGAAATGGGCTTACTTACCTCGGAAGCTTCAGAACTAATTTAGTTCCAACTCTATTATGAAGTGAACCATTGAAACGTAGATCCTTTCAGTACTCGCAAGATTAATTAATCTAAATTCCAAGAATTATTAGCGAGAATCTTGCCAAAACCAATATCTTAGTTACACAGCGGCGGAGTATCATCGGAATATAATATGATCTATCTAGAGAACGAAATAGGAAGCCATGAGTTATCTTATTGGTCTTATGTGACATCTTATTTATTAATATCCGTCAATATAAGTAATTACATGAGCTTATTACCACGTTAGTCATATAATAACCCGCCCCTAAACGTTCCTGATGCAAAAGTGCCCATGACACTAGCAGCATTTTTTATTAATTATAACGCAATAGGTTGTTTACTGTAGGCATCTGAGTTTGAATTTAAACCTTCGTGAACTATGTTTAATATAACAGTAGAAACTCACGTATAAATTGTCTTTGCACACTACATGTTTGCAAGGAACTCGTTGGGAGTTCTTCCTCAGGATGAGTGCATCAGATTTAACTGTTTTAGTGGCATGTTGGCGTTTTTTATCGTATGGCTGCGTCTTAAATAAAGGTTTACAATCATACTTATAATCACGCCTGTTTCCCATTGGGAAGGCAGCTATCTTGTTTTTCCAATTGCTGTGGGCGTATGATGGTTGCCATTTTACCACTTATCGTCATGGATAAGACGCCCGTCACTCACTCTCGCATACTTGTCAGAAGTGACGAATATCTTATCCACGATGATAAGTGATAAAATGGCAACCATAATACGCCAAGGACACTTAGGGTTTTTGGATCATTTTTTTGTGGTGGAAATGTGGAGTATCTAGAGGTAAAATGTAATTTTTGTACATGCACGTCGAATTATGATTTATATTTGTCAATTAGTCCGAGAGAGAGTTTTAAAAGGGATACCGTAATCACCGCAACCGTATGGTAGATTACCAATGGGTTATCTAGATCTTTCACAATCTTACTTTGCAAATTATCGAATCAAATGGTGCATCGTTTCAGATCAAGCCATTTCCACGATTTTATTTTTATCTTTCTCATTACATTAGGTAAGTATGTATTCCCTGTTTCGTCAAATCACTACATTCAGAACTCGTACTTAATTAAGAGCAAATCAAACCGGATTGATTGGATGTCAACCCTCTTTGTAGCTACATACAGACACTGAGACGCCGAGAATCCAATGAGGCACGTAATTCGATTCGGCACTGCCTTGGGACTATATCGTTTATTCTAGTGGTGAATGTACATCTATACCTCTAACGTAATTACAGTAAAAAGTAATTAACAGTGCTAGTGGGCTAACGGTGTGCCAACCGGTGATGGTAAACGAAATTACAAATACCTAGAGTTTAGTTTTATAAAACGACGGTAGCGAAGCTTACGGCCTAACTGATGATAAACAGACACCGTAGTCTATGGACGCTTGCGAGTCCAAAAGAATCACAAGCACGTTGCCAAGCCTTAATGAACTGAGTTTATATATAATATGCATCTTCCTCACTCTCAACACACCACTACATTACCTAAAGTGCTAAGTTTAGCGGTTGTGGAATGAGCTCCCCGTCAAGATTTCCCCGAGGGATCACAGTATGGGGTTCTTCAAGAGAGGAGTGTCATACATAAAGAGTCGGCGACGCGCATGTGACGTCACTAGAGTTGCAAGCGTCCATGGGCTACGGTGACCGCTTAACATCAGACCGGCCGTACGTTTGCCACCGAGATGGTATAAAAAGTTCTGTCAAATTCTTCAGGACACTGACATAAGTTTGAATTTGCCTAGCCTTTGGAAAATGCTTTTTCTCAAACATGCAATGAAATTTCGTCATTACCTGCGTTATAACAGGCTTTAAAGTATCACGTTGTAGGCGGAACAAGTCGGGAGAACTGTAAAGGAATTTCAAATTAAAGGGAAAAATTGAAAAATTTAATGCTCCGAGCAGGATTCCAACCTGCGACATCTGGCATACGCGGCCAATCGCTCTAGCCTCTGAGCTATCGGAACAACCAAGCTCGTCCACGAAATCCTTCACTAGTTCCCTCTTACAACGCCTTAGGGAGGCGTACAGCGACATCTACCGTAGAAGACTTAGGCTTCTATTAACGGCACCAACGTCTCAAATTACATTGAGAAATCGTCAGTAACGGTGAGCCATCCCATACTAAATTAATTAATAATTATTATTTTTTTCTAATTTTTCCTTTAATTTAAAATTTTCGTTAGCAGCGTTACTGCTTTAATACAAAATTTAAAAAGAAATGTAAAGGATTTTCATACAAAATTAAAGGCCTAGGCAGAGAAGTAAATTTTTTAAATTTTAATGTCAAACATGGCATCCGTTAAATTTGTTTTTTGAGTGGTGTATTAAACTATTTATTATTTATTTTAGGAGACTACGATTAGCAAATTTTATTCCACCTTAATATTAACATTCAAAGCGAGGGACTGAAGATCCCAGCCTTTATGACATATCCTAATGGTGCAGGCAGTTATATAGTATTGGTTTCAGCACTTCATATAACGAAAGAGCTCTGGGGAAATCAAATACGAATAACCAACAATAATAGAGAAAATGACAGTCCCCTTATCGGCAGTATTCGCAATGTTGGGTCCAAACCTATAATAACGATTTATTGTGTGATTTGTGAATAATGTGTTGTACAGAAATAGTGTCTCGTGGGAGCAAGTTGATATATTTACCGCGAAGATCTTGCAAAAGAATCCCGAGCATTTTTTTATACCACGTCGGTGGCAAACAAGCGCCTATGGATGCCTGCAACTCCTAGGGGTGTCACATGTTCGTTGCCGACCCTTTAAGAATTTATACACTCCTTTCTTGAAGAACCCCATACTGTAGTCCGTCGGAAAAACCTCGGCAGGGAGCTCATTCCACAATCGGAGCGTCCGAGGGAGGAATTTCCTCCCTCCCCCGAGCATAACGAGCGATTTTAAAGTAGAATCTTGAGCCTAATGAGGGATTCAAGTGTTTATTTAGGCCCAAGACGTAAATAATTCTGCTACCAAATGGCACACAATTGAGGGAAGACAGCTATGTACTGCAAAGCACTACGAAGGCCGCCAAATACAAACGATTTTAGAAACTTTGATAGTGCGATGCATGCCATGACAGATGAGAGAAGTGACGCCACAGCATATGTTCGATGTATCGGTTTATAGATTGCTGATGTACAGGGGGGCTACTCCGAAATTCGAAATACGAACTTCGTATGGTGCCATCTCTTTCACTCTGGTGTCATATACTATACTAGCGTTTGCCCGCGGCTTCGCCCGCGTATTAAGCGTAATTTTTAACCGTCTACAAAAAAGAGCTTCTCTGTTTGACCCGTATGTATGTATTTACGTATGTAGGTATGTATGTATGTTTGTCCACGATTATCTGGCGTTTGGCTGAACCGATTTTGATGCGGTCTCCAGAAAAGTAGTTGTTACATTCTGGGGGTTTCGGTATATGAAGTTTGGTGATTGTGATTCATTAACAGATGAACAGATGAAAAGTCAGTATACATTCTGAGAACCGGCAAACTGTTGAATTTCATTTGATTTTGGCAAAAATAAGGATCGAAAACTATTAACATACATTTCCGAGAGGCCGATGAAATAAAAGCATTCTTAAATGGCCCTTAGTAAAAGTATCTGTGTACTACAGTAACACCAATAGGTCTGATAACGACCAAGCACACGTTCCGTGTCCGGGCCGGTCCATTTTCTTCTAGAGAATTACGCCGGCCGTTGCGTTTGCTGTCATAGAAAACGGGCCGGCCCGGACAAAGAACGATCTACTGTGAATCATCCTTAACCCTTATTTTTCCTAAGATTAAATTGATTAGGTAGGTTTTGCCAGTTCCCATTGGAGCATCCAAAAAGAAAATTTGGCCTCACTTCCATTCGCAGTCTTTAATGTCAGTCCGTCTGATACAACCGAGTTGCTTTTACTGGACCGATTGAATTGCAATTTGGCACAAACTATCAAAAATTTGGAGCGCTCGTGGTCCAGCGGCACCCGCCTACCGCGTGCGGTATGCGGTGTTAAGCAATGTGGGCGCAGGTCATTTCTTGGATGGGTGACCGCTTTGAGTGGTTACTAACTGAGCGCTCTCCTGCTTTGAAACGCACGTCAAGCCGTTGATCCTGGCTGCTGTCTACGACAGCAGTCGTTAAGCTAAGTTAGAGGCCTTCGGGCGGCTTGAAAACTTCTAACAGTCAAGTTGCCCACTCACTTGACAAAGGGGGGTCGAAGTTGCACCACGTCCGTATAGAGTATCCACCGTTACCCTACACGTGACCCCTGGGTGGTGCTAAGAGTGCAACAAAAACTGGCAACCGTACTTGTCTTCTCGAAGTTCTCACGGTTCATAAATAAATGCCAAACGATTAAAAAATATTCTAAAGGTTGATTAAAATGGGAAAAAATATCTAAACCTCTATGTCAATTTTAAAAGCAATCCAAAGATACCCCACACGCCTATATAGTAACATTAAACTTTTTATGGCATGTATGGAGTGCCAAATTTTACCTCAGAATCGTATTAAGAGACCTCTCGGATGCTCAGATATCGATTTTGAACGAAATCGGGTTGGAAATGAAGAAAATCAATATAGCCACCACTTTTTCCAAATTTTACCTCTGAGTCGTATTAGGGGACCTCTTGGACGCTCAGATATCGATTTTGAACGAAATCGGGACGGAAATGAATAAAATCAATATGGCCGTTACTTTATTCATAGTTTAGGTACCTTTGATTCCTATTAGGAGTCCTCTAGGACGCTCAAATATCGATTAATGTCGAAATCGTATATAATCAAAAAAGGTCGTATCTTCATAGGGAACTCACGGCACTCCATGCACCTTTAGACCATATAAGGAACCTACATGCCAAATTTGGTGTCTCTCAAACCAGCAGTTTGGGCTGTGCGTTGATATGTCACTCACTCAGTCAGTCAGTTTCTTCTTGCAATTTGGCACTTTTAAAAGTTTTCATGTCCGCAATATTAAATTTCAAAATCAATGCCATTTTCGAAATTAACGACCCAAAAAACCATAAAAATGACACCCATATTAATATTTAGACATTCCAACCCCCTCGGACCCCAACAGAAGGGATGACATTTCACGTCCTCCACGTTGGATTTTAAAATCATTGGTAGTTTCGTAATCAGCGACCCGATAAACCAAAAAAATAACACCCATATCGATTTTCTGAATTTGTCACCACATTTTCTCCTTTTAGGGGTTGATTTCTCAAAAAACCGGAAACACATGTTTACTCATTTATCGTTAGAAATACTCCTGTAAAGTTTCGAATAAAATAATCCAACTAATCTTGATACAAACTTCGGACCATTTCATCTCCTTACGGGTTGAATTTTAAAAAATCCTTTCTTAATGCACCTCAAGTCCTTATATCGAACCTACATACTACATTTGGAATCTCTAGAACCAGCAGTTTGGGCTGTGCGGTGATATGTCACTCACTCAGTCCGCCAGTTATTTCTTGAAATTTGGCACAAAGTTTCAAAAGTTTTCATGTCCACAATATTAAATTTCAGAATCGATGCCATTTTCGTAATTAACGTCCCAAAAAACCATAAAAACGACACCCATATTAATATTTAGACATTTCATCCCCCTCGCACCCCAACAGGGGGGATGGTATTTCACGTCCTCCACGTGGGATTTTAAAATCATTGTTGTTTTCGTTATCAGCGACCCGATAAACTATAAAAACAATACCCATGTCGATTTTCAGAATTTGTCACCAAATTTCCCCCTTTTAGGGGTTGATTTCTCAAAAAACCAGAAACACGTATTTACTCATTTATGGTCAGAAATACTCCTGTGAAGTTTCGAATAAAATAGTCCAACTAATCATGTTTCCACATACAAACTTCGGACCCCCATTTCACCCCCTTAGGGGTTGAATTTTGAAAAATGCTTTCTTAGTGCACCCCTACACTTTATAAGGAACCTACGTGCCAAATTTGGAATCTCTAGGACCAGCGGTTTGGGCTGTGCGTTGATATGTCAGTCAGTCAGTTAGTCAGTCAGGCACCATTCGAAGTTCGGATTTCGAAGTTCGTAGTAGACTCCCGGGGGTCGGAATTCTCGTAGCACTTTTGAGCTGTCATAGGGACTTCTCATTTATCGACTTCCGATATACAAATATATGTCGATAAATACAGAATATTAAAAGTGTAAAGTAAACACAACAGGCCGTCTTATCGCGAATGAGCGATCTCTTCGAGGTAACCTTTGGATGCCAACTTTTTGGAAATTTTAAATAGGTATTATTATAATAATATTTTACGTTTCCTTATAAATAATTTTACGGATTTCTTATTAAGAGGCTTTAATTTTAGACGTTTTTTCAAAACAAGTATTGCCATCGTACCTAATGATATCATGTTATGTATCATGCCATCAATCTAATGACCTTTGATTATTAGTTTTATAGACATATGCAAACAAACAAACACAAACACAGAACTGAACTAATTAAATGTGAAATTCTTAACTATTTATTAACTTGTCATTGTTTTCATTGATTATCTCTATTTCACATTTTCAACTACTCAAGTTATCTGAAAGACATCACTCTTTAGCGATAAGACCGCCTGTTGTTTACCTCTACGGTTAATCTTCATCAACATGTTGTGTTCTATAAAGTATCGATATAATATGTAGATCGTAAGTCGATAAATGAGAAGTGCCTATGACAGCTCAAAAGTGCTACGAGAATTCCGACCCCCGCTGATGTAGCACAAAGCGCGGCGCAGCGTCGTTGCGGGGCGGAGGTGGTTTTGCGGTAAAACGAACGCGATTCGGGGTACGTCACGCCAAAGATCCGCGCGGGATAGCTTTACGGAGGCGGCATGTGTGACATATGAAGCAGTAATCGACACTATCGACAGTCGACAGTTTCGGAAAGTTAAGAAATGCAAAACCGCCTCCGCCCCGCGCCGCCGCACCGCGCCCGCTCAGTGCGTTTCGACTTTCGAGCCTAAATGCTACCCATTGCGTTTGTATCAGGTGCGTGTAGGTCTAGGCTAGGGGTTGTATCTGCTACGAGTAGAAGACATACCTCTTCCATCAACTGCTTGACCTCCTTCTTGACGGTGGCTATGAGCTTCTCCTTCGCCTCGGTGCCGGGGTCTGCGGCGGCCGGCATGCTGTCCTCAGACTCGGTTTCTGTTCAAAAATATCTTATCAGCATACTCTACGACTCACACAAATACAGTAGATACCTAGGGCCTATCTAGGACTTGTCTTAGGTTTTAGGTTTTCATACCTTTACCATAAATTATAATTTACAACTTAAAAAAGTTGAAAAATCCTCGACATTTTTATTTCAAAGTTCAATATCTAAAAAACGGCTGATTTCATCGACACATATCCAGGAACTATCTCCACCATCAAAAAAGCACTAAACTGCACTCAGATCGGTACATCCATTTAGGACCTACGATGGCGCAGACAGACACACACATACGCAGATACACGCATGTTAAACTATAACACCCCTCTCTCGCATCAGGGGTTAAATAGACAGCGTATTTCGAAGGAATGCATAAGATTGCAAATCCATACTATCCATACTCCATACTAATATTATAAATGCAAAAGTCACCCGTCTGTCTGCCTGTCTGTTACCTCTTCACGTTTAAACCGCCGAACCGATTTAGATGAAATTTGGTTTAGAGATAGTTTAAGTCCCGAGAAAGGACATAGGATGGATTTTACTCCGGAAATCGTTCATTAGGGGGTGAAAAGGGAGGAAAAAAGAGTGTATGGGCGCCTACTGGAAATTGAATAGCAATTATTTCTATAATCTCGTTTGCTAAGAGTGTTAACCCGCTAAATCCATTTCTTAATATTTGTTTATCGTTTTACCCACCATTATTTTTTTCTTTTTTCTGCGTCGCGCCTTTGCTCTGAGCGGACGTGTGTCTGTTTGTTAGTTTGAATTTATTTTCTAAATTGCTTAAATTAATTCTGTTTTCTCGGATCCTCCTTGTCTATCTTGGGTGGCGGCCCATATACGTCGTCGGCCATATTGTTAAGTGTCGGACTTCTCGCTCTTTGTGCCGGTGTTGTGTGTGAACTTAGCAGTGAAATACCAGTGACGTTTGTGCGCAGTCTTGATTTGTATAAACAATATAGGTAACTTTTTGTATTTTTGTGGGATTTGAACCCGGGTTCGCTGCGCTGCGGTTGAGCGCGCTATCGCTGCGCCACCGATCGTTGAACGCTGGCGGTCGAATTTAGCCATCACTACTGGCGACTACGAATCTATTCCTAGATTTTCGACCTTAACGCATAAGACATAAGAGCTGACTTGGAAAAATGATTTGTGAGGAATGCAATACCAATGTCGAGCCGTGCGCTTCATTACAGTGCACGGGCTGCAGAAAATACTACTGCTTTAAATGCCTGAATGTATCACCAAAGCAGTCAAAAGAGTATATTACCAAGATTGCTAATTCATGGCTTTGCACATTCTGCACGTCAGTGACTAATCGCCGGCGAAGAAATGATGACACGCCGGTTACGGCGCGGAGCGCCGTGTCTTTGACAGGCCAGAGCTCGATGTCTGGGGCAAATCTAGACGATTCCGTTATGTCATTGGACGGCACATTAGAGGACTCAAAGCTGACCTGTATGCACGGCACTAGTGAGTTAGATAGTAGGGAATCACTTACAACTCCACCTAACACATTCCAGTCATTGCACAATGCTTCCTCCCTATCTCCTGGGCATGCAGAGTTATTGAATAGTATCCTCGTTAAGGTAAACGCGTTGCAAACACAGTTTTCGGCCATTCAGACAATACAAGCCGACATGAACCAGGTCAAATCTGATGTCGCGGAGATGAAAAGGAGCCTTGAAACAAGACTGGATGAAATGGCAGGTAGAATAGAGAATATCGAGTCTAGAGTCACTGGATTAGAAAAATGCGCAGCTGAGGTAGATGATTTAAGGATCAGCATAAAGAATATTGTGTCAGAAATGCGCAGCAATGAACAGTGGGTCAGGAGGTCCAACATCCAGATTAACGGAGTTCCGGAAGCCAGGGGCGAAAACCTGTACAATATTTTGAACTCACTAGCAGGACTTAGTGGTTATCCTCTTAATGTGGCGACAGATGTTGACTTTGTGACCCGCGTCGCTGTGAAAAACGACACGGATACCAGGAAACCTAAGCCAATCATTGTTAAACTGCAAGCACGCTATAAAAAAGATGATTTTATATCTTCTCTGCGGAAGCTAAAGAATCTTAAAGCTAAGGACTTGGGCTTTACTAATGACGACTCTCGCATCTACATCAACGACCATCTGTCAGGATTCAACAAGTTCCTGCTGAAACAGGCTCAACTCAGAAAATCCGAAAAACAGTACAAGTACTGTTGGGTTCGGAACTGTACGGTGATGGTGCGAAAGACTGATAATTCTCCAATTCTTTATATAACAACTGAGGACGCTTTAAACAAAATAACATAAGAGTGACCCTTCCCGAGTCTTTAGGTTTGAAATGTTTACATTTTTTGGTGGCTCTTATATTCATCTTCGAATTACCTTTATATTGCGGAAGCAAAACTATTATTTACTTTTATATGGTATTTATATTTATGGTGCCTTGTTTGCGAAATGTATTTAAATTTATTGTACAAAACTATAATAGCATCTTGCTGTACATATCGGAATTACATAGTTTATCAGTGGATATCACTTTACATACAAATAATGTTTACAATAATTATATAATTTTTCATATTTATCACAATGGCATTTAGTTTTTACTATCAAAATGCTCGTGGGCTCAGGACTAAGACTACTACATTTTTACGAAATTTACTAAAATATAATTACGACTTCGTATGCATTACCGAAACGTGGCTGGTTCCTGGTATTTATGACTCAGAATTGTTTGATTCGCGGTACAATGTGTACCGAACGGACCGCGACTGTGAGAGACTGGGGGTTACGCGGGGCGGCGGCACGCTGGTGGCGGTGCGCCGCGAGCTGCGTGCCGCCGCGCGCGGCTCCGGCCCCGGCGCGCCCGCCGTCGAGGCGCTCAAGGTGCTGCCGGACGCCGATATTACATGTCTTGTTATTTCTATTGCTCAGGGGCCGCTATCTAAAAAACTTAGATTATTTACTTGCTACTTCCCTCAAAGTAGAGAACAAAGGGACTCCCAATTTACATTCTTCGAATATTTATCTGATTTACATGCCGATTACCCTGATGATATATTCTTAGTTTTGGGTGACTTTAACATCGGAGACGCAGTCTGGAGTCACCCTGACAAGGGTTGTCACGGCCTTAAGTTAGATAATCCTAATTTTAACCTCCTCACTACTCAACTATCTACATTCTTGCATTTTTCAAGTTGGCATCAATATAATCACATTTCTAATAAAAATGGTCGGCAATTGGATCTGGTCCTTTCTAACCACTTGTGTAAGGTAGCTAGCGCGGACCCTCTTGTCCCAATAGACGCTCATCACCCAGTCCTTAGTATTATGATTGATGTTGGTTCGACTGAGCGTCATTTGAAACCAGCACCACGAGTAGTTCGTCGTTTTTTTGCAGCGGACTATACAAAAATTAACTCAAAAATATGCGAAATTGATTGGGAGCCTCTACTGGATACAAATGATATAGAAAGTGCTGTTAATAACTTTTATTCTACTGTAAATAAAATTATTGACGAATTAGTTCCATCCAAAACCGTCACAAAGAGTAACTTTCCATCGTGGTATTCCCACAATTTAATTACTTTAATTAAGAAAAAAAACAAAATACATAAAAGATGGAAGGTGTACGGAAGAATAGCTGACTACAATGCTTTTTCGAATTTACGCACCAAAGTTAAAACCGAAGAAATATCTTGCTACAGTTTATTTATTTCCAGAACCGAAAAGAACATAAGAATTAATTCTAAGTCGTTTTGGTCGTTTATAAAGTCGAAAAAGGATTGTAGTGGTATCCCTGATACACTCTATTTGGATAATGCCACGGTTAATGATGGACTTAGCACGGCTAATTTATTTAATGACTTTTTCCAGTCGGTATTCGAGCCGACTGATTCTTCTACGCCTAGTATCAATAGCTCCCAAACTTGTCTTATTAATAGCGTTAAAATTGACTTTATTCTAGTGGAAAAATATCTCAAAACCTTAAATGAGTCAAAGGGTAGTGGCCCAGATGGGATTCATCCTGTATTTTTGAAACGATGCAGTGGGTCTCTTGCGTTACCGGTATCTTTACTCTACAATATGTCGCTTAGATCTGGATCCTTACCTAAAGTTTGGAAAAAATCTATCGTTGTGCCTATATTTAAATGCGGCGATAAAAATAACGTTAGAAATTATCGTGGCATATCTAAATTATCGGTACTTCCAAAATTATTCGAGAAAATAATTTATGACACGCTATACCCAACTATAAGACCGATGTTAATAACGCAGCAGCACGGTTTTATTAATAAGCGGTCAACAGAGTCTAATTTGTGCGAGCTGCTTGACTATGTCCTAAACGCAATGGACGGGGGTTTTCAAGTGGATGCAGTCTACACCGATTATTCAAAGGCATTTGATAAAATTTCACATTCTGTTTTATTAGACAAACTTAAAAACGTTGGTATTCATGGGGACTTGTTGCGTTGGCTTACATCTTACTTGCGGGATAGAACTCAAGCAGTTAGTATTAAAGGATACACCTCTAGTTTTGTCCCTATAACGTCGGGTGTCCCCCAAGGCTCCCATTTAGGACCACTTCTATTTAACATATATATTAATGATGTCATTAATTGTTTTTTATATTCTAAAGTACTATTATATGCTGATGATACAAAAATCTATACTATAGTAAAGTCCGAAGCTGATTGCCTAAATTTGCAGAACGACCTTAAAAGATTAAATAACTATTGTTTGTGTAATAAGCTTTATTTAAACATCGATAAATGTTCGGTTATTACATTTACGCGCAAGCTCGATCCTATCAACTTTAACTATACTATCGGTAACCAACCCCTCACTAGAGTTGACGGAGTTAAAGATTTAGGAGTACATTTGGACAGTGAAATTCAATTGGTATCTCACATAGACAAGATAACATCTAAAGCCTATAAAATGCTCGGTTTCATTTTTAGACAAAGTAAAGATTTCAAAAACCCAACAACATTATTGCTTTTATATAATTCATTTGTAAGATCATATTTAGAATATGCATCTACAGTCTGGAGTCCCCACTTTTTGGTACATATTACTTCATTAGAAAATATACAAAAAAAGTTTCTCAATCGTATGAAGTATAAATTTAAATCTTTTAAGCCTGAGAATATTGAGACCCTGCAGGTGAGAAGAGAAAAGAAAGATGTAATGTTTTTGTACAAATTATTAAATAATTTAATCGATTCCGAATATCTCGTCAGCAACGTATTATTTAGATGTCCCACTTTTCGAACACGGTCCACTGATTTGCTATCTGTTCCATTTAGTCGCAAAAAATTCGTAAAAAATAAGTTTTTGGCACGAGTCTGTAATACCTACAACAAGAAATATTCGCACATTGACTTATTTCAGCTAAATTATAATAGGTTTGTTTCTGCCATCAAAGAAATGCGATCAGTTAATGTTAATGCAAAACAAATTATTAGTAATTGCTAGTAATTAGTGTTTATTCTTTTTTTTTGTTGTTGTTTTACCTTTCATTAGGAACCCAAATTATTGTTTTAATTTAATTTTTCTTTTTATTTTATTTCACATGTTTAAGCGCCTAAATAAATTATTGGTTGTGCATGTTAATTTTATTTCGTAATCAATAAATGTATTCTATTTAAGCTGCTAAATTCTGACTCGCCTTTGATACTGTATTTCATGTTTAATATTTTCAGAGCAAAGGAATTTTGTATTAGCTATAAGTGGAAACTGTTTTGGCTTATGTTTTTACTATTTGTTTAACTTTTTGTATTATTGTGTGCTGTATGTTTCCCGAATCAATAAAATATAAAAAAAAAAATATATAAAAAATTATGTAGCAAAAAACGATGCATCGCCTGAGAAATACAGCTAGCTACTGCCAGTTATTTTAACAAATTCCTTAAATCACATGATGAGCAAAACTCCACGAGTTTAAAATTCAACGGCTAACTCCAATATATTTTATACCCGCCATACTATATACTATATATACTATATACTATATACTATTACTATATACTATATATACTATATACTATTACTATATACTATATGTATATTATATCCATATCCATACTAATATTATACTCGTAAATGCGAAAGTCACCCGTCTGTCTGTCTGTTACCTCTTCACACTTAAACCGCTAAACCGATTTAGATGAAATTTGGTATAGAGATAGTTTGAGGCTCGGGAAAGGACATAGTATAGTTTTTATTCCGAAAATCGTTCCTTAACATTTTTTCGTTTTACCCACCATTATGTCGCAAAAAAAATGCATCGCCTGAGAAAAACCGCTACCGCCAAAATTGCTTAAATCACATAATGAGTAAATTAACAGTAAACTCCACGAGTTTAAAACTTATGGGCTAACTCCAATACACCCTCCATTTTCGTAAGAATTTTGATCGCCTAGATGTGTGTTCTAGCAAAGATAACTTTGTTTAGTGTTTTTGGTGTAAACGAAGAAGTACAACATCGTATAGGTATGTACCTACTATTATTATTATTTTTATATTTTGTGGCTTTTGAGCTATAAATCCAATACAATCACTGTTTTGGGTTAAGGTTAAGGAGTTTTTATTCTTACTATTGCGATATATGTACGTACTTGGCTAGTATTTTTCATATTCTCAAAAGAATTTTGTTATATAGGTAGTGTCTCAAAACGAAAGTCTTTGACCACTGTGTTGACATATGGGCAGTGATGACATATGGGCACTGAAACGTGGTCGCTTACTATGGGCCTCAATAAAGTCACCAAAAGAGCAATGGAGAGGGCTATGCTGGGAGTATCTCAGCGTGATCGCATCATAAATGAGGCCATCCGCAGTAGAACCCAATTATCTGACACAGCCCTCCGAATCGCTAAACTTAAATGGCAGTGGGCGGGGCACATTCCACGTAGAACCGATGGCCGTTAGGGCGGAAAGCTCCTCGAGTAGCGACCACTTACCGGATGGCGCAGCGCTGGACGTCCTTCAGCTGAATTGATGATGATGAATATTTTCACACAACACCCAATATATAAGTATATTTATATATTATTGGGGGCAAAAATAACCCACTCATATTTTTCCCGTCTTTCGGGTTTTAATATTTTAATTTCATTTTTTTTTAGTCTCCTGTAAACTTTCATAATATTACGTTATCAGGTTTACAGGCTGAGCCACACCGAATGCGTGCGTAGCAAGTGTGCGTGCGCGTGTGCGTGGCGTGCACGTGGCGTGCGCGCACGTGCTGCGCACGCATTCGGTGTGTCTCGGCTTTTAACCATTAGCCGACGATGCGTTGCACGCGGACGGAGTCGCGGGCAAAAGCTAGTAATAAATAATTGATAATCAATAATTGTTGTTATAATTATTATTTAGTCTTTTTCATTTTTGTGTGCTGTTTTGTGTGACTTGTATGTCTTTCTTTACCTTACCTCGGGACCATGGGGTCGCGGACCTTTGGAAAGCGTGCGTGGGGCCGAAGCCAACAGCGCAGAGGCCCTTTTAGACAATCTTTTTTTAATCTAAAAGCAAAGGGATACACTACACATGGCGGATACCATACCCGATATACGTGTATGATACATCCAGAGATGGTCCCCGCCAGGTGCATAAACTAATGCAGTGCATCCTGTGCTGCGATGGAAACTAAGGTCATGGGCTATTGTATTGAATGTTGGATGGGCTGGATATGGGCTATTGGAGGAGACTAGCGGACACCTGCCGTGACAATTAGTCTCTATTGAGACTTTTACAACATTTTGTAAAAGGCAGGCGTAGGCGGTGACTCGCCAGCTCATTATAATTATTATAAGATATATGTAAGGTATATGAAACGAGTATTAACTTATTTATTCAGTCTGTGTTTGAATAAAACTAAAACGAAATATACCTAAGTTTATAATCTCGTTTTAACCATATTCAAAGAATTTACCTCATTATATCTTAAAACAAAGGAAGGGGCTGTGTAAGTATTTTAATTAGGTCCTGGTATGTTAAGGTGTAGGCATGTTAAAAGCTCTGAGCTAATGAATAAAGAAAATACAACCCCACGCTGCGGTAATTAAATGCGAAACTCTGTAAAAGTTCAGTGAGTTGGTGTTTATAATCACAGCTCAACTTTTGACACGAATTCCGAGTCCAAGTATAATACGATCCGTTCTCGGGGTTCATTTCCATCCGTTGTTTAGTTTCAAGCACAGAGCGGGCGCGGCGCGGTGCGGGGCGCGGAGGCGGTTTTGCATTTTTGATCTTTCCGAAACTGTCGACTGTCGATTACCGCTTTGTCACACACGCCACTGCTCTACCGCGCTACCGCATACCGCGCGGTTTTTGGTGCGACGTGCCCCGGGCGTTCGCGATCGCAGTATTTTCACCGCACTCCAAAGATGCTGCTGCCCATCCCCCAGTGGTCTTGGTCGTAGTTTTAGGACATACCCGGTCCCGTAATAATCCGTTCCCATCGTGATAACTCGGAATACGACAAGACCCGAAGAAGTGTCAATCAATTACTACTACCAACCACAGAATAAGTAATAGTACAAAATAAGTAATAGTACAAGTACAGAAGTTTCTCCTCTAACAAATCCCCCGTTTAGGTATGCCAAACGTGCCTAAACGTGGCCATCTCTTTCTATCGCACGCAACGCGCTCTTTGGAGGCCCCACCCTCAGCGCTAGGGTTACCACCAGAACCTATTTTATTATATGTACTTTATTATTAGTAGTGTTGTTTACGATACAATTATGAATAGTATTTTTAAGATTCCGTAGCCAAAATGGTGAAAACGGAACCCGTCCGTCCGTCTTTTCGTATGTATGTGACAGCCGATATACCCGGAGACTATAAGCACTACAAATACAATTAAAACATTTAGCAAGAAGGTGTGTTCTACTCGTATGAACCGATACGTAAAAGTGATGTGAAATAACGAAAAAATATTAAAGTAGGGGGAGGGGGGGGGGCACTCCATACATGTAACCAGGGTATACCAGTTTTATATAATTTTTAAAGGCACCACTTTAAAAAATAAAAAGAGGTTTCTTAGAACCAACGTTTTCATTTTCGTTTTCTTTTATGTCAACCGTTGGTGAATACCAAACTCAATGACTGACAATTTTTTTGAGTGATAAGATAACTGTCAGTTTTCACTCAAAAAACTGTGTGTTCAAAAAACGAGATGACCAAGTTTTTATTATTATTGGTGCAACCTGCTGCAATACAATAATGCTGTGGTTTTCATTATCATTTAACACAAAACGGATTATTTTATGATCGTACAGCGGTACAGCAGCGCGTACGCGTGCGATCCGTAGCGCTGCGCCGCAACCATTGAATAGTCATACGACGTGTGAGCCGGCAGCCGCATGTACTTTGCGCGGCGCGATAACGTCACCGTAGTAAACCACCCCTACCCTAACTAGATAACAGAGCACGTGCTATGCGGTAGTGCGGGATCCTATGTCCTTCCCCGGGGCTCAAACTATCTCGATACCAAATTTCACCCTAATCGAATCAGCGGTTTAAGCGCGAAGAAGTAACAGACAGAGTTACTTTCACATTTATAATATTAATACATAAACTCACACCTATATTCCCAAAAGCCTGCCCCTAGAGCACACGATAATTGATTTTCAGTGTCACTTTTAGCTACTGTAGGTTAAATGGATGGAGAAAATGTGATATTGCAGTGACAGGTTGCTAGCCCATCGCCCACAACACACTTCAACCTGGTTTCCATAGTCGACTCTTATGACACCCAAGGGAAGAAAGGGGGCGGTGCAATTCTAACCCGGCACCACACGGGTAATAATATTATAGTAGGTGTATCTTTTTTTTTTTATAATTTATACCACTTACAATACAATAATTTATACCACGTCCGTGGCAAACAAGCTGTCAGTGAGCCTACCTGATGGTAAGTGGTCACCGTCGCCTATGGACAGATGCAACACCAGAGGCGTCACTCGCGCGCTATGGTTTCTCATCATCATTCGCGTGCCCTTTTCCCATTTACTTGGGGTCGGCGCAGCATATCTTTTTCTTCCATATCTCTCTATCGCCCGTCATCTCTTCACTCACATCCTTCCTCTTCATATCGTCTCTCAAGCAATCCATCCACCTTTTCCTTGGCCTACCCCTCCTCTTACATCCCTCCACATTCATGCCTAATACCTTTCTTGTCACATGACTTTCATCCCTCCGCATAACATGCCCATACCACTGTAAACGATTAGCTCTCAACTTATCATCTATAGGTGCTACTTTCAGGTTTCTCATATACTACAATAAAGACGATTTGTAAACAGAAAGCGGGGATTATACATTGAAGGTTATTGAGAGCAAGATTCCCCTTAAGGGGGGAACTATGATAAAGTTATCGCTATGAACGATTTTACGCGCATATCAAATAGAGCCTCCTAAGCTTGTAGCATCAAATTTACATAAGTTAGTAGTATACTGCTTATCCCCTTTACAGGATTACAGCCAAGTAAGGCTTATGTAAATAATGTAATGTTATGTTACGTTCTATCATGCGGGAAGAGGTATTAAGAATGTGATATTATAAGTAAGTTTGGAAGCCGAAAATCTGATTTGTCATCTTATAGAATAATAAATAAATTCAAATTGATATACGTCAGATCCAATACATATTCAGGGCTTGGAAATTGTTCGATGAATACATAATTAGGTATAGTTCTTACGCATTTTTCCTAAAGCTGTCATTTTCTGAGCAGCCGCTACTAAACATCAACAGTGATTTCTCGAACGAAGCATGTGTTTACACTCGAAGGTTGACTGAGAAAGAAAACTTTGTAGAATCACCGTCGTTTTTTTAGTGTAATAAAAGTTGAATAGGTGAATATGATTATAATTGATGCAGATTTTTCAATAAATAAGCATAATATGCACTGAATCGAAACACGTCCGTTAGATTTAGGCATAACCGTTCAAAAACTATATTCCATTCCACTAGCCTTTTTTCGCGACTTCGTCCGTGTAGAAGTCGTTATCGCCTTAGAGAAATAATTGCAATATATTGTTTAAGGTCCATGCTTAATTACTGACTCTCCCATACAATCTTCCACCCCTCCCCTTTTCACCCTATTTAGGAATGATTACATTCAATATGCCATGCTCTCGCAAGCGCAAAGACGAAATTTTAATCATTATCATCATATTAGCCGAAGGACGTCCACTGCTGGATATAGGCGCCCCCCAAAGAGTGCCACAATGACGGGTCCTGCGCCACCCGCATCCAGGGGACTCCCGCGACCTCAGTCCACCTTGTGAGGGGGTCTATCCACGCTGCGCCTCCCGGTACGTGGTCGCTACTTAAGAACCTTTCCGCCCCAACGGCCATCGGTTCTACGTGCAATGTGCAAATTTTAATAATAAGCGATATTGTCAAAACGACTGAATACCTGTTTCGGAATATCCAACAAACAGATTTTGGATAAAAGAATTACGAATATTTTTTTGCAAGAACCATGAATATGTGTATATCTCGCACCAATCGCCGCTTGTATACGGTAGCGCGGTGGAGCGGAGGCGGCGTGTGTGACATATGAAGCTGTAATTGACAGTCGACAGTTTCGGAAAGATCACAAATGCTAAACCGCCCCCGCCGCCCGCTCTTTGCTTTCGAGCTATGACCCTAAAGGTCGTCCCACACGTAACCGCTCGGCACCAGATCCGCGCCGCCTCACCTATTCAGCTCGCCGTCAACCATACGCACGCAACGGAAACGCAGCACCTCCTAGGTATCCGCGTGGCTTCGGCTAGGTGACATCGCGCTTACGGCTGGGCGACAGCGGCTAGAGCGTGTGGTCGATGGCCGCCGGGGGAAGGATGGCGCTCTACGCGCCGTCCCCGTTCCGGCGGCGAGAAGCAAGCGCGACTTAGGCGACTTCCTGACTTGGCGGGGCGGGATCGATATGTCATAGGTATTTTGTTGTTTGACGTAAGCTTACTGATGTGAAATTTCCTCACTTGACGTATTACTGTCAGTATTACATTCGCGCAGTACTAATACGATGCGCAGAAGTGGGGCAGTACTGCATTGATATCGGTTGACACTGACAGCTGTCAATTTTCTCATATCGTACCGCCTCCGCATCGATAAATCAGGAAGGCGCCTTAGGTAAGCTCGATGACTGCGAGTTGCCCGCGCGCCGCTTGCGGATTACTAGCTCGTGCCGAGACGAGGCGATGCTGTTCCGATGACGATATGTGTGCGTTACAGTATAGAGTTTTTTGCAAAGAATACTGGACGGCTCAGTTACGAAAATTTTTCATCCATTAGAGTGACTTTTACGAAATTTGAAGTCCCTTGAAAAAAATATTTGTTACCCAAACAAAATTTTATTTCGCCCTTTCATAGCCGAATCCTACACCGGAGACGACGATGCAACGGGGCCACGCGGTTTCGTCGCCTAAATAGATATTTTATAAGCTTAAGTTTCATGGCGCATTGGGTTAACTGTAAGGCCATGTAAACATTTGTAATAAATAAATAAATAAATAAATAAATAATAGGGCTAAATTTCAAAACCGCTGAAATTAGTTTTCTTATGATTTATTGTCACGGTCAATACACAAAGTTACAAGTTTCTCGTATAATATTTTTTTTTCCCCAAACCAACTTTTAGTTTAACTCTTTTTTGAACCCTTTAAAAGGAAAATTATCCAAAATTAATACATTCATTCAAGGTCTAAAAACGAAGTTCCATCTTTCTTATTTGAATAAAATACTCGCTCCCCTAATAAATTTTCACGTCTTCAGAGGGCGAAATTCCAATAATGCTTATGATACAGTTATCACGACTCTAGCAAGTTTTTCTTTGGTATGTAGGAGTGCAAAGTTTTATAATACGCTTTTAAGAGTATTAAAAAAAATTGGTTGGCTGCTTACTTTAACACAATCCTACTTTTAATTCCTGGGAAAAAATAAAATGCCAATTAGTAAAAAAAATACCAAGAAAGGTGGACAACGCCTCTACTTAATATAAGTGGAAAGAAAAATTTGACGTTAACACCACGACGACAGAGGTTCGCCCAAAAAGTCCAATATTTGTTTAGCATCAACGTCAAGTTTCTTTAGAAGGAAAGTAATTTACGCGCAGCCGAGTGAAGTCCGGAAAGTGTACAAACAATTACCGCGCTCTCTAATGGACGACGGAACAAACCAAGGGCGCGATCCGACTAGTTGTATTGATAACTTTTGACATAACTATCAACCATCCACCACCACCATATCAGCCCTAGGACGTCCACTGCTGGACATAGGCTTCCCCCAATTTCATGGGGGGTAAATGCCATAATCGCCACGCTTGGCATGCGGGTTGGCGATCGCAGTATCTCCACCGCACTCTAGGAATGCTGCTGCCCATTCCCCGGTGGTCTTGGTCGTAGTTTAAGGACATACCCGGGTCCAGGACATACCCCATACTATGGTTGATAGTATGGCAATGTATTAAAATGTGGCGGTATAACCGATGAATTGTCAAATATTCTACAAGGAGGTAGGTAAAGTTGAGGCGGACGTAGGAATGCTAAGTTGTTATATTCCGAAATGTATAGTAAGCTCGGTTCTCCATACAAACGTAGTTTCGCTCTCATTTTAAAATGGCATGCTGGAATCATGTGTAACACAACACACACACACAAGATACACAAGGGGATCCGGTTTATCTAGGTCAGAAATTAGTTTCTGTTGCTTGAAATTATAATGGAGAAAAAATACAGCGATTATTAAGGTTTCCATACAAGACCTAAACCTTTTCCATTCCAATTTCTAGCAACAGAAACTAATTTCCAACCTAGATATGGCGGCTCCCATTGTGTATACAAAGTTTCATGTTATTTCAGCATGGCGTTTTAAAATAAAAACGAAACTACGTTTGTATGAAGAATCGAGTTCGGTCGAGCTTACGGGGGACTCTTAAGATTCTTTTGTTCGTCTTCTTTGTGTAACTATCATGTTATGGCAATACAAAAAATAAAATAAATATTGTGAAAAGAGACGTACGGATTCATCTCCAATTTTTAAAATCAAATCAACATCGCCAAATATCACAAATATATTACTTTGTTTGAAGAAACTAGGTGCATGATGAAATCTAAAACGAGACGTGTGGTACAGTCAAGGAATTTGATTTCTAGGCCACTTCGTCCCTTGTCACAGTGACAAGAGTATGAGATCTCTAGCAGCTTTCATATTGATTCTCACTGTGACAAGGTACGAAGTGGCCTAGAAATCAAATTCTTCGACTGTACGTGATATCGCTTTGTGTTACCGAGATCGACAATATCATATCACGTAGGCATTTTCATCTGAAGTTGTACGATGAAGGATAACTTAGTGATGTTTGAGTCACGTGTCACGTCGAACCAGTCAGACCTGTCAGTTAAATGGCAAAACGTATGCGTTTGACATTAACGTTCGGTTATGTGAGGACCACGAGTGCATATGTGTTTTCATAATAGAATTCTTAGGTAATTGTGCCCCTGGTCTTTGCTATAAAAATAATAGCATTTAGAAACTGTTACGTTGTTTCATTAATAGCGATATCTCACTGCTACAATCTGGGAAAAAGCTGCGTGACATTATAAATTACGGTCAGTTGTCATTCCTTTCTATGATAACCTTTTTTCTTTTTGTTTTAGGCAGAGGACGTGCCGGGCGTTACGTTTTTAGCTACGCTACGGTACCGGGAAAGCTACAGGACCCTACATTGCGCATGGCCCGACTAGGGATTTCAATGTGGTCAGACGGATCCGGTAATCCAGCCGGATACGGTATAATTTCATAGACACCGGATCCGGCCATATGCACCGGATCCTGTAGGCCGAAAAAGGGCGCTAAAACACATCAAGATGGTTATTAAATTTTTGCTTAAATTTTTTACTTAAAGACGTTCCCGCGATGATTCGACCTTCGCTCGCTAACGCGCAATTGGTTCTGCGGTGCATTATTGATGTTAAAGTAATGAAAATAAACGTTTATATGTATCACAAAAAAGGCATAATCGTAAAGCTTAAATCATAATCTGTAATGTAGGTTTCGCGTGGGCAATAATTCAAATTAGCACCACGCTTCGTTACAGACAACTAATGATGAGATCCGTTATTAAGATTTGTCGACCTTCAACACTAATTATGCCCAGTTAAATGAACCATCCCGGATCGCAGCTAGCTCAAATGTCCCCATGACACTTGCAGTTGCAGACAGTGAAATCTGCTGCACTTGATAATATTCCCTATCTCTCAGTCATCAACCTAAACCTTGGCTTTCGAACCCTAGATCCCGCATTCTTTACCGCAACAGGTACAAAATCGGGCCTGGTTTCAAGGCTGAGAACTTTCCATAGTTCAGCTAAGCAATATACTCTCTGAACCTGACCCAGCAGACTTAGAAAACCGCCATGTGTATTTCTGGGAACTAAGACCGAGGTGTTCATATTCATCTACGATGATGCAGAACAAAGACACTGCGATTCTAAAATTCTAGCTTACATGCGGCATTGAGACGCGGTACGATCAAGCCCAATGGCTCAGATGAAATACAAGACCGTGCGCCAGCCCACTGACTTGTTGCGCCGACTACACACTTGCGTGGTACTTACGCGAGCTTGGCAGTCTTCGATATATGCAGTGCAACACCGTTCGACCGGTTTGAACCAAATCCGGCCGGATTAAAATCATGCCGGATTGCAATCCCTGCTGGACCCAACACGCACTTAATCGCTTTTTTTTATTCAAATAACAGGCTTTGTGTTTAATAAATTAAAATAATTTAGTAGATTTGTTAGTTCGAGGCACTAACTGTCTGTTAAATAAACTTTAATAGAAGCATGGCAAGCTCGCGTAACATACAATAACTCTTAATCTACAGATATTACACAACTATAATAATTTATAACAACATGATGATGAGCATTCAAAAACAATTTAGAAAATCTAATCGCAACCGCAAACCACCTGCGGACTTCGTCTTAAGTTGTATTTCCGAATCCTTAAATACCGTATCCAAGTATCATTTTAGGTTTCCGCCCGTCAACCTTTATCGCTTATCAGGCTCACTTCAGGCGAGAACGCCCATTTACAAAATTGTGGACTCATCAGTGAACTTGGATCTAGTATAATTTGACCACTAGACTCCTGTAACTACGCGGTAATCAAAGGCCAGGTTATACTGGTATTTTTCAGAAGAAGTAAGCTTGTGAAATCCCTGCAATTTTTTCAGTAAAATGTTACCTGATTTCGTGGAAAGTGGAATTAGATAAACGAGCGGAGGAAATTGGACATTGATGTAGGTAAACGTTAGCAACTAAATTGGTAATATTTTTTAAACGTCATGCGAAGTGAATTTTTAAATGTCTCATATTATGTATTGAATTATGCTTGCACGCCTATTACACTTTTTGGACCCCTGTGACGTGACTGTCAATTGGAATTGACCGTCGTATACGAGGGGAGATCAACGATTATCAATTGCAATTGATCGCCGCGGTTGCGATTGAAAAAATATTCCACCATACCAGACGAAGGACGTCCACTGCTGACCGTATAGGCCTTCCCCAATTTCATGGGGAGTAAATGCTAATTGCCAGATTTGGCATGCGGATTGGCGATCGCAGTATCTCCACCGCACTCCAGGGATGCCGCTGCCCGTCCCCCGATGGTCTTGATCGTAGTTTTTGGAAACACCCGGCTCCAAGGGAAGAAGTATTCAACTTCCTATAATTCTAATAAACATTTCCTTTAAAAATTGCCCGCCGATATTACTCTCTTTGCAGGATACCCACTGCTAACATATCGCATAAACAAATCAACTCCAAATCCTATCAGATTAAATGTAGCATACAATTACACAGACTGAAACAACGTCCTTACTGTAATGTTTACTGGAGCATTATGAGCAGTCTCGGCTCGGCAAAGATTAAAGTTGCTCATACGCTCCGGCCCAAACCCATTTATCTATGTCGCGATGTATGTTGCCCAAGATGGATGGCTCGAGCAGGGAGTACGCAATTTTTCCCCGCAACTTAACTGTACAAGACAGGCATTATGGCTGCTGTAATAATTATAACCCTTACAGCGCGTAACGCGTCATAGTGTTACGCCAGATTTTTGGCTTGTTATGATGTAAGCGTGCTACGCGTACTGCAGCATAAAGAGAAATATTGTTCTCAATCTGTAACCGAAATCTCAATTTTAGAAACGCGTAAAAAATCACTACTGCTTTACATATCTCTCAGATCCTACCTATACGTAGTAAGTTAGTAACCATAACTTATGAAGGCGACTTGGGAAGCATATTTTATTTTTAAGTTTATTTTTTAATTTAGTATGTTTATTTTAAAATAAAGTTTTCTTTTTGTTACTTACTTGTTATGTGTTTTTGTCTATTTACCAAAAAATATTTTTTATAGATTTTTTAACGATAGTATCAACGTACTTCCTTTAAGTACTTTTAAAACAGCAAATATACGTTTATATTAATATGTAATTTAGTTCTCGAAAACGGCTTCAAAATTTTAATGAAATTTACGGTATCGGTATATATACGGGGACGAAAAATCGATCTAGCTAGATTTTATTCCAGGGAAAACTCATTTTCTCTGGAAAACACGATAAAAGCCGAGCAAAACTCGGTCTCTCGGGTACAATACAAGCACATTGTCGTAGTACTAAGAGTTTGAGTTGGACACGGACAGACAGAAGCTCGGACGGACGTGGTGAAACTATAAATTATCTTACTTGACCTACAGAACCCGCAGTTGCTATAAGTATGTTTACTTCACATGTTAAACGGAACACCCCTCCAGTGTATTTAAGCTGACGTAAGGATATAGACTAGACGCAATGAATTTCATCCCTTTATTTACAAAAAGTCTCGACATAAAACATCTCATTAATTCGTGCCCCGTCGCTTCTCCAAGCATACCTATCCATCACATCATTCCATTTAAATTTCCGGGCACAGTATACCTGCCTTGTTTCTTGAACATTCCAGACATTTCAGTGTCGAATTTGGGCGTATAAAGCGTAATAAATGGCAAAAGTTTCCGCTGTTTGTGACCGTTTCCCATAAATCATGTATTGCCAGCGTGAATATTTGTTACACAACGGTAGCTTTTAGCCTTGGAATATTTTATAACAAAAATACATATCCCTCTCCGGGTTATGATATGATCAACGAAATGATATCTTACCGATTCATTCAAAAGGGGGGTATTTTTTTTTTTTATGTTAGACTGACCAGCGATTGGCCTTAGTCTCACCTGATGGAAAGCGATGACAAGGCCTAAGATGTTGCTCACTGATTCAGTAATAGCCTATTCACTCTTGTCTTGAAGAGACCCAGATTGTATGTATCGAAATCTTAATGCGAACAGCTAAGGACTGGAACGGCGGCAGCAAATTCCAGTCCTTAGCTGTTCGCATTAAGAAAGAAGAAGCAAATCGCTTCGTGCGAATAAATGGTAGGCTGACAACGTAAGGATGCAACCGCTCACCGCGTCTGGACGTCCGGCAGTAGCACGTTAAGATTAAAATTATTTTACTAGCTTTCAAATTGCAAGTTATTAACCAAGTAGGCACCTTTTTAGGGTTCCGTAGTCAACTACGAACCTTTGTAGTTTCGCCATGTCTGTCTGTCTGTTCGTAATCTGTCTGTCCGAGGCTTTGGTCTGTGATTGTTTCTAGGAAGCTGCAATTTGGTATAGATATATAAATCAATAAATCTGACAGCCGCAAAGTAAATCTAAAAAAATATGTTTTTTGGGTTGCTCCTCTACACGTAAAGATGATTTTTTTTCTTAAGCCCTATGGTGTGGAGTGTTGTTGGATACTCCTAGGTCTTTTTTTTTATTAAAAATGGGATTGCTCTTGGCCAGCATCTAGCCAGGGGGCAAAGATGAGGCCGACGATGAAGCGAGCTCACCCAGAAGATACCTATTCACTCGTGCCTTAAAAAGGTCCAGGTTATATGAACTATGAAATACAGACGCCGGCAGAGAATTCCAAACCTTAGAAGTGCGCATTATAAAAGAAGATGCAAAGCGCTTGGTTCGAATTAGAGGAATTTCGACCAGGTAAGGATGGTAGCCAGCCGTACGTCTGGATGTCCGATGGAAGAAGGGGGAAGGCGGTATGAGCTCATGGAGCTCCTGAGCAGACTCACCGAAGTACAGTTTGTAGAAGACGCACAGACATGCTACTTTGCGTCGATGTGCTAAGCTCTGCAGCTTATTTCCCACTACCGTACTGCCGCCAATGAGCCTCCTGGCTCTGCGGTCCACCGAGTCGAGTGCGGCAAGTTGGTACTTAGCCGACCCATCCCAATGCTCAGTGTAGGGTTCCGTAGCTGCCCAATGAACTTACTTTCAAAAAAACAATAACTAGTACCTCACCTTCGCAGCGTTTCATACGTCTTTTACTAAGAAAAGAAGACTTTTTATGATAACTCAGAAACCGCTTAACTAGTCATGTCCGCTATAGTTTTCGTTGTAAGTCTTTATTAAGTTTTACCTTAATTTTTTTTTTTTATATTTTTGGACCTATAGTTCAGAAGTTACAGGGGGGGACATATTTTTTTTTCTTTTGGAGTGAGAGTAGAAATGCTGAGACTATTGAAAAGTCTTTCGAAGCCGACACGATAAACTACATATACATACATATAAGTACCTAGTTCTAATTTAACAACCATAAATTGGGAAACTATTTAAAAACAGGCAAAACAGGATAATTTGTTGTGTAATATCATTAGGTTCTGTGTGTAATATCATTAGAGCGCTCGTGGCCCAGCGGCACCCGCGTACCGCGTGCGGTATGCGAGGTTAAGCAATGTGGGCGCAGGTCAGTTCTTGGATGGGTGACCGCTTTGAGTGGTTACGAACTGAGCGCTCTCGTGCTTTGGAAGGCACGTTAAGCCGTTGATCCCGGCTGCTGTCTACGACAGCAGTCGTTAAGCTAAGTTAGAGGCCTTCGGGCGGCTTGAGAACTTCTAACAGTCAAGTTGCCCATTCACTTGACAAAGGGGGGTCGAAGTTGCACCACGTCCGTAGGGAGTACCCACCGTTACCCTACACGTGACCCCTGGGTGGTGCTAAAAGCGCAACAAAAACTGGCAACCGTACTTGTCTTCTCGAATATCTCACGGTTCGTAAATAAATGCCATACGATTAAATAAATATTAGGTTCTGTAGAAATGGGTGGTCATTAATTACGGCGAAGAATACATTGTTTCTTTGCCAGAAAGAAAAGTGAAGCATGACAAAAGTTAATCGTGAAAATAGAACTTGCTTAACAAACACAGCTAGGAGGACAAATCGCCAAACGTGAACTTTTCGTCGTTGAAGAGTTCTGTTCTGATCATCATCAGCAGTTCCACTTCATCCAATGTCACATTTTTGGATGAAAATGCTTGACTTGTTGATAAAAACACAAAAATTACTATATGTTTGCCTTGAAGATTTGAGGAGTTCCCTCAATTTCTCATGGATCCCATCATCAGAACTGCGTTTTGACAAAACGGGACCAACTTGGATATATATACTTACAATCGAAGGTATTTGAGAAAGCATTTTGTGTTCGCTTAGATAATTTCCTAATAAAGCATAATATTTTGCATCCGGATCAATATGAGTTTCGCAGAGGTCTAAATACTGAAGTGGCTTGCTTTGAATTTATTAAACACTTGACCGAAGCCATTAACGATAAATCACCGGTTATGTCAATATTCCTTGACATGACAAAGGCGTTTGACCTAGTTGACCGCTCGAAGCTTCTCGGAAAATTAGAAGCATATGGAATTAGAGGACAAGCAAACGATTGGCTGAAATCTTATTTAGATAATAGAAAACAATGCACAGAGATAACAAGACTTATAGAAGCTAGAAACCAAATCCAGAAAATTGTGTTCAGATCGCCTCTTCGTACTACTACTTCAGGGGTACCCCAGGGAAGTAATTTAGGACCAATATTATTTCCAATGTTCATCAATGACCTCCCCCAAGCTACAAAGTCTTAAGACCATACTATTTGCCGACGACACAACTATCGTAATTAAGGGAAGTGATCAGTGCACATACGAGGCCGACATAAATAAAGCCTTAACAGATATTAGTAATTGGATCTCCAATAACAGCCTTCTCTTAAATCTTAACAAAAGTCAGTACATGCAATTTCACTCATATAGAACAAACCCTCTAAAATTGAATATCCATATTAAAAACATCGAGCTACAGGAAACCAAAAGCATTAAATTCCTGGGTATTAATATCGACTCATTGTTAAATTGGAAAGATCATATTAATTCGATATGTTCAAGACTCGACCGTTTTGTATTCGCTCTGCGGAAACTCAGGCATTGTGTTTCATACGAAGCAGCTCTCACGGCTTATCATGGTCACGTGTCTTCCTTACTTAACTATGGACTTATCCTTTGGGACAACTCAGTTGATATCGACAGAGTATTCAAAATTCAAAAAAAATGTGTTCGCGTAATAGTAAATGCTCGGATAGGTAGCAGCTGTAAACCTATTTTCAAACAGCTAAACATATTACCATTAGCATGTATGTATATATTTAAGATCTGTAGCATTGTTAAAACATTACCGAACTACTTTACCAAACGTTCTGACATATGTTCTGGTGACATAAGATCGCAGTACAAACATCTCCTATTTCAGCCACGCTGTAAAACTGACATTTACAGAAGAAATTCATATAATATGACCATAAGTATTTATAATAAATTACCAGCCGAGATACAAACACTTGAGGCCAAAGAATTCAAGCGAACTCTAAGAAGCTGGTTGCTTGAACACTGTTTTTACAATGTTAATGATTATATGAATCACAATAAATGACTCCATGTTAAATTTTCTAATCGGACTGTATGTTAAATCCTTCTTGTATTTTATTGATTGTATTAAAGTGACACATAATAACCTAATGTTAGTAAAACTGTATCGTCTTTCGGACTATTTTCTTGTAGGTACCTAATAAATTTTCTTGTCAATACCAAATATTTGCTTGCTGTTTATAAATAGCTGAAGAAGGTTGAACTATTTGTTATCCCAAGATCTGTATAACTTATCTTTTTAAACCCTTTTTCTGCAAATAAATCATTATTATTATTAGTATTATCAAAAAAAGAATTTTTCAAATCGGTTAAGAAATGACGGAGTTATGGAAAAAAAAAACATACAACCGAATGGATAACCTGCTCTTTTGAAATTTTGAAGTCGGTTAATAAAGTTACGTATGTTCTTTAAGTGCGCTCGTGGCCCAGCGGTGTCCGGGTGCCGCGTGCGGTGTGCGAAGTTAACACTTTCAGTGCCAGGAAAGGAGGATCCCGCTAGGCTTGTCTCGTAGGCGCTTTCTGCTACATACGGGTTATCGCATGTTATCGAGTAAGAGCGTAGCACTACGAAATCGTTCGCAGTGAAAGTGTTAGGTGTTCTCTCTAGGCGGTACATTACAGAGCAGTCACAATCACGGCTAAAACTCGGATAATGGCTAATTTCGATAGCCACCCCACCCGCTTTACACGCAACTAAAACTTTTTCCTTCGCTAGCACGAATACCCTGTCGAATCGCTTACCGGTTCGAAACATGTTAAGCGATATTCGACCTTAATATAGATGCGAGTGACCAGTTTCAGTATGCTATTCCGCTATAAAAATGTGTTGGTCTATTAGTGTTAATGTATCCACTTGCGTATTTTTGCACGCGGTTACTGCTCCCACCCTCCCTCCGCTCGCACAAACATGCAAATAAATACAGGGTGATTTCGGGATCGTGGATCAAGAACCAGTTTTTAGGCTTGGTATCTGTTAGCCATTTCAAAAAAATTGTAGTGACACGAAACAAACGCATTTCATTTTTAATTCATTTTAATGAAAAAAATACAAAATCACATAAAAACATGGTTACCCTACTCTCTTTGACGGATGTTATGGAGAGTTGACAGTGCGGTAGGGTGACCAAGTTGTATGAAAAAGTATTATTTCCCATTAAAATTTGTAAAAAAAAGAAAACTATTTGAGTTATAAACCTTCATACCGACTGTGATGTTGTCTACTTTGAATTTTTGACCATGTACAATTACTTCGGATCACGACCCCAAAATCACCCTGTATAAAAAACCACCATACAGAAACACAAAAACTCGACACGTGCTTCGCCTCCCTACGAGTTTATAGCGGAATAGCAAAGAAATATTGTTCAAGAAGCTTGTCATGGATTTCCGCAAAGTAACGCCTGATTCTATCAATTCCATACTTTACTAATATTATAAATGCGAAAGTAACTCTGTCTGTCTGTCTGATTACCTCTTCACTCTTAAAGCGCTAAATCTATTTGGATGAAATTTGGTATAGAGATAGTTTGATTCCCGGGAAAGGACATTAGGATAGTTTTTATTCCAGAAATCATTCCTTAGGGGGTGGAAAGGGGTAGAAGTTTGTATGGGCGAGAAATATTTAAGCCTCCGCCTACAAAAATTAAATAGCAATTATTTCTGTAATATAACAGTTGCACACGGACGAAGTTGCGAAAAAAGCTAGTATTTTAATATGTCTTAACCTCGCGGTAGTTTTCTATATAAGTAAAAAGGTCTGTTTAAATACGTAGCGTGTGTTTTCTACATTAAGGGGCTCCTATGTCCCAAAGTCCTTCAATTATTCGTCCTTTTTAGGGTTCCGTAGTCAACTAGGAACCCTTATAGTTTCGCCATGTCTGTCCGTCCGTCTGTCCGTCCGTCCGTCCGCGGATAATCTCAGTGACCGATAGCACTATAGAAAGCTGAAATTTGGTACTAATATGTATATCAATTACGCCGACAAAGTGGTAAAATAAAAAGTGGAAAAAAATATTTTATTAGGGTACCTCCCCTATACGTAAAGTGGGGAGTGATTTTTTTTTTCATTTTAACCCTAACGTGTGATATATTGTTAGATAGGTATTTAAAAATAAATAGGGGTTTACTAAAATCATTTTTTGATAATGTTAATATTTTCGGAAATAATCGCTCCAGAAGTAAAAAAAATGTGTCCCCCCCCCCTCTAACTTTTGAACCATAAGTTTTAAAAATATGAAAAAAATCTCAAAAGTAGAACTTTATAAAAACTTTGTAGGAAAATTATTTTGAACTTGATAGGTTGAGTAGTTTTTGAAAAAATTACATAAATAATTTCTGAACTAAGTTTGTAATTTAACCGTATAAACAGGTGTTTATTGTACCTGTCATTTCTACAAAATCACAATGAAATGACGTGCTTTCAAAGGTTTTGTGTTTCTGTACTTAATATGTCAACTTAATGTGACGGACGGAAAACTACGGAACCCTACACTGAGCGTGGCCCGACACGCTCTTGGCCGGTTTTTATTCTTTCTTTTTAAAAACAACGAGGTTTACCGAAATAGAATCTCATATTTCCTTCAAAACTTACTGTTTTCGAGATATACGGCAGCAAACTTGGGAAATTTTAAGCCAACAAACTAATTTTTTGGACGTTTTTTCTGTGAAAATAAGTTAAAAATGAAAATACTCTTACGTTTTGAGAGAGTGCATAAACAAAAAAAAGAGTTTTTTTGAATAAATCATAAAAAGGTATTAATTAACGTTTTTCCAAATACGGCTTTTGAAAATGTAGATATGTGTGTTGTGGCATAAATATATCTTTCGTTTTGACGGAGGAATATCAACTCAAAACACGTCAAAAATCGATGCAAAACGTATGGAGCCCCTTAACATAAATCGAATACCTACTTGTTGTGTCGCCGCTCCGGACGCAACATTAGCAAAACAAATTGTATTCAGAATCGATAAGATATCGTGGAGGTTTCGCTGTACCTATATATCTTACTATAATACATGGCCATTTTACATGGATAGGTATACTTATAGGTACCGCAGCTATAGATATCGCGTTACTTAGGCCTTTTCTAAGATAATTTGAACTACAATCAGAATTCCGTGGACTCAAATTACATCAGAGAAAGAGGAAATTTCCTTTCCAAAAGATTTATCTTTTTTAATTTACGCGCGCGCAAAGGAATCAGCTTCAATTAAATTACTTTTTAATATGCCGATAAATGACAAAGTTAATTTAACTACCGTAAACGAATCGAGGCGGTACATAAACCCCATTACATACAATTAAAGTTTCATCAGGCGTAGCTTTGTTATCGCTCAATGCCATAAAAACATAACTGGAAACATCACATGGCCGATTTTCACCCACGCATCCTGTTATCAACGCTGTCAACTGGAAGTTTACTTTCGGTATAAATACTTCTCATATTGCAAAGTAAAATCAAGGTTATGGGGAATTGTTGTTATTTTACAATACAAGCAAACTTTTACATTTAGTTTGGGAAAGTAAAATCTAAATTAAATTAAGAACTCGTGTGAAAACTCACCTTTATTTTGGGCCGCCATTTTCAATTTCAGCCCATGAGTAGTAGTGCATATTCTTTCCCAGATATTCACATTTCTCTCTATGTTTATTTTTTATAAACACTGTCGGGAGACACTGTTGTTGTCGCGACGTGCTTTTCAGGCCGCGGATGGTCGCAAATGGCTTGTTTTGTGGAAAAATCGATGTCGCGCCGCGCGCAGCCGGTGGTTCCACGCAAGTGATAAGGGCTTGACTGCCTAAACGTAGTATCGTCCTTACACGTACCTCCCCTTTATACATACATATACCTGTATACGTAACACAGCTACGGCTCTTCAGCTGTTACCTACGAACTTGGAAAGTATGGAAAACCGATGCAAGTTTCTGCGAAGTCACACTCATGCGCCATTGTAAAACGTGGGTTTAAATCAGTAATTTACTTTAAAACGTGGGAGTTTCATAACTAGGGTCATTTAATTATAACGCCTACCAGAATTAATCGAGCAAAGTTTTTGTCCGGTTTAAGTTAGGTAAAACAAGTGAATTGGACAAAACTATGTAATTTGTAGGTCTAGATCTTACTGTAGGTAAAGTCAACCGCAAATGTAGACGATCATTTTAGTACTTTGTCGCACTAACGTAACAATACCGCGACAGTTGGGATGCGTCCAAGTGTGAAAGTGACAAAGTACTAAAATAATTATCTACTATTGCTGTTGACTGTACGTACGAATTGATAGCCTACTACAATAAGATAATTAGAGAGTAGGAGCACTGAAAAACTACGCATTATAACTTTGAGGGTCGCCTAAAGTACCTACCTATCAACTGTTACGGCAAATCCTCCAAATTACGGATTTTATTTGCAGTCTTAAATTTTAATGAATCATTTATTTTACTTTGCATTCGTAGACTAATAAGATTTAACTAATACTAAGAGCCGCAGGCGAGGGTCATAAATATGCGAGAGAGGGCTTTCTGTTTTACGAACCGTGTTTTGTACACAATTTTACGTCACCGCTTGGCCAAAAAGTGGGTTATTCCGGACGCGCAGCGTGCGGAAAAACGCGCTTTTTGACAAGGTATAGTGTAAAAAGTATTATAATATTGTACGTGGAAAGTATTTTTATTATTAGTCATGATTTACGATATAAGGCTTGTTAAAACGCGTTCTAGAACAGTACCTATATAGGTACTAAAACTCAAAACAAAACTACAAACCGTTACAAGTGTCACGTCAGTGTGACCTAGGCCTTATTTTACAATTATTTCGTTATGTTATTGCTACGTAGAGAAAGCAAATGTTAAGAATTATTATTTGATTGCATGAATAAATCATACATTTGTAAATACAAAACAATATGGTTTGTATAAATTAATTAAAAAATTGTATCTACAAGTGATGCGATAATTGCGATATTTTCGTTTGTACTAATTAATCGCGTTTCGTTTTTTTACTGCGATGACAGCTATTGACTCTGACTGTGACATTTCGTCGAGGATATAAACAAAATGAAAAGAATTATTATCTTTAATATCTTTAATTGTGTCTGATTATCAAAAATAATAATGTATTAAAGTTAATACTCACTGTAATATATTCCGGGCCAGTTGAGTGTTAAAACCAGTTGACGTGGGACTGAAAATCGTCATTATCACAATATTTTATTACTTTTAATTTGAACATGAAGGATACTAAAATGAGTTCCCATCTATCGGGGGGCAGATTAAACGTAGCTCTTGTCCAGGAGACCATGAGAAAGGACTTATTAAACCTTCTTCAACTGTGTGAGGGCCCAAAAGTAAGTTATACAGTTCAAAAGTATATTCTACATTTTAAAGAATATAATATAATATAGTTAGATATAAGTTAGTATTTCTGTGCCCGTACGGGGTCCATTTTATTACTTCTTTGTAATATTATGTCACATTAAGTGTGCAATAAAAAAATTCATTTTTGATTTTGATTTTATATAATCTTGAGTATCTATTACAGATTACAATTTGGGACGAGTGGCTGGCAGGTCCAGTAGGACTCGTGGCTCAATACTCTTTGCTCAAGGAACATGAAGTAGCTGATATGTTTTTATTGAAGCCGGGGAGCCTACCAACCATCTCCGTGAAGCACATTGTTTTCATTTCTAGAGCTAAACTTGCATTGATGGATTTGGTGGCTGATTATATTAATTCACTTAGGTAAGTTAGACATTATTAATGTATCAATTTACAAATATAAGTTGCAATGTGTTCTTTAACAGACTTGGCTGGAAATCAACAACTAACATAGGTATATATATGATTTGATAAGCCAACATTTGATTATTAGAATGGCTTATTATATATTTTTGTTGATTTTTTCCTTGTTTTTTTGTATGTGGTTAACATTTAAACAGGCTTTGAATCTTGATTTCTTATGGAATATAATTGTATTTCTATTTGATTCTTCCTTGTAACAAAGATTAAAGACAAATCATGGTTCTAGTCTATAAAGCCTACAACATGGTCTGCCGTGTTGTGCCAATGAAACAAGTTCACCAAGTTCATCTCTGCATATCCTAATCTAATGCTTAACATACAAATATTGAAAACAAAACAAAAGAACATTATTCCCGGCTTGAATAGAAGGAAGGAGGTTCTCCGTTCATCTGCATGTTTGCTTGTTTTTTTTTAATGACTCTTGACCATGTTGGCCAAATTCTTTTTTGTTTCAAAGCAGGTACCCCGACATAAGTCCCATATAAATTTGGTGAAGGTCTGATGATGGGATCAAGGGGGGATCGAGGGAACTCCTCAAATTTGATAGGCACGCATATGTCGATTTCAGTATTTTCTGTAGGTAACCAAGCATTGGCTCACGGAAACCACAAATTGTGGCAAAAGCAAGTACAAAAGTGGAGTCAGTTTTTTTTGGTATATTATTTTAAATAACAAGGGCATTCATAAACAGGCATCAGCTTGTAGCTGCTAGTGTATAAATAATAATAATAATACCCAGATCCAAGCAAACCTACCCTGTGGAGTTTCACCTGTTATTCGTGCCGCGGCGGAGCGAGCTCTGCGAGAAGCACCTGGCCAACCGCGGAGTCCTCGCCAGCCTCACCATTCAAGAGTTCAAGTGTGACATCTTCCCGTATGACAGTGATGTCATGTCTTTGGAGCTGCAGAATGATTTCAGGTGAAAAATCCTCTTTAAAGAACTTGTCTCTCTTCTCTGGAGGTATGTCTCCTGCAGTGGGGCATATATAGACTGGTGATGATGATGATGATGGTGATCCTCTTTCAAGTGTTTTCCATGCACTATAAATTTAATTGGTTTTGCGTCATGAATGACTACTACCTATAATACAATATACAATATACCTACTTCCAGGCAAAAGAAACAGTTGATTTGATTAGTCACACCAACATAATACAAACTAAATGATGCATGGACCTCTTCAGTATGTGTAGCAATAATGCCAATGAGTGTCTGCTTAGTTAGTGGGAATGATTATAAACCTGCCTCTATGATAAATAAATAAATGATTAAAATTGTTACGTAATAATTGCAGGGAAAACTATCTGGAAGGCGACCCGACCTGCGCGTATCAAGCGGCGCTCGCGCTGCGCACGATCCAGCATCTGTATGGCATCATTCCGCGCGTATTTGGGAAAGGAGTGGCCGCGAAACAAGTATGTGACATCTTAGTATTAACTATCAGTCCTTCTCGCACTTACATATTTGCTAGTGAAGAACGTACGTCATCATCAACGCGGTCATGCTAGCTACTCTAGCTAGGCAACAGTTAATTGTTTGCAGCCTTTATAAATAAATAAATATTAGGGGACAATTTTACATAAGTCGAAGTAGTCGAACTACACCCATAGTAAGATTAGTAAGCATAATAAGACTTGTGATATAGTTATAAGTACAGGCACTAGGAGACGATATATTTTCAACTTATAATTTATTCCTTATTCCTGCCTTAAGATGAGGAAGATCTCTCTATATAATAATAATAACATCTCCCTCCATCCCCCCTCGCCCTCTAGTCAGTTCTTTCACAAGCTATAATTTTGAAGTTCCTCCTTCTGTGCATTGCGAGATCTTTCCTAGATCTAGACACTCGGTAGCGTGTCCAGCCAAGTTCACGCCAAAAAGAACTGGCGAGCATCTTACTATACATTAATTGTTTTCCTATATTATGTTTTTAGGTATGGGACCTGTTGTGTCGCCTGAACAAGGAGGAGCAGGGAGCTCCAAAAGGGGCCTCCACGTCTTGTATCGACCAGTTGCTATTGATCGACCGCGCCATCGACTTCACGAGTGTAATGGCCACACAACTCACCTACGAAGGGCTTATAGGTATACTTGTTGGGTTCTGGTTGTGTCCAATCCATTGTCCTATTGTGCGGTTTTTCTACCTTATTGTAGTCCGTTAAAAGATAAGCCATACTTCACAGATTATATTCCGTTATAATTCGTTGGAGGTGAGACGTGGCTACAGTTTGATGGTTGCTGCTTGTCGGAACATACGGAGAGAGACTGACTGCCCAGAGCTGGTCATTAATAATGCTCCAGATATCCCCAGGATAACACTTAGGCTGGGTTGCACCAAACCGTCTGTAATCGTAAGCTGTGTTCGTTAAAATTTGAATGTATGGAAAGTTTGACACGTTTCTATGGGATGACAGCTGCCGGCGCCATATTTAACGTTGATCAGTCTGTGAACGTAAGTCGGTGCAACCCAGCCTTAGACTACCTACGGCAACGCGATTTGTTGGCGGTGCCCGCAGCGCGCACTGTGTCACGCAGGAACTCACCGCTAATTCGCATCAGTACCGGAGTGTGACTTACTTGCGTGGCGATGGATGGATGTGTGTAATGTCTGAGATTCTATGAGGAGATGGATATTAGGCTATCGACTGTACCTATGTAATTTTAATGCGTTTGTATTTTAGTTAGTTAAATGTAATTTTAATTTATTTGTATCTAGTTAGTTAGTTTTTTTTTTCATGACGCATTGGTGTATCCGTAATGTCATGTTAACATGTTTTAAATAAATAAATAAATAGATACATAAAGGACTGCATGCAATAACATTTTACCGGATTATCAACTCTAGGACCTTTGCCAAAAGTTTGAATTGCTTTATTAGAAATGTGACGTTCAACGCATTCCGCATTTTATGGCCGCCCTTTAGCTGAACACCTGAGAATGGTACAAGTAGAAAGACATATGGACCGCTATTTTTGTATTAGTGCACTCTGAATTCATTGCTTACGGAGATAGAGTCGATAATCAATTGCACTTTCTAGGTAGCTGTAGCGACTTTTCACAATATGGTCATTTTGGTGTTTTGCGGTTTTAATAAACAAAAGCTTTTATTCCTTTGAGTCCCTTAAGTGAAAACGACCATAACCGTTATAGTACATTACGATACAAGTGCAGAGAACAGGAAATTCGCAACGAGTGGTGATAAATTAAAACACGACCGAAGGGAGTGTTTTAAATCGACACGAGTTGCGAATTACCTGTTCGCACGTGTATCGTACAACGTTTTACAGTACATATGGCTCTTTAAAGTTTCGACATATGCATGTAATCTGCTGATTACCGCACTCGTGCGGTAAAGTAGCACCATCTGTACTGTTAAATACTTTTAAATATGTGTTTTAAACCACCACCACCACCAGGAGGGCGGTCCGAAAAATCTTTTTTGTCCTTGCATGGGTGCAGGGGGATTAAAATTACCAAATTCTTCCTTACAAATTCCTCATCAATATTCACGTGATACGTATCGTGATATGCGAGTGTTGCGTGATAATAATAACAGTGTAAAAAGGGGCCTTTGGTTTGTATCCATTCTTATTATGATCCTTTTTTTTGATGTGTTGCCCGCCGTTTCTTCAGGTTATGGAACCCTTTACACTGTGATCATAGTTACAATACTCGGATGTCAATATTTTAAAATAGTGTGGATATTGCTTCAATATTCATAAATGTTGACGTGATACGTATTGTATTGTAGTATGAGTGTATCGCGTGATGGTAATCGCTGTGTAGCGGGCCCCTAAGGGACCTTCGGAAGATCAGCGCCGGCTGTAAAGCCTGCACATGCTGAGTAGGTTCCTTTTCGCAACTTAGCCTTTGTTGTGTATGTTTTTGTTTACTTTTGTTATTGTGCATATTGTGAATAAATGTTTGAATCTTGAATTTTACGGAATTCATTATTGACGTATTTGTGTTTGTATTTTCTCTTTATATCGTTGAGGAAGACGCAGCGTGGGAAGGCCCACAATAAGGTGGACCGACGATCTGGTCAACATAGCGGGAAGCCGTTGGTCCGCAAGACCGGTCACTGTATCCGCGGGGGAGACCTTTGTCCAGCAGTGGACGTCTCTCCGCTTTGTTTTACGATGATGATCATTGTTTATAGACGAACTATTCGGCATCAAAGGCTCCACCGCAACGTTTCCCGCGCACAAGTTCGTCAGTTCGGAGGACGCCAACAACGACGTGAAGGCGGGCGAGAAAAAACGCATCATACTCAACTCGGGCGAGGAACTGTTTGCGGAGCTGCGCGATTGCAACTTTATTGCGGTCAGTGGATTTTGAACCTTATCGACATTGCTATACGATTATTTTGTAATATAAATGTCACCAGACTCACTTGCATAGATATTGGTTATTTACTAGACAGGATTGAAAATGAGGGACCAATAGTTATTTGTTCAACAAGAGAGCAAAGTAGATTTTTGCTGCGAGTGTTGATGTTGAGTCCCGAGCAAGCGAAAGATTCTATAATTGAATCACGAGCGTAGCGAGTGATTCACAATTAGAATCTTGAGCGTAGCGAGGGACTCAAAGACACGAGGTGCAAATATCTTTCTCGTGTGATACATACGCAAAGGAATAGTGATAGAGAGAATGAAGTTACTTAAACTAACCTACGATATGTGAAATTAAATATAAGATTTTTTCACGCTCGCAGCAAAATTACATTTTGCTCACTGATTTCAATCGTGAAAAGTCGTTTTCACGCTCACAGCAAAATTGCAGTTTGCTCACTGGTTTCAAGCAGCAAAACTGCAATTTTCGAGGCGTTGAGGTGAACAATTTTATGTCGGTCAAGCAAGGTGCTCTACATAGACTCCAATGAGCTATTCCACGAACAAGGTGGGTTGCGGGAATTACCAAAATCAAATCAAATCGGCTGTCATCAATTTTCGGGATCAATCGGATCATTGATGCGACATCAACATCAGTCTCGGGGTTTGAGCACTTGCTCATATGGGCTTATACAACTTCCGTCACGCGGGACCCAGCTACTTTCTGTCTCACTCGCGCTGTTAAAATGCAAATTGTTATGAGAATCATTGTCAGACTGGTAGATGGATAAGTTTCTGTTAAAAAAATAATTTTTGTTACAAGCTTTTATTGCAGTCTGTACCTTTTTTTCTACAGTCATCAACTACTCGTTGAGACGGTTCCAATGAGCCCAAACACGACGGGCTTATCTTGTGTAGTTTAGGAGTTGCTATAACCAGGGAGCGAAACTTTGGTGCCGGTGACATCATTATGACGCAAATTCACATATAGGTTGATTTTATATAAACAACATTGCGACACTCCAATGATTATTAATAGTGCAATAATGGTAATGGAAATTTTTAATTTTTATAAATAAGAAATGACTGATTATATTGAAAATAATGCAAATATTAAAATAATTACAAGACAATAAGAAAACAATATTTTACTAAGAAAGTAATTGTAAAAAATATATTCGGATAAATGAAAAACAACAAATTAAATTTCGTGGATTGCCGAAAAATAGGCAGAACGCTTGCAATTCAAATACAACATCGCATCTTCTAATTTAAATACATACCTACATACATATACTGTACATAATGCCTGTAATCGCAAATAAAACAAAATTATTGTTGTAAGTTAACCTTTCATCATCAAAATCGATTCCTTCAATAATCCAGATAGAAACACTCTGTATGTAGCTTGACGTCATACGTCTGCCATCGGCACCAAAGTTTCGCTCCCTGGCTATAACTATAACTACCTTATGTCCATCAGATTCGCTCGGTAGTACCATACTCGTAATACTGCATTGTCACCGATCTTAGCATGCCAAATTTCAGCTCAATCGGTTGATGATAACTAAGATTTGACCGGAACATACAGTCAGCAGCAGAATTACCTACGCAGGCTTAGTGCTCAAAATGAGCTACACACAGAAACTAATATAGATATATATTCTATGTCTGGAATGCCATAGTGTCTTTAAGACCAAATTTGGCCTAGCGAGCCATATTAGAGCTCACAAAAGAAAAAATCCGTAATAGCTAGGGTCGCCGTCATCGAAATCGATGTGGAGAACTATATATATATATATATATAATATAGATAATTGTGAACGTATAGAAAACTCCCGTGAGTTTGAGACATCTATACTAATATTAAAAAGCTGAAGAGTTTGTTTGAACGCGTTAATCTCAGAAACTCCTGGTCCGAATTGAAAAATTCTTATTGTGTTGGATAGTCCATTTATCGAGGAAGGCTTTAGGCTATATAACATCACGCTGCGACCAATAGGAGCGAAGACGCGAACGAAGTCGCGGGCAACAGCTAGTATTAAATATAACGGAATGGGTCACTCACGTCTTTAAGGTCGAATATAGCTCGACATGTTTCAGACCGGTTCGCGGTCCTTTATCATGAGTACCTATTGCGGCGGCGATTTTTTTAGCACGGACCGCGTACCGGTCTGAAACACATCGAGCGATATTCGACCTTAAAGACGTGAGTGACCCTTTTCATTGTATTTAATTGTGAACGTATTAGAATATAATGAAACGGGTCACTCACGTCTTAAAAGTCGAATATCGCTCGACATGTTTCAGACCGGTTCGCGGTCCTTAATCATGAGTACCTATCGCTGCGGCGGTTGTGTGCCAGAAGAACCGCCGCCGCGATAGATACTCATGATTAAGGACCATGATTGAGGAGGAGGAGGGTTACTGATAATTAAGGACCGCGAATCGATCTGAAACATGTCGAGCGATATTCGACTAGTATGTCTCAATCTCATGGCAGTTTTCTATATAAAATTGTGAAAGTGTCGTAGTGCTCAGCTACTTCTGCGGCTGACTGTAGAAACTACCCCAACCACCATATCAGCCCAAGGACGTCCACTACTAGACATAGGCCTCCCCCAATTTCATGGGGGGGTAAATGCCATAATCGCCACGCTTGGCATGTGGGTGCGGGGTGGCGGGGGCACTGTGCAACCATTACAAGTTAAATAAAACCTTGTAATAACTACAACTTAGAAAAGTTGAAAAGCCTCCGACATTTTCATTTCAAAGCTCAAAAACGGCTGAACAGATTTTCATGAAACATGGCTAAGAACACTCGGGATAAAATTATCTATGACACAAAAAAAAACTAAACTAAAATCGGTTCATCCGTTTGGGAGCTACGATACCACAAACAAATACACAGATACACAGACAGACACGTTAGACTTACAACACCCCTTTCTTTTTGCCATTAAAAAGATGGCCATGTCTACAAACAAGGTTTCTGTCCACAGGTGGGAGCCGCGATATCGAAGAAGGCTCGCGTGATAAAGAATGAATTGGATGAACGTCATCGCCACCACGAGAAGTCGGTGCAGGAGATCAAGCACTTCGTGACCCGTCTGCCGCAGATGCTCGCCAACAAGCAGTCCGTGGTGACGCACACGGCCATCGCAGAGTGTATCAAGGAGGTGGGTCATACAACTAGGTTCAGGACCACTCGGCCGCACATGCTCGCCAACAAATCCGTAGTCAGAGTCACACACGGCTATCGCAGAGCGTATCAATGTGGTACGTCATACAACTTGGTTTAGGAACATTCGGCCGCACATGCTCGCCATCGAATTCGTGGTCACGATCATCGAGTGTATCACGGAGGAGGGTCATACATAAGACTTGGTCCATAACTCGATTCACGAACACTCGCCAACAAGTGCGGGTGTGTTACAACTCGCTCGTCTATTCGTTCTTTATCGACGCCGTGCCTATATAGAACGACGTGGACGAGCGTCATCGCCACCACGAGAAGTCGGTACTGGTATGATCGCCAACAAGCAGTACTTGGTCACGCACACGGCCATCGCAGAGCGTATCAATTAATCCGAGGGCATTAGAGAAGACGGTCATCGGTACCACGACAGTATTGGAGATCAAGCACTTCGTGACTTGCCAACAAGCAGTTTGTGGTCACGCACAAGGCCATCGCCGAGCTTATTAAAGAGGTGGGTCATGGAACTAAGTTCATTAGCAGTTCGTGGCGCACATGCTGGCCAACACGTGGTCACACCCACAAACATCACAGAGTGCAACAATAATTTGGGTTACACAACTCGTTACTAATGACGACAAGCACTTGTCCGAGTATATTTAAATCATCTCATATGTACCCTTTTTTTTTATTAAAAATGGGATTGTTCATGGCCAGCATCTAGCCAGGGGGCAAAGATGAGGCCGAAAATGAAGCGAGCTCACCCTTACTCCGATATTTTTAATAGGAGGGCAAAGTTTTCAATCGTAACTGGTTGCGAGCTTGCGGTTACGTGCGCGGCCGAAGGGGTAGTTATAATTATAAACATAAGGTGTTTCATTCTCTATCTCGAATTTGGTAATATATTTTGTACATATTTTCTTCTTGAACTACGCATTGTACATATTTTTGTATTCATATTTTACCTTTTTTTCATAGAAAATTACTTACCGTCGAGTTTATTTCGGCGTTTCTTCTCGGCAGTGGTCTTCCGCTAGTAGATTGTGACTTCGAAACGTGCCATTGCGGCCTTTTTGCAGAATAAAGTACATTTTTTGCATTTATTTATAATATTTTGCAGACCACAGACTCATTCGAGTTTCAAGACACGATCCGGTGCGAGGAAGACTTTCTGAACTGCATCGAGAACGAGAAAGTGTGCCCCTACATTGAGGATCTCATCGCTCAGAAAGCACCCCTCACTAAGGTATACTAACAATAAAGGCAATAAGAGGCTCTCGTTAGATGGCTGGGTCAAGGGTCAGATACAGAAGGCGGTACTCCTGGACACGGCGCGAATAGTCAGGAGGTTTCTCTCTCTGTCGCCCGACACCACCGGTAGCTTAGGCCCTGCCTCGCTGCCGGCGGCACCCTAGGTTAGGTTTTTATACCTAATAATTTTATGTTTAGTAAATATTGTTTTATATTTTACTTTAAATAGAAATATTATAAAAACCTGAGCTAAGACGTAAAGTGAATAAAGACAATAACGATTTTGTGAAGTGAAACTTTCCCACACTATGCTTATCGCTAGAAGTGACACCCAAATAGTTTGAAGGTAGTTTGGTCTCCTTTCTAGCACATGCTAGTGCAGTCGTGAAGAACTGTATTCAAATTTGATTCTTATTCGATGATACTGTATAATCGCTATTTAAATGGATCATTCTGTCAGATAGGCATGGGGTCCAAGCACTTGTCAAACCGCTTATATTATACTAGCTTTTGCCCGCGACTTTGTCCGCGTCTCCGCGTCAAACTAGTTTATTCGTACCCCATAGGCGGTGAATTCCGGGATAAAAACGGCCTTGCCGAGATCTCAAACTATCTCTATGCCAAATTTCATCTAAATCTGTTCAGGGGTTTAAGCGTGAACAGGTAGCAGACAAACAGAGTTTTTTCGCATAAAAGTTTACACACAATCAAGTTTATTTCTAACTAGCGGTTGCCCGCGACTTCGTCCGCGTCTTCGTTCCTATTGGTCGCAGCGTGATGTTATACAGCCTAAAGCCTTCCTCGATAAATGGACTATCCAACACAAAAATTTTTTTTCAATTCGAACCATCATCATGTCAGCCGAATGACGTCCACTGCTGGACATAGGTCTCCCCAAAAGAGGAGGACTTTATTAGTAATAAAGTTTATTTCTATTCCCGCATTGTGAAAATAGCACAGGCTTTTTTTATATATCGTACGGCCCATCCAATCATGAGTGGTTACAGTGGCCTAAGAACGCTTGCAACTCCAGGAGTGTCACATGCGTGTTGCTGACCCTTTCAAAAAATATACACTTCTTTATTGAACCAATTTAATAAATATTTAATGTAATATTGACTTGTAAAATAATTATACCAATAAATAAATCAATCAATCAATGATCGCGCCTACAATGTGTAAATATATGTAGTAAAGTCTACGTAAACAAATTGGAGATCCATTCGGTTTAATAGTGCTTGTACCTCAGACATTTTTAAGCATGCCGGTTGTTAAAATATCACTTATTTCGTCAGGTCCTTCGACTGATCTGCCTGCAATGCGTGACCGGGTCCGGCCTGAAGCCCAAAGTGCTGGAATACTACAAGAGGGAGCTAGTGCAAGTGTATGGGCTGATGGCGTGGCTGACCGTCTGCAACCTGGAGAAGTGCGGGCTGCTGAAACAGCAGTCGGGCGCACGGCAGTACGCAGTGCTGAGGAAGGCAAGTTCACTGACAAGAATATCATAGTTTGGTTTTTTTATTTAATCGTATGGCATTTATTTACGAACCGTGAGATCTTCGAGAAGACAAGTACGGTTGCCAGTTTTTGTTGCACTCATAGCACCACCCAGGGGTCACGTGTAGGGTAACGGTGGGTAATCCCTACGGACGTGGTGCAACTTCGACCCCCCTTTGTCAAGTGAGTGGGCAACTTGACTGTTAGAAGTTCTCAAGCCGCCCGAAGGCCTCTAACTTGGCTTAACGACTGCTGTCGTAGACAGCAGCCGGGATCAACGGCTTAACGTGGCTTCCAAAGCACGAGAGCGCTCAGTTAGTAACCACTCAAAGCGGTCACCCATCCAAGAACTGACCTGCGCCCACATTGCTTAACCTCGCATACCACACGCGGTAGGCGGGTGCCGCTGGGCCACGAGCGCTCTATAGTTGGGTCATATCGTCAGTTGCCAACCAAAACTCCCTATCGTTGTCCTCAAAGTGACTTTTAGGTTATAAACTGTGTGGAAATGACAGGTATCATGATCAGGGCTTGGAACCGGTACCGAAAATACCTGTAACATACCGGTATTTATAGGTTCTCTTCGTTTTGGTTCCAAAGAACCGGTTAAGAAAAAATACCGGTATTAGCACCGAAAAATACCGGTTCTTTATAAAGGTACCTACTCGTGTACGCGATGTTGCCATTTCGTGCGGATGCGCGGCGCGGTGGCGGAACTTAGGTAAATAAAATTAATAACATGACACTTACCTTCAAGTCAGTCAATAGCGGAAAGCTATCATCATCACACACTTGGTTCACTGCTAATTCTCACACCTTATACCACTATTACGATTTACTTACCACAAATCAGAACGTCCCAATTACCGTCCGACAAGAATACGTCTGCATCCAAGAGTTTAAGAGAAAAATATAATTCATCGATCCGACGCTCAACCCGCGACGTGAGTGTTTGTGACCTTATTAGGTTTTCTATCTCTCTCACTCACTCCTGTTAAAAACCGGTGAAATTCATCAATTTACCGGTTCTCAAGGTATCGGTATCATTTTTAATAATAATAATTATTATTCACCAGCAGCTTGCTCTTCTATACGGTCTTGTGGATTTCGAAGTTCCGTACTATAAGTACACACCTGCGCCAGTTCTCGAGAATGGTCGTGCAACGCTCTATTGGGATCGATCTGTCATCACGGACAGGACTATTGTAGCCAACAAGCCTGATATCGTGCTAACAGATCGATTGAAGCGCCAGGCAGTACTCGTCGATATCACCGTCCCCCATGATGAGAACCTCGTGAAGACCGAGAAGGATAAGGCTAGCAAGTACCTAGACCTGGCACATGAGGTAACCGCCATGTGGGATGTTGATTCGACGATCATTGTCCCGATAGTCGTCTCTGCGAACGGTCTAATTGCGAAGAGTCCCGACGAACATCTTAAGAGACTCTCGTTAGATGGCTGGGTCAAGGGTCAGATACAGAAGGCGGTACTCCTGGACACGGCGCGAATAGTCCGGAGGTTCCTCTCTCTGTCGTCCTAACCACCGGTAGCTTAGGCCCTGCCTCGCTTTTGGGTTTTTATAATGATTTTATGTTTTGTAAATATTGTTTTATATTTTACTTTTTATAGAAATATTGTAAAAACCTAATCTAAGAGAAAAAATTTATAAAGAGGGAATAATAATAATAATGTCACGGCAAAAAAAAAAATAGCAATTACACACTTCTGCCAAACCACAATGCGGTTTGTTGGCAGTCGAGGCTCCAATTAATACAAGTACGAATCACAATAACTCTGATACTACATATTAAAAAAAATAAAAACAAAAAAGATAGGCCCAAGTTTCTGGGTAGGCACAAGAGTACAGCAGAACTAATACAGTAAACACCCACAATACTTGGGATTTTTAGAATGTATTATAATTATTGTTACGGTTACCGGTTTTAGCAATACCGGTACTTTTGCATTGTCACATGTCTAATACCGGTTCCTGGATCATAGTCACAATACCGGTTCCGAAAAATACCGGTTATCCAAGCCCTGGTCATGATTGAATTCTTAACCACCGACTACTATAAGTAACAAATACCTACTTAAGAGGGCGCAGTACGTTCGGTTCTCCACAGAAACGTATTTATGCTCTCATTTCAAAACGCCGTGCTAGAATAACATGAAACTTTGTATACACAATGGGATCCGGCATATCTAGGTCGGAAATTAGTTTCTATTGCTTGAAATTATAATGGAGAAAAAATTCAACGATTATTAAGGTTTTCATACAAGCCGTAAAAAACTGAAAAAACCGCTGTATTTTTGTTCTTTTACATTTTCTAGCAACAGAAAGTAATTTTCAACCTAGATATGTCGGATCTCATTGTGTATACAAAGTTTCATGTTATTCTAGCTTGGCGTTTTATAATGAGAGCATAAATACGTTTGTATGGAGAACCGAGCGTACTGCCACGTACTGCGCCCTCTTAAAGCATAGCTCGTATCTCAGCATCGTTTCAGTACTGAAGTTTCTACGCCGATATCAAAGTAAAGCAGACCAGCTCATTTAAGTTTAAAGATTTCTGTACATCTGATCTATTCTCACTAATGCACTAATGAGAAAGTTTGAGAGAGACAGACAAGTGACATCTGACAGGTCTTCACCTATCCGTGTCTCCGTCTTCGTAACTGAAAATTGTACTGAACTGACGCTGTGGTGTGTTAAGTTTATATGGGATTTAACATCCTGGTGTGCTTTTAAATGGAGACAACTCGTTAACAGCCGTAAATGATCGTACTATCTGTCGCATTCTAACTCATTTTGGTGCACTGTAAAGATTTAACGAGACAACTATATGAAAATTCATCCGGCTTAATACTGCGAGTCTGCTTTTCTCTGATTTCTGTGGGTTTCTAAGAGTATTGACAGATTTTATAGTAACTTTTGACTTAACAGGCGACACAGATAAAGTGAATAATTCTCTCCCATCGCATCGGCTAGAGTCGGCAGGAGCGCTCGTGGCCCAGCGGCGCTCGCGTACCGCGTGCGGTATGCGAGGTTCAGCAATGTCGGGCGAGGTCAGTCCTTGGATGGGTGACCGCTTTGAGTGGTTACTAACTGAGCGCTCCCGTGCTTTGGAAGACACGTTAAGCCGTTGATCCCGGTTGCTGTCTATGATAGCAGTCGTGAAGCCAAGTTGGACGCCTCCGGGCGGCTTGAGAACCTCTAAAAGTCAAGTTGCCCACTCACTTGACAAGCCTAATCCCAATAAGGTCTGGTTTCCCCCTCGGGTTGGAAGGTCAGATGGCAGTCGCTTCCGTAAAAATTGGTACCTACGCCAATTCTTGGGATTAGGTAGCGGACCGCAGGCATCCTGCAGGATGCAACTGTACTGGGAAAAACGCTAGGAGGATGGATGGGGCATCGGCTAGAGTTGGAATACGACTATTATCTGTAATCTCTTACTTCAAACATTTGACACATCACAACACCCGTAGGACGTAAACACGCATGGCTCATCGAAATTATAAATAAAATCACGTAATTATATTAGGGCTTCTCACCACCACCATATCAGCCGAGGACGCCCACTGCTGGACATAGGCCTCCCCCAATTTCATGGGGGTTAATTGCCATCATCGCCACGCTTGGCATGCGGGTTGGCGATCGCAGTATCTCCACCGCAATGCAGGGCTGCTGCTGCCCATCCCCCGGTGGTCTTGGTCGTAGTTTTAGGACATACCCAGGTCCAGTAAAGCCATAGCTTCTCAAGTAAATCAAAATAATATTTCGCTTTTTTTTTAGATATTTGTTGTGTGAGATTTTTTAAGGTAGGTATAAATTATTATTTCATGGAGGCTTTCTAGCCCATATTGCTTAGAGCATACATAACTGGGACCCGGGTATGTCCTAAAACTACGACCAAGACCACCGGGGAATGGGCAGCAGCATTCCTTGAGTGCGGTGGAGATACTGCGATCGCCAACCCGCATGCCAAACGTGGCGATTATGGCATTTACCCCCCATGAAATTGGGGGAGGCTTATGTCCAGCAGTGGACGTCCTAGGGCCGATATGGTGGTGGGATACATAACTGGAGTGGCCATCAGCGCATCTTACCAAACAAAATATAATGCCAATTTTTGCTGGGGGCGAAGTAACACACATATAAAAAAAACTACGCACATTTACAATATGTTGTTCCATTACGAGGCTTGCACTGAAAGTGGCGGGAATCGAATACTTATTAATTTATTTTTAACATGTATTATACCTTTTTATAATCTCTGAAGTTTCCTTATCTCAACACACTGGCCACTTAGAAAAAAAAAAAGTATGGTTCGGTTTCAATTGTTTATTGAAGTCGTCGAGTCACTGCTTAAAATGGAATTGTGCCGTGAAAATTTCAGAGCTATGATTTATTATGACTTTAAAAGTGGACTAACACAAAAACAATGTGAAGAGCGGATGGTTGCTGCTTTTAATATTGAAGCTCCTTCAAAGACTACAACATACAGGTGGTATTCAGAATTTCAACGTGGCCGTGTATCCCTCACCGACGAAGTGCGTGAAGGTCGACCAAAATCGGCAGTCACGCAAGAAAACGTCGATGTTGTGCGTCGTCTGATAAATGAAGACCGACATGTGACATATCGGGAAATTCAAGAGCACCTGGGTATTGGAATGAGTCAAATACAAATTATTTTAAAAGAAGAATTAGGCGTGAAAAAGTTATTTTCCCGTTGGATACCTCACCTATTGTCTGACGAGCAGAAAATAGTCCGTGTCAATTGGTGCCGCAAAACTTTGAAAAGATTTAACAAGGGACGCTCAAATGCTGTTTTTAGCATAGTATCAGGTGACGAGTCGTGGATATACGCTTATGAGCCTGAAACTAAAAACCAATCCCGAGTATGGGTCTTCGAAGACGAGCTCAAACCCACAAAAGTTGTTCGTTCTCGCAGTACGGCTAAGAAGATGGTGGCTACGTTTATCTCTAAATCTGGTCACGTAGCTACTGTGGCTCTTGAGGATCGTAGAACAGTCAATGCTGATTGGTACACCACTATTTGTTTGCCGAACGTCTTTGCTGAACTCCGAAAAACAAACCCTAGTCGTCGCATCATCCTTCACCACGACAACGCCAGCCCACACACCGCTCGGACAACAACTGAGTACCTGGACGGTGAAAAAGTCGAAATATTGGACCACCCTCCATATAGCCCTGACTTAAGTCCCAACGACTTTTTTACATTCCCCAGAATCAAGGACAAACTGCGTGGTCAGCGGTTTCAGACGCCAGAAGAAGCAGTGGAGGCCTATAAAATAGCCATTTTGTCGACCCCTACTTCAGAGTTCAAAAAGTGCTTTATGGACTGGTTTGAACGCATGCATAAGTGCATGAAATACAAAGGAGAATATTTTGAAAAACAATAAAAATAAATAAACCCACTTATACTGCATATTTTCTTCTATTCCCGAAACTTTCAGTTTTACCCTCGTACTACGCACCCACACTAAAACAATCAACTCACGCACATCCAAACTACTAAAGTTGAGCAATAAATGTCGACCTTATTTTCGTTAACGTTAGATCCGTTATTTGGTTACTATCGGATGGCCAAATTGACCAAAATCGATAAGGACCATGTTTCAAAGAAAGTCTCATAAACAGAAGACGGTGACGTCAAAGTGACATTTCACAGCTAGCCCGAATGGTCAAGCGCGAATGTTTTTAAAATCGATTTTGTAATCGATGCACAATTCACGATTTAAAATAAAACTTGAACTGCGCATAAAATCATAAATAAAGCAAAGATATGCTTACTGTATGTGAAATTATCATCAATATTTTTGTAAATTTGATAAAGTACAACGTTTTATTACCCTAAACAGCAGATAAAGGTATTTTCACGGAGCTCTTCACACGCCGAAAACGATTTCGAGACTGACTTATAATCGATTAATGTATTGAACTGACTTATAAAGTAGTTTTTTTTTGCACATTGTGCCTATTTTTTGGCAGACGGGTAAGTGTACTAATGGCTACTCCAGTTATGTATGCTGTAAGCCATATTGACATGTCTGCAGAAACACACGAACCTAAACATGTGTGACCCATTTTCATGATCCGAAATTCAGATCACATAGAAAAGAGCAATTATTTATTAGACATGTTTATAAAATAGAAAAATTCAATTTTAAATCCAAAATCAACATATTGTTTGAGATGTGCACAATCGTTTTTTTTAATGACATTTCACTAAGCAACAGGAATTTATTAGCTTTCAGAAGAATGACGAAAGATGCGTACTAAATAACTACAACTTGGAAAAGTTAAAAATCCCTCGACATTTTCATTTCAAATCTCAATATCTCAAAAACGTCTGAACAGATTTTCATGAAACACGGCTAAGAACACTCGGGATAACGTTATCTATGACACAAAAAAACTATACGAAAATCGGTTCATCCGTTTGGGAGCCACGATACCACAGACAGACACGTTAAACTTATAACACCCCTCTCTTTTTGCGTCGGGGGTTAAAAATGGTTCTCGGAACAATGCTCATTACAAATATAAAAAAATCACTCAATTATTATTTAGAGCTCCCGAGGAGAGGATGCGCTATGTTGAGAGTAAAAGAACTGCACATGTATCACAACGAATCCTCAAGTCAATAAAGGGTCGGCAACGCACTTGTGATTCTTCTAGAGTCGCAAGCGTCCATAGGCGACGGTGTCTGCTTGCCGTCAGGCACAACGCTTGTTTGCCACCGTCGTTGTATAAAAAGTTTTTTTTTTCTAGGCTTTACACCTGACAATGGACGAATCAGAACTGGACGGCAAAGAGAAGAGCTACTTGTCAAGCAAATATACACCTTTGACCGTACGGCTTAGTGAACATATCGCCAAGAACAAGGGATGGACTGGTAAGTAATTTTTGTGTTAATTAACAGACTTCAACAAAAGGGATTTTCTTTCTACCATCGCACCGCTCGCCGTCGGCAGGGCATTCATCCTCACACCTTAGAACCTAAATAGTCGCGTACCGTACGGTTTCAGAGGAATTTCCTCCCTCCGAACGAATGAGCTCCCTGCCGTGGTTTTCCCGAGGGACTACAAGTATGAGGTTCTTCAAGAAAGGAGTGTATAAATTCTTAAAAGGGTCGGCAACGCGTACCCTTGGAGTTGCAGGCGTCCATAGGGTGCGGTGACCACTTACCATCAGGTGGGCTGTCAGCTTGTTTGCCACCGAAGTTGTTTAAAGAAAATATACTAATGAAGGAAAGGAACTTACCATAGCCTAGTTGTTCAAGCATTCAGCTATCAAGCGGCGGTCGTGGGTTTTGAATCCCGGCTTGTACCAATAAGTTTTTTCGGAAGTTATGTACGGAATATCATTTGGGATTACCGTTAGCTTTTTGGTGAAGGAAAACATCGGGATGAAATGAAGTGAAAGTTTTATTCACAGGAACATATGGTACTTATACATTAGATCTTATAAACATTAATTAGGGAGCATACCCAAACTACGCGACCAACTTTTTACAGTTTTTTACCACCCTCCGGTGACCAAGCGTAGTATATGCCCCCACCCTCCCCCTCTAGTTTTCACGTAGTATCGTATTTATTAATCATTTATTGCGGAAAGTTAAAAAAATGGCACTTGTTTGTATTTTCACATATGGCCCCTAATGCATGACGTCGAAAGTGCATGCGTAGTTAAAATGTAATTGTATTGAAGTCGAAACTGGAGAAGTTTTAGTGGTGGGGTAAACCGTGGCGCGTGAGTCTGCTTCAATTAGAATGTTTCTCAATAATATTCCACTAGCTACGTGACGAGAAGCTACCCCCCTCCCTCCCCCCGGTGACCAAGAGTGGTATTTTGACGACCCCCCACCAAACGAGTCACGTATTTTGGGTATGTTCCCTTGCGTCCTTGATATGTTCAGCCGTTAGGAATGTGAAAATTATTTTGGGTTTAAGCTAGTACTTAATAAGCCACGTAGTTTCTTTTCGTCGTAGAACAGGACATCAAAATTTCATTTACATTGTGAAATAGCATGCTTTTAGTACAAATTTAGATTAAGAGGGCGCAGTACGTGGCAGTACGCTCGGTTCTCCATACAAACGTATTTATGCTCTCATTTTAAAACGCCATGCTAGAATAACATGAAACTTTGTATACACAATGAGATCCGGCATATCTAGGTCAAAAAATTAGTTTCTGTTGCTAGAAAATGTAAAAGAAAAAAAATACAGCGGTTACTTCAGTTTTTCACGGCTTGTATGAAAACCTTAATAATCGTTGTATTTTGTCTCCATTATAATTTCAAGCAACAGAAACTAATTTCCGACCTAGATATGCCGGATCCCATTGTGTATACAAAGTTTCATGTTATTCTAGCACGGCGTTTTGAAATGAGAGCGTAAATACGTTTGTATGGAGAACCGAACGTACTGCGCACTCTTAAGAGAATGTCAAACCTGCACACATGTACGAAGAAATTTAATGGTGTATGTGAAGCCCCCACCCCACGCTGGGACTGACTGTCCGATCCCTCACACCTATGAAAGGAGGCCTGTGATTAGCAGTGGGACATATATAGGTTGAAAATTATGATTACTATTAGAAACGGGATATTTACCATGTATAAATAAATAAATAATAAATATTAGGGGACAATTTTTACACAAATCGATGCTAAACAGGCCGACACTGACAAATGTATACATGTGTGTATTATGATTTTTGAGTTCCCTATCGCTCGTGGAAACTTGCAGCACATCAATTAATCCTTTAAAATGGTGCTTGCAACAGCGCCGAAATATAGGGAACTCAAAAATCATAATATACATGGTAAATATCGCGTTTCTAACAGTAATTGACAACATTTCATTTTTTTAAGCAATCTTTTTCCGATGAAATCTAATAGAGGATAAAAAGTTAAGTAAAACCACATTTTTAAATCCTCGAAAATATCCCAATTTCATATAAATAATTCAAATTCAAAATTTGCTCATTCTAAAAGAGAGTAAGTGACAAGTAAGGTGTCACAGCGTAACAAATCACACAGAAGCACTGTTACTAAGACAAATTTACAAAAGAAAGTGAACTGCTGTTCTTTTTGTGCGCTGTAACTGTCACAATTTCGTAGTAATGACGTCATTACTACGATATGGGCTTTCTTCACATTTTCGTGAATATTTAGAAAACTAATAGCTATAAAAATATAAAAAAGAATATTTTGGGGTTTCTTGTTACCAATTTAACGAAATGAGTTAATATTTCATACTTCTTAAAAATTTGAAATGTCAATTCTAATGTCTATGACCATGTTAGCTTGAAATCTTATATTGAAAATTATGATGTGATGAAAGGGATTTTTGAAATCGGATTGTAGTTCCGAAGATCACTCCCTACGTACAGACACGGATTTTAATTGTTGAGCCAATTAGAGCTCACTTTATACTAGACATTTTATAGCAAACTATAATGTCCACAGTGTGTTTACAGTTTTCACCTTAGTAGGTATAGTCGCGGAATGAAAAGGTTCGTCACTTTTCGACCTTAATGGCATTAAAATAGAGTTACAAACAAAAGTACGACGGACGATGAGGCATAGTGTACTGTCTGACATAGTGAGCGTAGAAGGTAGGTACGGGCAAGCTGAAACTTTCAAGATACAATCAACTGAGTTTATTTCTTTACTTATAAGAATTACAAGGTACAAAACGTAATACTGTTCCTGGCCTGAATCGTCCGCACGTCAGGTGATCTAAGCCAATAATGACCGCTCCGGCCAGGTGGCCCAGGTGATACTGGTTTTATGTATCCCCACCACCGTGCACGAACGTCAGGCCAGTCAGTAGAAGCGCGCCAACACTGCGCTTGCGTTTCGCTGTAAATTGATGTCCCGTACTAATGACTTCCCGACAAGTACAAACATCTTTTTTATTTTATGACATAGGAGGCAAACAAGCAGACGAATCGCCTGATGGTGATGGTAAAGCGATTAGCGCAGCCCATGGACACTCGCAACACCAGAGGGGTTGTACTTACAAGAGGGATTGTGCGTTGCCGGCCTTTACGATGGGAGTACGCACTTTTGAATTTTTGACGTAGTCTCTACAATCAACACCATAAAATGTATACACCGACCGTATCTCCAAACAGTTAAATGCTACAATGTATATTCGACAATGCCTGCCAAACAGGTCCTAGGTTCGACTCCCAGTAAGGGCATTTATTTGTTCTTAAGTCATGGATGTTTTCTATGTATTAAGTACAGTCCTTTAACTCTCAGAATCACAATCGTTTTTCCGGTAAAATCGGACGTAATCGCGTAATGGAAAATGACAATGTCTTACTGATTTAGTTGCAATCCAATGACGTGACGTTCTCTTTTCAAATTACCTCCGGGCGAATTCCAAATTCTGATTCTATTTTGTGTAGATTAAAAAATCAAATCGCAATAAATAGTCATCAACCGAATATTACTTCTTTTATAATCATTAATCAGTGATCGTAACTTTCGTATCATTTTCGGTGCAGCGTAGTGGTGTTAACGGAATTGGGATAAAATGATTTAAACTCTTATGATTAATTAGCGTTAATATCGTTTATATCAACTTTAATTAACCGTTTAAATGGTATTTGTCCATACCTACTCCGTTAACACCACTGCGCTGCACCGAAAATGCTACAATAGTTACGATCCCTGTTTATAATGTTACTACAGATTAATTCGAAATTAATAGGTACAGCTGTCGTTCGAGGACAGAAATACATGCGAGCGATAACAACCACGGCTGCGAGGATGTCTGACGTACAACAATACACATGCCAGTAGATAACGGTTACATTTGACTAACAAATTCACCGGACCATTTTAAACCGGCTAACAAGTATAATGAATGACCTAATTTACCCGTTTAAATTGAGGCAAATACCGTAATTTCTAATGTAAATTGTGGGTCACTTGGGTCAGTAATTTGGGTGAGACGCCTTATTTTAAGCCAGGGCTCGGAAACCGGTATTCGGTCCATACAAAAATACCGGTATTTATTTAGTTCTTATCGTTCTTTCGTCTACTATTTCATGTTTAATCAGGCAATCTAACAATATGAAGTAATAACGCAAATACATTATTGAGTCCTACATAAAGAGCATAAACTAATTAAAAATATAATATTTGGCTATTTCAGGATTTTGAGATTAACCGGTTCCGAGCCCTGTTTTAAGCAAAATATACTTTACTGCTAAAGAACAGTCGTACAAATACAGAAAAAGTGCGAGACTCTCATAAATATCAGAACACGACTTTATACAAGAATGACTAGTGATTCCAATGACTCCAATGACTTGTGATTTAATCGGATACGGTATATATGTGTATATATTATATACGTAGGCATTCTTATTATGTATAATATATGTATATATTCATTATTTATTTTATTAGTCAGTATATGTACTAGTATTTATAGTATTAATTAGTTTGTAGTATATAGGCAATAGCTGTAATAATTACGTACCTATTTGTACACGTGTTAGTTTGTCTATCTTTTGGTTCCTGTGTTCCACTCAATTGCTCAAAGGTTAACTGGAAGAGATCCCTTATAGGGATAAGTTCGCCTTTGTACCGATATAACTGAATTTGTATAACCTGCCCCTCTGTTTAGCGTTCGTGGACTACGAGAAAGCCTTCGATTCGATCGAAACCTGGGCTGTACTACAATCTCTCCAGCGGTGCCAAGTGGACTACCGGTATATCTAAGTGCTGAAAAGTTTGTACAAGAACGCCACTATGTCAGTCCGACTCCAGGACCGGAACTCAAAGCCTATTCCGTTGCAGCGGGGAGTCAGGCAAGGAGTGTTATGTCTCCTAAACTGTTCTCCGCTGCACTGGAGGATGTTTTCAAGACTCTGGACTGGAGAAGGCTAGGCATCAACATAAACGGCGACTACCTCACTCACCTTCGGTTTGCTGACGATATAGTAGTCTTGGCTGAGACCATGGAGGATTTAAGTACAATGCTCAATGACCTCAGTAAAGCCTCCGAGCGAGTTGGTCTAAGGATGAACATGGACAAGACGAAGATCATGTCAAATGTCCATGTCGCACCAACTCCTTTAACAATCGGACACTTTACGCTCGAAGTTGTAGACGATTACGTATACCTAGGACAGACTGTCCAGTTAGGTAGGTCCAACTTCGAGAAAGAGGTTAATCGTCGAATCCGACTCGGTTGGGCAGCGTTCGGGAAGCTACGGCACATCTTTTCGTCCAATATTCCGCAGTGTCTCAAGACAAAAGTCTTTGACCAGTGTGTGTTGCCAGTGATGACATATGGCACTGAAACGTGGTCGCTTACTATGGGCCTCATAAGAAGGCTCAAAGTCACCCAAAGGGCAATGGAGAGAGCTATGTTGGGAGTTTCTCTGCGTGATCGCATCAGGAATGAGGCCATCCGCAGCAGAACCAAAGTGACCGATATAGCCCTCCGAATCGCTAAACTTAAGTGGCAGTGGGCGGGGCACATAGCACGTAGAACCGATGGCCGTTGGGGCGGAAAGGTTCTCGAGTGGCGACCACGTACCGGAAGGCGTAGCGTGGGCAGGCCCCCCACTCGGTGGACTGATGACCTGGTGAAGGTCGCGGGTGTCCGCTGGATGCGGGTGGCGCAGGACCGGTCATTGTGGAAGTCTTTGGGGGAGGCCTATGTCCAGCAGTGGACGTCTTTCGGCTGACATGATGATGATGATGATGATGAACTGAATTTGTCTGTATTTTTACCTGTGTTTTGTGTACAATAAAGTATTTACATACATACTAGTTAAGATTTTGAGAACAAGTATATATGATACATACGATGGAACATAAATGAAGTAAACATCAGCCGATCAAAGAAAGCCTTTATGTTTTCGCAATAAGAGCGAAATAGACGTCGATCGGCTCGGCCGAAGAGAAACGACGTCTTTTGACGGGAAAACGGCGTTTCGTCGTAAACCAACCGCACGCGTTCGCAATCTTACTGTTCGACATGATGCCTACGGCCGGTTTCTACCATCGCACCGCTCGCCGTCGGCAGGGCATTCATCCTCACACCCTAGAACCTAAATGGTCGCGTACGGTACGGTTTCAGAGGAATTTCCGATTGTGGAATGAGGTTTTCCCGACGGACTACAGTATGGGGTTCTTCAAGAAAGGAGTGTATAAATACTTAAAGGGTCGGCAACGCGCATGTGACCGCGCGCGCGCATGTGGCGCGTGCGCGTGTGTGAGCGGTCACCGCAGCCTATGGACGCCTGCAACTCCTAGGGGTGCCTAGGAATTGCAGGCGTGACAGGCGTCCATAGGCTGCGGTGACCGCTTACCATCAGGCGGGCCGTACGCTTTTTTGCCACCGACGTGGTATTAAAAAAAAGAAAAAAAAGCACCAACCAAAAAATTCCCATGGGTGTCGCAAAAGTCGACTAAAGGAACCGGGTAAATGTTGCGGGCGAGGGTCTAGCAACATATCAGTCCAATATCTAATTTATCCTTGAACATACAATTGCTAAATTAAATTTCATGCACTCTGCCTCCCCTTTTCGGGACAATGGGTGATGTTACGTATGTATTTTCATTATGATGTTTACTTTTGGTCACAGGAATCCAGGACATGCTAGGCCTCCTCCCAGGCGCAACTGTAGACGAACTGCAGACCCTTCAACCTCGCATGGCGCGCCGGAACTCCTCGTCTAGCGAGACCTCCGTGGACGGACCCAGGGTGGTCCTCGTGTTCTTCATCGGAGGCTGCACCTATCACGAGATCTCGGCGCTCAGGACCATCAGTCAGATGGAGGACTCTAATGTCGAGTTTGTTGTGTTGACTACGAAGCTGATCAATGCTACCACTTTCTTGGAGACGCTGATGGAGGTGGAATAGTTTCTGATTATACGTAAACATATTTGAATTGACTCATACTCATACACTGAACATCAAATTAGTACATTCAAAAAGCGACTTAAGATGGTTCAAAATCTAATGAAATGACTAATCATAACCACCAATTTGAGTTGTGATTGTTTTCAATGTTATTATTTATTAATGCATTCATTATAATGGTTAGAGCTCATAATGTCCGTTCGCAATACTTTTTCGCAAAATGTCCCGTTAGCAAAACATCCCTTTCGCAAATGTTTTTTTTTTTCACAGACTTGTTTCTTTATTTAAACAAGAATTTTGCAGGCGGGACATTTTGCGAAAGGGACGTAATTTTGGTGGTGGGACATTTTGCGAGTGGGACATTATGAGCCCTAACCATTATAATAACAACAGCACTTATCTAGTAATGGTAATTAGCATGGATTACTCTACATTTACGTTATGGTTATTAAAGTATGTGTACCAAAGTGGTTTGTAAATTTTGTATATTAGATGGTTAAAATAAAATGTATTTGTAAATGCTTGTTTATATAAGGAACTGTAACTGAGAAGAAAAATAAACTCCATGAAATATTTGTCTTTGTTTATTAAAATCTCGTATTGATTAACTTGCATATAATATAATTTGATCAGTTTCATTAAATAATCATACAAAAATCCTGCATGCTTACTACCTATATTTTACAGTATTAAAGCTTCAGCGTAACAAAAATAATTTCGTACACCATTCACCATGTCCTTATTATTCTCATAAATATTCGTTACTCGTGTATTTTGTGATATTTGACGTCTTTGGAAGTGCTGATGTGACACCATGTTTCTGTGCTAGCGCCACCAACTTCTCGTTGTCATAGCCCACCTCTTCTTTATAGCATCGGAGCATAAGAGGCATAACTGTATCCAAAATAAACCTGAAGTTCTTTTGAGCATATACAGAGTCATTCCCTACACCCAGCACTAGCCTGGCATTAAAAATAGCATAGATGCACTCATCCAAAGTTTCCATCAAGTCTTTCGTAACAAGAGTCAGTCCAACTTTCTGAATAGTTATCACAGACTGGGCGAACCATATTGTACTACTAGACAGGTCCACCCAAGTCTCATTTATTACATACTTAGCTAATATAAGGCCCAAGTTCTCCATCTGTGTTAAAAATTTCTGGACACCTGCTTTGGTGTGCATGTTGACAGGGGTCCACTTGTCTTCAGATATTTTTGATTTCATGGAGTCTATAATTTTTTCTTTATACTCTTTCAGAGCTTTGTTGGTAGGGGTCCGCAAGGAACTGTTGAGGTGAAATCTCAGATCTAGGCCGAATTCACAAAAGAGAGAGCATTGATCTCGTAGACTCTGAACACACTCCAAAACGGAATCTAAAGGACATTGGGGTGTAAATACTTGTTTGATGATCTGACTAAGCAGCATTCTAAGCTGCATACTTGCCCAAACTATAAATGCACTAATTTTATTCTTAGGAAATAGAGCAGTAAACTCCGTTAAGGCATCACTCAATGAGCAGAAGAAGACTTCCCCGACTTGCTTAACATATGTATTAATAGTACCTTCTAATTGGACGCCCTTGATGTGGACTTTGACTGTGTGGCTGCAGATGGCCAGGAACAACTCGCAGGCCTGACTCGTCATGTTGAACTTGTTGAGAATTAGCACCGGATACCGGGATGACTGCAGACCTCCCCGTGGACTCCAGTTATGAGTCACATCAAGTTCCTTTAATAATATGTCTATTAGAATCTTCTGCTTCTGTTCAATTTTTTTCAAGATGTCGCACCTTTCTGGGTGGGTTTTGAATTCGTCTGAATCTAATGCTTTTTGAGCCGATACCATTAATTCGTAAGTCTTTTGAAAATGTCTTTCTACAATTAGCACATCCAGTTCTTCAGTGACATCCGCCAGCCACTCCGGTAGAGTAGGGATCTGCGGTGATGGGAGCTCTTCTACCGACAGACTAGGGGACTCCACTAACTCTGCCTTAGGTTTCTCCTCCTTTTTCTTCAACTTAGAATTCTCTTTCTCAATGTACATTTTCTTGGCCACGTCAAACTTATCCAACCAGTCTTTTTTGATTGCAAAACTGTTACATTGGAAGACCCTTGTGTCGGGGAAAGCTAGCACCTTGAAAGCCTGCTTGACAGTGCCTAGGTCGCGCACGTTAACTACAGCTAAAGTACTAATGGGGTAGCTTGCCTGAAACTTATACCTCATTGGGCCTCTACGGTTAGATATCCAAGAAGTCAGCATGAGACAATCATTGAATAAGTAAACATGCATTCTCTGTAGCGCAGTATTTTCCTCAGCATCAATCTCCAGCAAGTCTCCTTCATGAAGCAATGTCCTATCGGGGATGTCCAGCAGGTTCATACAACTTTCAACTTTATCTGTGATGCTGTTGAGTTTGTTTTTCCGCTGCTCCTCCGCTCTCTCGGCCTCGACGTCTTGTGTGTCGAGAGACTCCCTGGATAATGTGTTGTCGTGCCCCAAAACAGAAGCGTGAGAGAGTGTTGTCAGCACAGTCCTCTGTTCGCTGAGCAGACGGGACAACTTGTACATCTCAGCCTCCAAATGTGATATCTCTGTCGCCGTCTCGATGAACTGCATGTAATTCTCGTAAACATTCTTCTTAAGAGCGCTTGCGGTGTCTTCAGCGAGAGCTTGAATCTTCTCCTTTTGCTGTTGTAACTCCTCCCCTCCGACACAGGATCTCGCCAATTCCTTTACGTAGCGATCCGGCCCAAAGTCTGCTTTCGCAAACTTCTCCATGTTGATGTCAGACATGGTTTTGCATGAATATCAACAGCTTTATGGGATTAAATAGCAAAAAACTGTGATTCAATCATCATTCGTTATCGAACGACAGAAAACGCATTAGAGACGTTTTTCTGTGCTTAAAGTTGCTCAGACATTCCTGAACGTCAAACGTGTCAATACGCCCTCATTTTCAATTTCATTTCTTTTTTTTTTTAGTGTTGGTCATATTTCCCATTCAAAACCACTAGCTTCTTTGTGTATGTGTGTAAATAACCATGCATAATAATAGTAAATGGCAGAGATCAGTATATACTATACATTTCTTAAAATGCTTACAAACAATATCTTCCAGTTCACAGTCGTAGTTTTCGGATCCGAAAAAGCACCTCATAAATGTCAACACGTTTAGTTATTGCTTTGTATCTATCAAGTTAGGTTCAGCCAGTTAGTAAACTTTGTATTGAATGTTCTTTTCTATTCAACAGCTGGCACTGGAAACAGTAGGTTGTACTGGTTGTAGTGTAGCACGGAGATAGAGGCACGACATGAGAAACGTTCATGGTCTCCCACGAACTGGAATGGCTACTAAAAATAAAACTTTGAAAACGTGCGAGCTTCACGATTGTGTTTTGTTCCACAAAGTACAATATATAGACTGAGATAGAGATATCAGTGAAATACTCCACGTAGATTGTAGCGCCATAGTGTTATTAGTACAAAACTAACCGCACGGCCGCTCGGCGGCAGGTACTAACTACTAAAATACATTTCAAGTTCCTTTCTGAAACTAATGCAAAAATAAGGAAATAAGTAATTAAATAATAGTTAAATGGTAATTTATTTGGCTATCTTTGCATCAATTTCAGACCATTTTTAATAAAATGGGCATGACATTCTTCTGACAATAAAACAAAATAGGTAACTTAGTAAATATCGTTTATTACACAATTTTACTTACAAACATTCGATATTAGCAATCGCACCATAATTTATCAGTATTATAAACAATAACACAAAAATAACACGTAAAAAGTGGCATATTATATTTTGTAGGGAGCGGCTTTGTCATTCGAAGATATTCAGTTTTCAATGAATCCTTTACACTCTGCTTAACCCCACGATAGCTTTTACCGTCACGTTGTAGGGTCGAAATTATGTACTGAGACTATTACTATTAACAGCAAATCGTAATATATAGTTATTAACTGCACATAATTATATAAATATACAATTAACCTAAAAAAGCCATTAGACATTTGAATTTTTAAATTGACATCCATGTCAACGTACCGTGCAAACGTTTGGTTTTACGTAAAATATTTAAGCTTTATAAGCTTATATACACTCCACATCGATAAAATTTCACTCGAAATTTGTAAGGTAGCAGAAGTTGAAAACATACATTCTTCTCTTCCTATAGAGCATTTTATAATCACTCGAATCTACTATCCATTTGCACGAATAATTGACGAGGCTAAGTTAGTACAATGTTGTGGTCACAATTTTGTGTACATTACCTAATTATGTAATTATTTTGCGTACGTTGGAACGCTCGAAATGTAAACATGAAAAAAATATTGAACCATAAATTTAGGTAGTAAACACATCATCTGAATTTTAGGTAAAGTATACATGACAGAAGTACAACCGCGAAAGATGTGCCTCTTTGTCACTCACAATGTGCAAGTGCGATAGAGAGGCAGGTGAAACAGTACACACAGTGTCATCTGCTGGCTAAAGTAAAAACTTACATCTCCTTGGAAAAGCTCGTTCTTCGAGCTGAAAGGCCCCTGTTTTGTTCTTTCGTTTGGCTGGGCTGTGCTGTGCATGTGTGCATTGGTGTGGATTCATTTTAATTTGATTTTTGTTTTAATTATTTTCCGTGTTAAGCTTGTTAATTAACAAACTTGTCAAACCGCAGTCCGTACAGAACTAAATACAATTTACCAAAAAAAAGAAGAAAGAAGTTGAAGGGTTCCCGCTATTTACTTACAGGTAGGCACTAGCACGCACTAGAGAGATTCTTTAACGTGTTTATGGGATTAGGGAGCATACCCAAACTACGTGACCAACTTGCCAAGACCCCCACCCTCCCCCCTAGTTTTCACGTAGATACTATAATTTATTAAGTACCTAATCATTTTTTGCGGAAAGTAAAAAAAATTGCTCTTGTTTGTATTTTCTCATATGGCCCCTAATGCATGACATCGAAAGTGCATGCGTAGTTAAATTGTAATTTTATTTAAATCGAAACTGGAGAAGTTTTAGTGGTGGGGTAAACCGTGGCGCGTGAGTCTGCTTCAATTAGAATGTTTCTCAAAAATATTTCACTTGTTACGTGACGAGAAGCTACCCCCCTCCCTAATGAGTCACATAGTTTGGGTACGTTCCCTTATCTATTTCGCTCATCCAAGTCTCATATTTTAATCTATGGTGGGTACATGGACGTATGTATATAAGGGGGGGATCTGGGGGGTCCGGACCCCCCTCCCTTAGGTCTCGATGGGTACACTGGTTATTCCTAGAGCCGGAAAGGAAACCCACGACCGCAATTGGGGCGATTGATTAGTGCGAATTTTTCCTCCTAACATACACGTACGGAAATGTAATTTTCACTCGTCCCGATTCTTGGCACTCGCCCTATACCCAGTGGAATCGTCAATCGAAAAGCACGATGTACTTCTGGTTTATAGTATGGAGTATGCATCAGTGAGGGTAGGGTAGTGTTAACAGTCTGGATTGGCAGCATGGAATAATTTATTGAGCCCGCGGCCACGCGAGGAACTGCGAAATTTCGCAACTTGTTCTAAAAGTCATAACATAAACCATGCGTTTTTCGACTGCAAAATCTGACCATCTTGGAAGGGCCATAGAATGATGTAAATTTAATAAACTTAAAAAAGTACTACATTTTGCGATCGACAAACTTACAGTTATGACTTTTAGCTTTTAGAACACGAATAAGTGAAAAAAATTCGCAGTTTTTCACGTGGTGCACAACAAGCTCAAGTTTTACGATGATGCAAGAACGGATGATCACTGATTTGGATGATCCATATATCATACTAAATAAAAGCGGCCAGGTGCGGTTTGGGCGGCGCGCAGTGGGGGGTTGTGTACCTACTGCTACTGGTCCTAGTTTAGAACCACTATCCTGTACTGTGAGTTAGGAGGGGTCGTATTTTTATAGGAAACTCATGGTACTTTTAGGGCGAGCCAATTTTTCAGCGATACCTGACTTAGAAATCATTAGAACTATTTTTTTAAATTATAAATGGGATTGCTCCTGGCCAGCATCTAGCCAGGCCAGGGGGTAAAGATGATGCCGACGATTAAGCTAGCTCACCCCGAAGATGCCTATTCACTCGTGCCTTAAAAAGGTCTAGGTTATATGAACCGGCAGAGAATTCCAAACCTTAGAAGTGCGCATCATCAAAACAAATAAAAATAAAATAAACATTTTTTGGTGTCAGTACCTATTTAATAAGAAAAAAATCATGGACATAGTGCCCATGAATTTTTATTCATATTTTTTGATTCCACGGTTCGAAAGTTAGGGGAGAAACACAATTATTGTGACTTTTGGAGCGATTATCTCCGATTATATTTACTTAATCAATAAAACTGCTAAGAAACCTCATATTTATTTTTAAACACCAAACGATAGATGTGCCACATGTTAACCTAGTTTTTATTTTTATTTTCAGTTACTTGTATGGAGTGCCCCCATTAGTTTATTTATTTGGTTATTTTACTACGTAGCGTCTTACAAAACACCTTTAATCCAAATTTTATTTCTTTGTTTGCTGTGTGTAGTTTTTGATTAAAATGCCTACTTATGAGATACGAACTACATCGTGCTTTAGGATGTAAAACTCTTGAGTGTCGATTAGTAGGGCTACTATAGGTCGTGGCAAGATCTCTCAGGACTTATGAAGAACATATTTTCCGCACTTCTATCAAAATGTATGGAGGTACCTCATTGTCTTTCAATTTACGTTTTTGCGTTTTTTGAGTTCCGTACCTCAAAAAGAAAAAAAACGGAACCCTTATCACGCTTGTTTCTCCCAGGCGTGGTATAAAAAAAAGGATCACTCGTGGAGCAAATATTTATTTTAGACATGGTTGCCCCCCATCTTTTGAGGGGTAAATTAGGAAATAAAAACAAGTTTTCAAACTATATCGTGTGATATACCTATCAATAAAAAGGTCTTAATGTGAGAAACTCATTTTTTTATAAATATTTGATAAATAACTTTGAAGTGATTTGAGAAAATAGACGAAAATTGATCACCGAAACTACAAGCCTTAACTACAATTTTGAAAATGAATACACAAAACAGTCCTTTACGTAAAGATTACAGGAAAACCTGAAAAAGTCTAGTTTTAATAGTTTTTGAGATATCGATATCATGTGAATTTCCTATGAAGATGCGACTGTTCTGATTCGAAGTAAAGGATAGTGGGTTCACATGTGGAGTGGTAGTGGTGGGAATGGAGGCCTTCATTGTGCGTGGTCCGACACGCACTTGGCCGATTTTTTGGCTGAAGAAAAATTTCGCGCTCGCTTCTCTCGCGCATTCATTTATTGTGTGATGTCCTGATGGCCCGTCCGCCCGTCCCCCCCCCCCCCTTACAACTTCTATATCTACGTGCTTGGGTGGGTATATGTACTTGATCTTTACAAAATGAGGCTTGGATGAAGCTGTGAACCGCTTTCAAAGTAGACAATTGTTGCAGCTCTCTTATGTAAGTATGTACCTACCATCTTTTTGTGAAGATTAACTGCACATTTGAATTGGAGTTGATAACGATCGGGAAACCTGGACCTGGACATAATGATGAGTCCTGCAGGACCTACGAGACCGTGGTTAACTTCTCAGACCTCAGATCATTCATGTCTTTCCCGATTATAAGCGTGAGTCCTCCACCATGCGTGAACGTGACACGTAGACCAATAAATGCAGCCATTTTAAGTATTTCCACCGGTTTGAAAAGTCGAGACGTGAGTTTGATACTGTCGGCGAATGATATGATAGTAAGTATATTATCTCTGACAGCGTGAAATTTCTCATACCACATTACCTCTGACCATGCCTCTGCCTGCAGGTGGACAAGCAGCTTTAAATTCGGACTACCTACACACATGAAAGCCATCAAGGTTTGTAGAACTCACGTTACCTCTCTCCTCAATTATGTAATACCATTATGTGCCTCAACAGCATCAAAAGTTGCTACGCATATGAAGGGTAGCCCAAAGATCTTATTCCCTTGTAATAAAGACTTTTGAACTTTTCAAATGCTTAACTACTTTTGATGCTGACCTACCTAATCGAGTAGACGTTTATTAGGCGGTCCATCATGGCAGCTATGAAATAGAGTGAGATTGGGGGATGTATTATTTTATCGATCTATTATAATTTGCAGAAGGGAGCGTTCGAGGCCCAGCGGCGCCCGCGTACCGCGTGCGGTATGCGAGGTTCAGCAATGTCGGGCGAGGTCAGTCCTCTGATATCTGTGGGTTTCTAAGAGTAATGACAGATTTTATAGTAACTTTTGACTGAACAGGCGACACAGATAAAGTGAATAATTCTCTCCCATCGCATCGGCTAGAGTCGGCAGGAGCGCTCGTGGCCCAGCGGCGCTCGCGTACCGCGTGCGGTATGCGAGGTTCAGCAATGTCGGGCGAGGTCAGTCCTTGGATGGGTGACCGCTTTGAGTGGTTACTAACTGAGCGCTCCCGTGCTTTGGAAGGCACGTTAAGCCGTTGATCCCGGTTGCTGTCTATGATAGCAGTCGTTAAGCCAAGTTAGAGGCCTCCGGGCGGCTTGAGACCTTCTAACAGTCAAGTTGCCCACTCACTGGACAAGCCTAATCCCAATAAGATCTAGTTTCCCCCTCGGGTTGGAAGGTCAGATGGCAGTCGCTTCCTTAAAAACTAGTGCCTACGCCAATTCTTGGGATTAGGCAGCAGACCCCAGGCATCCTTCAGGATGCAACTGTACCGGGAATAACGCTAGGAGGATGATTATAATTTGCAGAAGAATTTACTTGGGGTAGTTGGGGTAACTAGACAAAAATAATGTTTAGGTTCAGTATTTTTATTAAAAATAAAAAAAATGTTCCCATTTATTTAAACTTATTACTTACAAATACTATGTCAACAGTAGACGTGGATATCACTGTCAGTACTATATTAGTTATAGGTAAGATCATATTTTAACAAAACCTACCCTAGGGTCTTGATGTATTTATTGCTTAGAAAATTTGAGTTTTACCAAAGTTTTCATGACACAAAATATAATTTTGCCCAAACAAAATTTACATTTTATAACAATGAAATCAATTAAATGGCAAGTACCTAGATAAGATTCGCGTAAGTTAACTCCCCATCTTTTTATGGGAATTTGAACATTTGCATCTATAGAACAGTGGCAGTACAGTTTAGTGTTTAGTCTTAGAGTTGTTTATGAACTGGCGACAATTTCAGCGACACTTCAGGCGTCTTGTTACCTGAAATGTCGCCTGTACAAACGGTCTTAACATTATAATATCCGCTTAAGCTTCCGTGCTGCCTTCAACCTTTTGTACTGCTTCAACCTTCGCTTCGCTCTCGGCTTTGGTACCTGAGGCTTCAGTAGCTTCGACGTTTGCTTCAGAGACCGCGGCAGGTTCGGAGTCGTGTTCGCCGTTTCTCTTGTACCTGTAGTAACGAGTGGACGCGGCCACGGATCGGCTTTCGTAGCAGTTCACGAGGGCATCACCATTGCGACCTGTGAAGAACATAAAAATCCAACGTGAATTTCATACATATTCGCCATTTTAGGAAGGATCTAAGAAGCTGGGCTAGACTAAATGCGCTTTCTGGCTGTATATGTGGATGGGGCAGATATTTTTATATACCTACCTAGTACCATAGAATAATAAAATTAATAGTCGTAATATAAAATAAAAACGCCGAAGTTTGACAGCTAAAAACATCGATTAATGACATGGCATACTATAGCCGAGCGCGACCGTTAATTACATAAATATCGACACCTCGGGCAGGCGGGCACCCCCGCAAGTTTAACTGCAGAGACAAGAGGAACAGAGCTGCTACCGCGAAACGTAAACGAAGTTCGTGTATTTCCCTCTCTGTCGCACTTGTATATTCGAGCAACAAAGAGGGCGATATGATTATTAGGGCCATTAAACAACGCTGGTTAGTGGCACTGTTGATCAGTGGCTAACCTGAATGGGCGTAATGAAGCAGCTCTCCATATTTACCAATTTCAGCCAATATGCCATATTTTGTGTAATTGACGTAAAATAATATGTATATATTTTAATTCCTATTAGCAAAAAATATGGCAGATCGGTGTAAACAAATGGATGACTTATGTAGGTAACCGTACATGGACTGCACTATAAAACAACCCACATACTAACCAACCCAATACGGTTACAACCTATATTTCGGGCCATTACCTTGAGGGCACGTGCAGACGGCCAGATGTCTCCTGCCCATACAAACGGCTCCTGAACCACACTGCGTGTTGCCGAGACACGGGTCCACGCACTGGAAGCCCACGCACGCCAGGTGATCCGGGCACTGAGAGTCCAGCTCGCATTCACCCTAGAAAAGAAAAACTTTTCTTATCCTTCTCTATATACAGTGTGTAAGTCTAATACGGGCGAATCTCTTAACGGTGGTTAGTATAGGACAAAGTAAAGGTAATTAGATAACATTTACTTAAAGTTGCAACAATAATTTTGTCCATACAAAATAATTCAGCCCGCAATGTAATTCAAACACGCTCACGTTGTTGTATTGCTAATGAACTTTTGAAATTTCGGTACCGCAACCATGTTTACAGTACATTGCTGCTGAGAAATTTAAAAAATAATAATTATGGTGTCGTAATGAACTGTAAATTAAAAAAACTTTTTAATGCATGATTACACTAATGAATACTATGTCCGACTTAATTTATCGCCCGTATTAGACTTACACACTGTATATATCTAAATATTCTACAGGACTAGTAAAAAGAAGGGCAGTCTTCAGCTCCACATGCAGTTAGTTGAAACGGGACAATCGAGCCTAACAGATAAAAATCGCTCGTCTGTACCGTGGTTTTAAGTACATAATAACATCATAAGCGAACTTGTATCCAATAAAACACTACGAAGAATGAAAAACCACAGTATTTTTTGGCATTTAAAACTTATTTGTAGTGAGATATCTAAGTGGTATGATCATAAATACTGTTTAGAATAGAAGGGGGAAAATGATAGGACATGTGATAAGGCACGCCAACTTCTTCAAGACCATTCTAGAAGACTAAAGGCGCAGTTATGTGGTCCAAATAAAAGAAACGGTCGGCGTCGTGTCGAAAGACTCGAGAGAGAGAAATGGAACATACTCCGCCGACAAGAGTATAACTCTTAAATTTGATGTTTATCTAAGTGTAAGCATGCTTACCCGCTCACATGCCACGAGGGCGTTTCCGATGTATCCGGAGGGGCAGGTGCAGACAGGTCGCTCTGCGCCGGTTCTGTCGTGGCCAGGGGTGCACTTGGCGTTGGTGCCGCAAGGGTTAGGCTCGCAGAGGTCACCTGTCAATGAAGTACACTTTTACTGTCAACGATTTCGTATCGCTACGGTCGTACGTGTAGAACATGAGAAAATGCGTAAGCGCCTAGTGGGATTGTGGCACTGAAAGGGTTCATACTTGTTCTTGTAATCTTATTGTGGAGTTAGTTCTATGACAGACTCCCAATATCCTCCAAAAAATTATGTAATACAGATGCAGAATTGATGTCACTAGCTGGAATCTGAGACAAGGTCATGTGAGTAGGCGTAGACAAAAAAAATGCCGGTACAACTTGGATATAAACATTGGCAGATGTGGTAAATACCGGTAATTACTCTATCCATTTCTATTTGGATGCATTGAAGAATTACAAATCCTATCCTCAACTTAATGAGAAATGTAAAATAAGAAAGGAAGCCACCAAGCAGCCGGACACAAAAATAAAATCTTTACTTACGAGCTTCAAAAGGCCTGCAGAAGGTGAAGGGATCGCCAGTCATATTTCTAGGGCAGGAGCACACTGGAGTCAGTCCTCGAAGGTTGCAATCAGCGTTGACGCCGCACACGTTGGTGCAGGGGTTTATGCAGGCGTTGTAAACACAGGCTGGTTTGTAGCTGGGGCACTCGGTGTCAGACGTGCATTCGGGGGAGCAGATGCGGTAGGGGTCGCCGTGGTAGCCCTAAAACATGCAACTATGTAGTAACTATATTACACGTATCCTCGAAGGAAATATTTCAGTCAAACTTTGCTGTAAGGCTTGGCAGCTACTGTCTTTTGCCTCGACACATGGACTGTGACTGTTGATAAGTTGAAATTGTGGTAAAGTACGGTTTAACTTTAAGTAAACAACTAGATGAACTAACCCTAGGGCATTTGCAAACGGCGCGGTGGGCTGCCACGGTCTCGCAGTCAGCGTTTACACCACAGTCGCTGCAAGGGCTGCTGCATTTGAAGTCTCGGCACGACTGCTGCGAGCCGCACTCCTGGTCCGACTCACACTCATGTCGGCAGCCGGATAGAGGGCTTCCCTGGAAAAATTATAGTGGGTTATTAAGGCTCATACACAAATTTAGGCTCACGTCTTTCTATAGTTAAGGGCTAAAAAGCCAAATTTTTGGTTTTATACAAACGGCGTCTCAGTTTCTATGAATCTATACAATACAAACATAACATACGTATTTACACGCACAATAAAGTCAATCGTCGTCGACTTTTGTTTTTTGAAGGGTGTATAAGCATGACCTATAAGCGACCAGGTAGACCTAAGTCTTCAGAGAGAAAGACAGACAATATATAGAATGAAGGTTGCGCGACCACAGGTCGAGACCTGCTGGATCTGACTGTAGAGCCTCAGATTGTGTCAATCCTGGAAGAATACGGGAAATTTCCGGGTATCATATAGTGTTTTCTTAGAATTAATGAATGACTTCTACTTTTTAAGAACATTCTGCAACTTGCCCATTGTTTCTTTTTAATGCCTCCTTCCAAATCTGTTTGAACAACTCGGAGAAATGTGGCACTTTATACAAACGCATACCACTTACCCGGTATCCAGGCAGGCAGGTGCAAATAGCCTGGTTGTTGGCGACGTGGCATTTCGTGTTGGGTCCGCACGGTGAGGGGTGACAAGCTTCTTCTGCAATATTAAAGATACAAATGGTATCATCTATAGAGTGGTCAAGAATTCCACAGTGCAGTACTTACGTATTAATATTGTCCAGCTTGGGATGATAAGATACCAAGTACGACCAGAATTAGCCTGGACTTCTAAGGGCTTAGAAATAGAGCTCAATACAACAGTTATATAACTCGAGCTAATAGAGCTATCGAGAATGATAGCTGTCTATGTTTGTTGGCGTTAGATTGAATTTAAGGATCTTCTCTTAGGAATTCGTTATGGCTACCTGGATCAGCGACTCTGCAGGAAGAGAAGGGATTGCCGGTGTATCCCGCAGGACAAGTGCACACCGGGACGTGGTTGCGGACCTGTCGTATAAAGTTATGCTTAAAATATCATTTAATTAAGTGTCCATAGAGAATCGTCACCATAGATCATCTCTTCTCTCATGGGACATCAGATCAGAGGGGATGAACACCAGAGGATACGTGTATGACCTTTGTCATAAATATCCTTAAAGCTTGCAACGCACAGAACGCGGCGCGGCGTTGTTGCGGCGCGGAGGCGGTTTTTCGGTAAAGCAAACGCGGTCCCTAAAACCACGCGATATTCGGTAGCTTCGGCACTACCATCGAGTCCAAAGCCGGAACAGCGGCCAAAAAGCTGAGCATCCTAAATGAGGTCAAGCGATATTTCACGCCTGGGCAGCTTCTCTCTTTATATAAAGCCCAAGTCCGATCTTGCATGGAGTATTGTAGCCACCTTTGGGATGGCTCGGCTAAGTACCAATTTGCCGCACTCGACTCGGTGGACCGCAGAGCCAGGAGGCTCATTGGTGGCGGTACGGTAGTTGTAAATAAGCTGCAGAGCCTAGCACATAGACGCAAAGTAGCATGTCTGTGCGTCTTCTACAGATTGTACCTACTTCGGTGAGTGTGCTCTGGAGCTCCATGAGCTCATACCGCCTTCCCCCTTCTTCCATCGGACATCCAGACGTACGGCTGGCTACCATCCTTATCTGGTCGAAATTCCTCTAATTCGTACCAAGCGCTATGCATCATCCTTCATAATGCGCACTTCTAAGGTTTGGAATTCTCTGCCGGCGTCTGTATTTCCGAGTTCATATAACCTGGACCTTTTTAAGGCACGAGTGAATAGGCATCTTCTGGGTGAGATCGCTTCATCGTCGGCCTCATCTTTGGCTAGATGCTGGCCAAGAGCAATCCCATTTTTAATAAATAAATAAATAAATAAGCGTAGTAGAGCGGAGGCAGCGTATGTAACATATGAAGCAGTATTAAAGTAAGCCGCCGCCGCTCCGCACCGCGCCGCGGCCGCTCTGTGCGTTTCGAGCTTTAAAGAACAGTAGGTAAATATTAAGGTCTGTGTAATGGCCGGAAGGAGGGATTGCATATTTCTAGGAATTCCAATCGGGGGCAGTTGAGTGGTAAACGTTTCCACGTAAACGCTAAGACACACAACTTTATGGCGCGTAAAGTTGTTTGTCTATTTATGAGCATGCGTGAGTTTTTTTATTACAGTCAACGGTGCTTTACTTACATCACAGTTGGCATTGATGCCACATGTGCCTTCGCAAGGGTTAACGCAGTGCTGGTTCACGCAGGTCTGATGGCTTCGACATTCGCTGTTATCTAAAACAGAAGATAGTTAAGATCAATATGAGTACTATGCTATAATTTTATGATTATGAGATGGTAAATTATGAAATCGTTTAGATTTCAAGGTAATGTTGGAATTCCGATAAACTCTTTTCTGTTGGGTATGGAATGCCCATCATGCTATTGGGAGAGCCAGGACGGTCAGAAATGTAAAAGAAACTGTATTAAGTCTGAATAACAGTGCCGATGCCTCTTTCTTATTTGAACTATGCGAGTGGGAAATTAGTCGCTAAGTCGTGCAACTTAGGAACTAAAACTCTCTTAAGGGCTGGAACCAACACGCACTGCCCTCCAGACGAAGATTTGCGCACATTTTTTTTTTTGCGGAAACACGCTCATAACACTTACCAACGCACTCAATCCTTATGCACTGCGACAGCGGGTCCCCAGAATGCCCAGGGAGACACGCGCACACCGGCCTCACGCTGCCTTGCGTGCAGTGCGCCCCAACGCCGCAGGTATGAGCTCCGCATGACACTTGGTTGTCGGAGATTGAGCGGCCGTGCTCATACAGAGAGCCAAGGTTACGGCCGTAGTAGCCGCGCGGGTAGTAGTTGTAGTAGCTTTGAGCTGCGGGTAGAAAACAGATGACAAAATCAGCTAGAACTATGACATAGACGATCCACTGAACGGTAGACATAGATAGGAGGTATTAGGTTATACAGGATAGATTGGTAATGGTAGCAAGTGTAGCAATACGAAAAAAATATATTTCTCAAACATGCTCGGAAATGTTCCTGTTACGTTCGTAATTATAGGCCAGTAGGGCTCTTATTCCGGGGCACACCTGGCGCGAGGCGTGTAAAGGATTTTCATACAACATTATATCACTAAGCTAGTAAGTAAATTGGGGCGCCGCGGCGGCGGCGGCCGAGTACACGCGGCACGGTAGCACGGCATTTGTTTTTTGTTCAAATTTCCCCGAAATTACTGCGAAAAGCTTTTCTTTGCATTTTTTGAGAAAAGCATTATACATGCTTTGACTGTAAAAAAAATTTATACCACGTCGTTGGCAAGCAAGCGTACGGCCCGCCTGATGGTAAGGGGTGTCACATGTCTCGTACTTGCATACTCGCCCAGGAAAGCTTACTTACCTACTGGTTTCTGCAGGAATGTACCTATTACCTAGCTACTTTTACGAAACCTTCACTTACTGTCTCATCATCATCCTCTTAGCGTTTTGCCGAAGTGTATTCTTAAGACTGGCTCCTCTTTGGCACCTAAGCGTAAAATTTGGCGTAGACAGTAGTTTTACGAAAGCGAAACTATTGCCAGAAGAGTCTTACCTATGATGCAACTGTACTGGGAATAAGGCTAGGAGGATGGATGGATCTTACTTAATGTTTGACATGTCCATCTTTAGTGAGAAATTAAACTGATATCAAGGTATTTGATATGTTTTCCTCATTTTAATAGATGTCATATAAGTATTACGTGACAGAGCTTTGAAGTGGGGCAGTACCAATTTTATTACAATGATTTTCTGTATTTATTCTAAAGTCGAACATTTTTGGTAACGTAACTCTAAATAAACACATGATATTTATAAAGTGGGCGGTTCGACATTTACATGTCCAACATCCTAAATCCTTATCGATCGATGAGTCAACGGCCTAATGATCCGTAAAAAATCTAAAATAGAGCAGTTTTATTTTGCATTGATTATTTATTAGCCAGTAACAACGCGGACCTTGGGGCGAACCATTACCATTTTGTTATGTAAAATATGTAAACAGCAGCCTACACCCGACCCTTTGTCCTTGTGGCCATCTTTGAACTAGCAATTGTATTGAATTATTATACATTCAACATTATCTAGTGGAGGTAATGGATTTATGGTAATCCAAATTTGTTCCTGCGATAAAAGTTAGCAAACCGTGAAATTAACTAGGCTTGCCAGTTGATAAATTATACTGTAGCTATATACAGGTACAGGGCGTTTGTAACTAGGTGCAAAGACTTTCAGCGGGCGTATGATGGTTCCCATTTTATCACTTATCGTCGTGGATAAGACGCCCGTCACTCTCGCACTCGCATACTCGTCAGAACGTGACAAATATCTTATCCACGACGATAAGAGATAAAATGGCAACCATCATAGGCCCGCTGGGATGATAGAAGAGGTAATTTGAAATATTTTAGACACAACTTGCGTTCGTACAAAGTCTTTTAGTTTTCAAGATATGCACCATTTTATTTTGAAAATTGTATGTTTTCCATACTACCATACATTTGGAAAATGTTTAGATTTGACATATCAACGCACAGCCCAAACCGCTGGTTCTAGAGATTCCATATTTGGCACGTTGGTTCCTTATAAGGTCTATGGGTGCAATAAGAAAGGATTTTTCAAAATTCACCTCCTGGTCGGCCGATTTTGATGATTCTTACGTCAATCGATTCGTCTTAATTGTCCAAATGTCACTAAAAACATATTTTTACGCAGTCGGGATTTTTTTTATTTTGCTCGTTAGTATTATCTATCTCTTATTCGATGTTCTTTTATGTCTATCGTAAAGTTATATTTCTCAAACATGCAATGAAATATTGATGTCATGTTCCTGATAATAGGCTGCGAAGTATGTGTCGTTTCATGTGCGGCTAGGACAAGCGGTCATTAATGGAATTTCACACAAATCTTGCAGGCCTAGGCCGGCAAAGTCCTCTTTTTTAATTTCCATTCCACATAAATTTGTGGCACAGGCATCATGACATTATGCCACTATGTGCGTAATAAAAATATAACTTTGATTTTTGTGTTGTTTATTTCATTGCATGTTTGAGAAAAGCACTATACATACCTCGTCGGGAAATATAGGGTTGCCCGCCTCAGTCTATTTGTCTTCGGCCGGCAACCCCTTTCGTCCCGGCCTCTGTAGTAATGTACCTACTATTACTCGATTGGTATATATTTGTTTGTGTGCTGTGCTACGAATAAATGTTTTTCTTCTTTTTCTTTTCCCAGTTTAGCTGATAGGATAGCATTATTCACTACATCTGCACCAGGCTTTTTCGACCCGAATGCAGTTACCTTAATCTACCTACACAATTGTTAAAGTAAACGTCAGAGTGTCAGTGTCATCAGTTGACACCGACCCGAATACATGTCACTTTCAATTTTACGTCATTTAAAAAAAAGTGTAGTTACTGGATATTAATTAAGGTGGCAACAATTGGAACGTTTACTTTACCATACTACGACTATTATGACTTAATAACTCACGTGGGAGGATTCCGCGTGGTCAACAATTGAACCGACCTTCAGTAAACCACCTGTATACATTATAGTAGGTATTAGTAATTGTTTATATACAGACGCTTTAAATATGAAAAATTGATTCGGCAATGTTAAATGCATTCGAGGACTCATTGGTTGATAAAAACACCAAGTCATAAATTTTCTATGGATGGAATCAACACCTTTTTTGCAATAATTATATAATTAACAATCGAGGTCAGTATTACCGTCTCAGTTTTTTGACTTGATGCAATATCGGTATGCGATGATATGATATAAAAAATAATATTAACTGCCTTAACCAAAAACATTCTAAAATCTAGGAATATAAATATTTTTAACCAATATAGAGTCAATAAAGAGGAGCTTTTCTAAAGATGGAACTGAAAATGAAATTTAATGTACAGTGGAACTGGCCAGTTTCGTATTTCATCGCTTTCGCCCGTTGAGAGAAAGTACAAAGGTGTTACTAGTAAGCCCCTTGCGAGTTCGACAGTATAAGGGCGAGTTCGTCAGCACAAAATAACTAAGTAATTAATAGTACTGGCGTGAGTTTATGTATGTAGGTATAGGTGAAAAACTTAAGTAAGTCCCCGGTTGTATGTAGTTGTGACGTGTTCGAATAGGCGTTTGTTTTGTTTGTGTTGCACATTTTAAATATGTAATGTCTATTTGAACACGCTACAACTACATACAACAGGTGACTTACTTAAGCTTTTCACCTATATGTCAAAACGCAAAGCAAAGGTGCGCTGACCTCTCGTAGGAAAATTACCGAATTAATTACAACCTACATAAAGAAGATTCACATTAATATTCCTCGGATCTGTAACAATAAGTAGATCCATATAGAGTTAAAATACTGGTCATAATGCCACACCTTCCGTGTGGGCAGTATAAACACCTATTATCGTCAAATGAAAATGTTAATGTTTTTGCGGACCGATCTAATCTAATTCATCGTCTGCCTACTGACAAGCTGTCAAGCCGTATAAGCTGATCTTAACAGTCCTTTGTTGTAAACTATATTATTGTTAAGAGGGCGCAGTACGCTCGGTTCTCCATACAAATGACATGCCTCCAAAAAACATGCCATATTATGCAGATTAAATAAGTGAACATTTTTTTTTATACCACGAAGGTTGCAAACAAGCGTACGGCCGGCTGATGGTAAGCGGCTATGGACGCCTGCAACTCTTAGGGGTGTCACATGCGCGTTGCCGACCCTTTAAGAATGTATACACTTCTTTCTTGAAGAACCCCATACTGTAGTGCGTCGGGAAAACCTCGGCAGGTCCTCATTCCACAATCGGGGCGTCCGAGGGAGGAAATTCCTCTGAAACCGTACCGTACGCGACCATTTAGGTTAGATTATGAAAATTACTGTCGGCCCCTGGTCGCCGGCCCTAATTAAAGAATTGTACGGTCCACTGCAAAAATATGTATTGATTTAATCCTCTCATAAATACGTACCGCAACCTTAATCCGCCGATATAAGAGCTATAGGATATATTTTTGAGCAAGTTGTATGCACCCATACTTTTGCAGTTGACTGCACATTATTTACCTAATAGGGAGTTAATATATGGAATGTCTCAGATCGCAGGTATTTGCGTAAATATGCGGTCTGAGGTTTCTTATATTACCGCCCTTGGTAAGTACACAATTTCACATGTCCCACTGGCCAGGAAGTGGGAATTTTCGCACGCTCGTGCGGTACTTGCCACTTTTAGTCAGGTGTGACGTAAAAATATTCATATTCATATTCATTTATTCATTGTATAGTCATGTAGGTACAATAATGTTGGTGTTTGGTTACATTTTGAGAAAGTCTGTACATGACGCCCTGCCAGGGCACACAATAGTACTTATATACTAACTTATCTAATAACAATATTTAATTCAAGTGATTACTTCAAATCAAGTTAATATGCAGTGTAGGTAGGTACAAAATTGATTTATTTATTTATTCATTTTTGTCATCCAAGAATTCATTTAACGAGTAATAGCTCTTCTTTATCAAGAACGTCTTTAGATGGTGGTTGAAGATGTTTCCAGAACTAAGGCATTTTATCTCGTTGCTAATTTTATTAAATATCTTTATACACATTACGTTAGGGCTATTACTAAGCATTTTTAGTTTCGATAATACAGTGCGTGCTAGTTTATTTTCTTTATTTTTATGCCTGGTCTCGTATCGTCGCGGTTGGTCGGCGAGTCTATTAAATAACTGAGGGTAATTACTAACAAATTTGCAAACTTCAAATATATAAATTGATGTTAAAGTGAGAATACCGTACTTTTGGAAATAAGGTTTACAGCTTTCGGTATTTTTAATGTTTGCAAGTATGCGTATGCACTTTTTTTGGAGTATGAATAAATCATCTACATTTGTGCTATTTCCCCATAGTAATATACCGTAGCTAAGGCGGGAGGAAACGAACGCGTAATACGCCATAAGAGCAGTATTAAAATCTGTGGCTTTTTTTAATTCTCGCAGGGCGTAAATAAATTGAGAAACTTTAGTTTTTACTTTTTGCACGTGTGCCTTCCAATTGACGTTGGTGTCAATATCTAAGCCTAAGAGCGTAAAATTGTCTACACACTCTAGCGCGATACCATTAAATATGTAGTTTATATTTAAGGGATTTTTCTGGTATGGCCTAAACTGAATTAATTTTGTTTTAGCAAAGTTTATTTTTAGGTGGTGGTCTTCCATCCATTCCTGTGCATTAGATAATGTCTTTTCTAGGGTTTGGTTTAGGTTTTGATCGTCCGAACATGAAAATAGAAGAGATACGTCATCTGCAAACAGCACGCAAGACTCGTCTATTACTTTAGGTAGGTCGTTGATGTAAATTATAAATAGGATACAACCAACGACACTGCCTTGTGGAATTGATTTTTTTATAATTTGCGTATCAGAAGTTGTAGATATAATTTCTCCGTTATCATGATCATAATACTGTACTCTGACGTATTGCAATAATTACTTGCTTTAAACTAGCTTAAACCAAAATTATCAGAAATAAAAATATAAAAAAGCGGAGCCCATCGTAAAACCAGACAAACGCTAAGAGGATGATGAAAGTCTCGTGTGCTAAAAACGTACGTAGTGATTGGTGTGTTTTAGGCTGAACTAACTCGAAATTAGATATATTATATCAATGCGAGATTTTGTATTGAATAGCTTTCAACTCACCATCTACGCCAACCTGAAGGCACGCAACAAGCACCAGCGGTGCTATGGCTAGCAAAGTTCCGGCCATCTGAAACGAACGACGGTAACATTAGACACATTTCTAGTTCATCGGCACAGCAGTACGTCATCTCGCGTAAGCTTGTATAAAAAGCCCAAACTTCATTCAACAGTTTATTATTGATTACATGCAGATTTTACAGTAACGATTCACATATCGAATCTCTCTCTGTCCCCCAGCCGGATCTGACAAGTTGGCCCCGTGTTGCCAGTATTGACATTTAATTTAACAATATCATCTCGTTTTACGCTCAAATATCACATAACTTAACACTTGAAACGCGAGCACGACGCAGCGTCGTTGCGGGGCGGAGGCGGTTAAGTAAAGCAAACACGGTCCGGGGCACGTCGCACCAAAAAACCGCGCGGGATAGCGGAGAGGCGGCCTGTGTGACATATGAAGGAGTAATCTACACTATCGACAGTCGACAGTCGGAAAGATCAAAAATGCAAAACCGCCTCCGCCCCGCACCGCGCCGCCACCGCTCTGTGTGTTTCGAGCTTTATATATATATTTGCGGCGGCCCAACTGGGGAAGTGGAGTATCTTACAGAGATACCATAACATAATAACACCACTTCTTGTTCTTTGGGTATGTGGCGTTGTGTTCCTGGCTAGCTAACATGATATTAGCTTGATACCGTCACGTTATATGGCCGAAATGTGCTATCTAGGCTTGTGGTGAGTAAGGTCATCAGAGCTCCCGAGGATGTTGACAGTGAGGGACCTGCAGATGTGTCTAGCTGGTAAGGTAACACAACGAATAAATTGCAAGTCATGGTATTAGTCCCAAGCGTCCGTAGGCTACGGTGTCTACTTACCATCAGGCAGGCTGTTAGTATGTTTGCCAAGTGTCGTTGTATAAAAAAAAGTTTCTGAACTTGCGTAAAAATATTAAACTAGGTATTTGATTACATTTTAGATACAATAAGCATCTCAAAGCCTTCTCAAAGCTCATTAATAAAAGATAGACTACACATGGCAATGTTAAAAATCGCACACATGAATGATACACACTATGAAGTCAGTCAATCAATGAGTACATGAATGAGTATAGCTACTAATATGTACGCTATTCACAACCACAGACTAGGTCACAACTTGTTTCACCTCGCCTCACCAGTCATCTCTCGTATACACTTATGACGGGTGTCGTAACAACAAGTCGTGTTAGTCATACACGTACACTACATACCGTGGTTATAAAATATGTAAATCAAAACTGACCGTTTTACACTGTCACGTTGTCTGATATATCCGACGATAGCAGTTAAAGGGTTAATGATGTCATTGTACATACATTTATTTCTAAACTTGGCTTGAGCAGGCTGCTGCAAGTAGACTTGCAAAATACATAGTTACCTACTTTGCAAAACGCATTAATCGGAGGGTCAGACTTAAACTGGTTCGTCTGAGGCAAGAGAGCGCTGTGAAAAACAAGCCCATTCCTTTTATACTGACTTAACCTTGCGTAGTCTTGACTCACGCTTAATTTCGGACTTAAATGTTAAACGTTTAAGGTAAAGAGCGACTTGACCCTGTTTTTAATGTTCTTACAAGAAAGATGGTTCAGGTTTATTTTTAGTTCGATTTAAGATGTCTTCCTGCCCTTCCGTAAAGGGACGTAAGTTTTTGTTTGTTGTTTGTTTGTTTAAACTCTTTATTGCACAAAACAAGTACATAAAAGAAAAATAAACTTAATTTTAGACTTTTGTACAAAGGCGAACTTATCCCTTTAAGGGATCTCTTCCAGCTAACCTTTGAGTAACTGAGAGGACATTTTATATGGCAGATATACTGAACAACATGTACAAGTGGCAAGATGGTATGAGAAAAAGCAATCGAACAAGCAATTATATTTAACACAACAAATATCGACATAAATAAATACATAGATAGATACATACAAACATCGTGTAAATGAATATATACTTATATAATATATAAATATAAATTAAAAAATGGGTAATCATTTAAAAAATAAAAATAAAATAAAAACCGCACATACCTCCCTACCTTCTGTCTAAGACTCAGAGAGCCACAACTTTGTCAAGTTTTTGATAATGATTGCGCGAATTCTCAGAATGAATTGTGGTCTACTTTGACTCTGACTGTACCTATTCTCTGTTCTGTATTCTCTGACGAAGATCTGTATATGATTTGAGATGACTTTCCGTCCTGGCGTAAAGGCACGAAAGTTTATGATAATGACTGCGCGAATTCTCAGAATGAATAATGGTCTACTTTAACTCTGACTGTAGGTACCTATCCTCTGTTCTATATTTTCTGACGAAGATCTGTCTATGATTTGAGATGTCTTCCTGTCCTGGCGTAAAGGGACGAAAGTTTTGATTAATAATTACGCGAATTCTCAGAATGAATAATGGTCTACTTTGACTCTGACTGTTACCTATTCTCTGTTCTGTATTCTCTGACGAAAATCTGTATATGATTTAAGATGACTTCCTGTCCTGGCGTAAAGGGACAATTTTTATTTTGTTAATGTTTGCGCGAATTCTCAAAATGAATTATGGTCTACTTTGAATCTGACTGTACCTATTCTCTGTTCTGTATTCTCTGACGAAGATCTGTATATGATTTGAGATGACTTCCTGTCCTAGCGTAAAAGAACATTTTTTTTTTTGCTCATGATTGCGCAAATTCTCAGAATGAATTATGGTCTACTTTGACTCTGACTGTACCTATTCTCTGTTCTGTATTCTCTGACGATGATCTGTATATGGTTTGAGATGACTTCCTGTCCTGGCGTAATGGGACAATTTTTTTTTGTTGATGATTGCGTGAATTCTCAGAATGAATTACGGTCTACTATGACTTTGAATGTACCTATTTTCTCTCGAAGATCTGTATGTAGTATGTAAGTAGCTGATCTCACTCTCATATTATACTGTCTTTCGACTTCAGTCGGGTCGACCAAACAGAAATAAGAATGTAATCCGTTAAACATCAAAATACGTAGTACGGACTTATCATCCATGGAAGCCATAAGCTGGACAGAAAGGAAAACAAATGAAGAGGTTTTCGGTTTGGTAGGAGAGAAGAAACTGCTTTTGAGGACGATTGAGAACAGTAGAGGAAATATGTTGGTGCACTTAATACGACATGACAATAACATAAAAAACCGGCCAAGTGCGTGTCGGACCACGCACTAGAAGGGTTCCGTGCCGAAACCTCCTAATCTACATTTAAAACCACTATACAATAGGTACATTTAATCACGAAAGGTCTTATCTTCATAGGAAACAAAAGTCAAAATATTCTTTATCCAAATAGGCCTTCTTCTTTATTCAAACAAGGACTTTCGAATCGTCAGTTATATAACATGTATTAACATATATACGAGTATATTAATTATTTATTGATGCTATTGTTATTCTTTAAAATAAATAATGTATTGTTGTAGACATGTCAAAATAAGAATATTATGTAGTAAAATTCACAATAGGATCGTCAAAACATAAATAATAATAAATGTATTAAAAAAAAGAAATCTACTAACTTACGACACTTGCCCTTTTGTTTGGCAAGACAGTTTTTCAGCAATAACTCAAAAACGGTTAAACCTATCTTGTTCAAACCAAAAATCGTTGAAAGGATTTATTAATGTACACAATTGTGATTTTTTTCTGAATTTTAAACTTCATAGTTAAGAAATTAGAGGGGGAGGGGCACACTTTTTACGACATTGACAGCTAATATCTCACCAACGGTTGACTTAAATGAAAAAAAATTTTAGAAACCTATTATTATTATATTATTATTATTCTTTTTGAAGGCCTATCCATAGATACCCCTCACGCATATGTACATTGAAAAAAAAATTGACCCGCCTGTTACATGTATGGGGTGCCCCCCCCCCCCAGTTAAATATTTTTTTTTATAATTATAATAATAATAATAATAATAATAATCTTTATTTCACTAAGGATTACAAAAATATAGTACTTTACATTTCAGTGGCTTGCAGAAGGTAACTAATGAAATGAATCCCTGAACCCTAAGCTAGGAATAAACCTGTATTTTAGGGCGCAGTGAGTCCGGAAGGTTGGCAAATACCATCTATTTAACAAACCAAATAAGGACAATTTATGAAAAGGCAATTACAATTTCAAATAACAGAATATTCTATGAGAATATTTTTTTTAAGATAAACAGTTAAGTGCGTGTGTGTGTGTGTGTGTGTGTGTGTGTGTGTTTGTAAGGGAGTGTCTGTGCATATGTGTATAAAGGGATATATTAGTGATAAAAGTAATGTATAAAGGAGATGTAGTAGTAAATATTCCGGTATACAATTTATAAAATTCATAAAAGAATGCAGTAAATTTAAGAAAGGTCTTATATCAGATTAGCGTAATTATTAGGTACTAAGTCAGCAATTCCTATTTTTTAGTAGGAGTTCAGTTTCGTTATAGCCTAAATTGCTGAGGTATTCAAAAAGTTTTTGTTTCAGAGTGTATTTATTATAGGAGAAAAGATTACCAATATGTTTATTAACATTTTCACATCATATATCTATAGCGGTTCATAACATACACCTTCACACCAAATTTCATAATTGTAGTGGTCATAGTCTCTGAGTGAGTAAATCGGCTGTGATATACGGACGGACAGACAGACAGACATGACGAATCCATAAGGGTTCCGTTTTTCACCATTTGGCTACGGAACCCTAATTAAAACCATAATTGAAGGAAAGATAGAAGGGAGCAGAGGCAGGGGAAGACCGAGACGTGTGTGTTTATAGATCAAACCAAAGAGACGGTCAATGTAATGTCGTATCAGGAGCTCAAGGCATTTACAGAGAACCGAACAGAATGGCGATTACTTCATCGACAAGACCTACACTATTAAATATATGATGATGATGATGATGATCGACTTATCTTCGAATAAACTATACTTATATTCAGTTTCGATCGGATGCGCCTAAGGCCCGTTTTTACTTAACTGGAATAAAAATACTGTCAATTTAATTAAAATCCTGTTTATTATTAAATTACCGTAAAAAATACTTTATTGATCTCATGTTGACATTACAGTTGGGTCTTAATTGTAAGTTACAATTCAAGGTACAAAATGAAACCCTATTAGGGTATTGCAAAGTTTTCCTTATCAGTTCGGAATAATTACAATATACTCGTACAGGTGTTTTTAGATATACCAAAATCATATCTATACTATGGATCCTGTGAGCTGTGGAATTCGCAAAAAAAATTTTTTTTACAAATTTCTAAATTTTCAAGATTGACTCGACAAAAAAAATCTATATAATTCTCGAACCTGGTCACAAAATTTCACAATAATCGGTTGAGAAATGCGACCTGTAGAGGAGAACATCCGGAGAGACAGACGGACAGACAAGAAATATTTTTTGTCGAAGCTTAAGGCGAAGGGTAGGGCAAGGCCTTCTCCCCATACAAACGTTGTGCAAGTATTATTCGTATAGTTCTGGCACTACACCATTTTATTTTATTTTTTTCTTGTACATATTGGATACACGCAGAACCTGATGTTGAAATTTTGCTTTAATTAAAAAAAAAGTACAATGAAATAATTAAAATAAATAACAAACATCAAGTCTTAGCTAAGAGAAAAAAAAGCATATTGACCAAAAATAATAACTGTAGCGTAAACATAAACGAAGAAAAACGTGCACAAAATTTATATGGAAAGAGCTTGCCTACCCCTTCGCCTTAAACGGAGACGCTTCGCTCGCTCGGTCAATAAACAAAGCTATATAAGAGATATAAACAAAGGCCCAACGTAACATTTCAACTAACATGTCATGAATTTGCATTTCTAATCATAATTAACATATGTAAATGACAAACTGTGCTCTTTAGTTGTATGTAAATTATGGTTAGTGCGCAAGTTCGCCATCTCATAGCTCAACTTAAGTCTTTAAATCTTATACGGAAATTACCCGGCGAAAAAGGTTTTGTGATAACGTTAATTTTTTTGACGTGATAACGTCTTTAAAATCGTTTTAGTCGGGTGACATGTTCAGAAACTTGTGTCACACCAAAACCTCACGAGCGCGATCGCAGGTATAAGTGAAGTGCAAGTGAAGTAAGACGTTATCACGTAAACATCTCGATCGTAAACCTACTTTACAAACAACCAATTTTTTTACACAAAAACTACCTCACCAATTTTGATGAAACTGTACAATAATATAGCCTTAGAATATGCATGGCTTATGTGTAGATTATGTAGGTACGGTCGGCCTCACAAGGGGCTGAACACCTTTGTACCGTGTCACTTTAATGCCATGTCTAAACTGTCATACTAAATTTCCAAAGAGAGAATGCGACAAAGTCACAAAGTGTCCAGCTACTTATGAGGCTGGCTGTGCGTCTATCATAATAACGGTACCTGGCCGATCGAGCTTGGCTCGTTTTTCCAGAGCATACGAGTTTTCCCGAAGATAACACCAAGCTAGATCGATTTTTCGCCGTCATAAAACCCTATACTGTAAATTTAATTAAAATCGGTAGAGCGGTTTTCGAGATTAAAAAAAACTATACTAATGTTGCTCGTTTAATACGAGTAGCATTTAAAAATATTATTTATTTATTTATTCAAAATAATTACAAAGTGTTACAGTTAGAAACTGAGTCACTGTGAACTACAAACTAGATTACAAATTCTAATATATAACAGAAGACTTACTTGCATCCATCTAATTATAGTATAAGTATTATACCTATAAGCTGTCATTTATTTTGTTGGTGTACTAAGGCTGGGTTGCACCAAACCGTCTGTAATCGTAAGCTGTGTTCATTAAAATTTCAATGTATGGAAAGTTTGACAAGTTTCTATGGCATGACAGCTGCCGGCGCCATATTTAACGTTGATCAGTCTGTGATCGTAAGTCGGTGCAACCCAGCCTAAGTCGCGGGTATTCAAGCCAGTCACTACACAGTAGTACTCATATCGTCAATTTCTCATTCACTACTGAAATTCTGACTAAGTCAATGGACCAATAGTTTAAAATTTTCACAAATAAATGTTATGATTTGGGTGTTTGAAATAATAATTGACACTAAATATTCACTTATGAAATCCAGAAGAACGCTGCTAATATAATACAAAAGTAATTAAGCTCTTAACCCACCTTCGTTCACTTCACTATCACAGCCACAAATTTAATTCGATAATATAAATTCGATCGATATATATCACACGCGACACCGCACCTGCGCAGGCGCGAGGAAAACGTACCTCGAGGACTCCGGCGTCCTTATAACAGCCGTTGGCGCCTACGCAACGGGTAGGCAAAGCTTGCCGATTTACGGATTCATATCCTGCTAGGATTTACCCGCGGCCTAGCTGTTTCCTACTTAATTCCTTTGGCAAGGCCACCTCTGCTTGTTAATTAATGATTCATGTAAAATGAAAAACAAAAATGTTTTTTTTAGACTTCACCGTCTTTTTTTCGATGTATGTGTTTGAAATAAACATTTTGACGTTCATAGGTGCATGTAATATGCCTAATTTGAAGAATAAACTACTTTTACTTTACTTTTCTAACAAAACCTTCGTTAAAAAATGTATTCTTTGTTTTAAATAAACTATGTTTTTGAACAGTACCTTTTTTGCTCGGTTGTCAACGGGCTTAACTTCGAATGGATAAGTATATCATGTGTAAAGTTTTCCTTACCTTACATTTGTCTGCAACTTAATAAAATACTTACTTTTATTAACCGACCTAAATAGAAGGAAGGAGGTTCTCAGTTTGTCGGCATGTTTGTTTTTCTTTTTTTTTATGTATGTATGTTCCCCGATAACTCTTGACCGCGTCGGCCGATTTTGATAATTCTTTTTTTGTTTCAAAGCAGGTACCCCCAAGTTGGTCCCATATAGATTTGGTGAAGGTCTAATGATGGGATCTAGGAGGAATCGAGGTAACTCCTCAAATTCGATAGCCACGAATATGCCGATTTCTGTATTTTCTGTAGGTAACCAAGCATTGGCTCTCGGAAACCACAAATTGTGGCATAGCAAGTACAAAATTGGAGTCGGGTATTTTTGTATAAATTATTTTTAAACACTACTCCGCTGAACATAGTACTAGGTACCTAACTTTCCCGCCATATTTAGGTCGAAATGCAAAATAACAGAAAGGCGGCTGTAAGGTAAAGTCTCAACAAGATAACCGTCTCACTCTTCAGAGACCAACGAAACGTTTCACTTTAAATTTTTTGAACCTACTATCTTTTGAAACATAAGAAAAACTATATATAAGGAGACTGTCGAAGCCTATACAAAACATTGTTCCTTGGAAATAATAGATAGTCAATTATTGTCGAGGCATGGAAGGAGGCAATTGCTGGCTGAGTATATATTCGTTTTAAACGAACCACCTTGGGAGTCCGTTTAATTAATACGAAGCCTGTAATTGACATTCCAGCGGAGGCTGATAGGTAGTGTTTTTCTCGAAAATGGGGGAAAAATACAAAATTGGAATTGAGTTTTCATAAACATAACGCTAAAAAGTTAAACGTCAAAATGTTCATGCTCTCCCGCCAGTCCACCGAAATACGAAAATTATTTCAAGCACATACAGAACCGTCGCGTTTCCAACAGAAATATACGACTTGAATGGGGAATGTCTGAAAATTTTAAAAGTCCTTGATTATTTTTCTATGATGAACTGTCAATTTCATTGCGTACCACAAATCCAAGCAGGTGGTTTTTTTTTAATATTCGACGGACTTAGAAATGTCTTAGTAGTCCGATACGGGGCAGACGCGAGGTGATATAAAATGTTTGTATTTCTGAAAAATATATGGTGCAACCGAAAAATCTGAAGCTTTTTTCTGTTAATGGCGACGGTTATTCCTCACATTAGAAAAATACTCAAGGACTTTTAAAAATTTCAGACATTCCCCATTGGCTGTATATACGCATACGACCTGTTATGACTATTTTTTTCTTTTAAAAATTTTAAAAAGTTTGGGACTCTACAAATAATGGAATTGACAACATTTCATTTTTTAAGCGGGCTTTTTTCCGACGAAATCAAACAGAGGATAAAAATTTAAATATAACCACATTTTCAAATGCTCGAAAATATAGCCATTTCATATACTATAATAAATTCCTAAAGTTCCTCATTCTAAAAGAGAGTAAGTAAACTAACAAGTCAGGCGTCATAGCGTACAAAATCATACAGAAGTACTCGTAGGTACTAAGGAAAGTACTGCTTTTCTTTTTGTGCGTTGTGACGTCATATATACGATAGTAGGCTTTCTTTACATTTTCGTGCATATCTTGAACACTAATAGCTACAAATAAATTTAAAAATATTTTCGGGTCTGTTGTTAACCAAAATAATGAAATGAGTAAAGATATCATTCTACTTAGAAATTTAAAATGTTGTCGCATTGTAGTCGAGTCTGCAATGTTTTTTTTTCCAAATTAGGACTGACCTTAAACTGTACACTTCACCTTTCAATACGAGTAAGTATGTACTATGTAGCGAATAACGTTTAGGCCTTTTACGGCCAATTATGAGGAAAAACCTGTCCTAGGTACAGTCGAATTCACAAGAAGCTGCAAGGAGCTGAAGACCTTGTCGCTGTCACGTTATGTTTAAATTGTTTTATTGGTATACAAAATTTTCAACGGATGCAAGATGGGTGACATCAGCGACGTACATACATACATATGTAGTAAACAATGCTTTCCCATCGGTTAAATTCGCAATACTACAAAAACCAAAGAAGTGTCAATAAATTACAGTAATATTTAACATCAGTCATGTCAAATGGCAAAATACTACCAGTTTTAATTGTGACATTTGACATTGGCGACTAAAAAAGTTTGACATTAAGGCTGGGTTGCACCAACTTACGATCACAGACCGATCAACGTTAAATATGGCTCTGGCAGCTGTCATCCCATAGAAACTTGTCAAACTTTCCATACATTAAATTTTTAACGAACACAGGTTTCGATTACGTGTAGACGGTTTGGTGCAACCCAGCCTAAAGCTCGAAAAACACAGAGCGAGGCGCAGCCGGGTTTTGCTTTTTTGATCTTTGCGAAACTGTCGACTGTCGATTAGGTACTGCTTTATATCATATGTCACACGCGCCGCCTCCGCTCTACCGCGCTACCGAATACCGCGCGGTTTTTTAGTGCGAAGTGCCCCGCTTTCGCTTTACCGCAAAACCGCCTCCGCCCCGCAACGACGCTGCGCCGAGCTCTGTGCGTTTCAAGCTTACCAGACATCAATTAACTTGTCAATCAATTAATTTTAGGATACTGGAGCCTACAACAGTATCATCCTATGATGATACTGTTGTAGGCTTTAGCAGTCCACTAGTTTCGTTTGTCTATGGTAAAACATACCTACACTATACGTAATTACGTCAGTTTTCTATTTAAACCGGATTTTCCTAAAACAGAGATTCAGTCTGTTCTGAGAATTGTTTGTTAAACACCGATATTACCTTATACTCTCGTATTCTTAAATTAGTATTAATGTAGGCCATATCTATATAGATGGATACACATGAGTTACATACAACACCTATTTATTGAGCCAGCGGTGCACGCGCGCGACGCGCGTCGTGCAAGGTTAAGCAACGTCGGCCGGGGTCAACTCTTCGATTGGTGACCGCTTTGAGTGGTTACTAACTTGAGCTTTCCCGTCATTTAGAACGCATGCTAAGCCATTGATCCCGGCTGAACTTTATAACGAAGGAGTTGTCCGCCATCATGCTTCCAAGTAGTGATTATCTCATCAAAAACATAAATGTGAAAATGGGAGCCAAGTTGAATATGCGCCGTGTGGCTGTCGTCTTCACCGACAAAAGAATTGAGATCTAAATGGGTGCCAAGTTCCATAGATTGTCTGAGAAGGTGCCAAGTCTGGCACTAGATTGCTTACAGTAAACTAATTTATTGCGGCTTAATACATTTTGAGCTTTAACTTGGCAGTTTTCTTAAATATCCAACAGCTTTCATGGTATTATAACATACTGCAATTACTGCATAGAAAACTGCCAAGTTAAGGCTCAAAATGCATAAATTAGTTTAGCCGCAATAAATTAGTTTACTGTAAACAATCTATTGCCAGACTTGGCACCTTCTCAGACAATCTATGAAACTTGGCACCCATTTAGATCTCAATTCTTTTGTCGGTGAAGACGACCGCCACACCGCGCATATTGAACTTGGCTCCCATTTATGCATTTTGAGCCTTAACTTGGCAGTTTTCTATGCAGTAATTGCAGTATGTTATAATACCATGAAAGCTGTTGGATATTTAAGAAAACTGCCAAGTTAAAGCTCAAAATGTATTAAGCCGCAATAAATTAGTTTACTGTAAACAATCTAGTGCCAGACTTGGCAGCTTCTCAGACAATCTATGGAACTTCGCACCCATTTAGATCTCAATTATTTTGTCGGTGAAGACGACAACCACGCCTCGCATATTGAACTTGGCTGCCATTTTCACATATATGTTTTTGATGGGATATCATTACTTTTAGTCAAACTTCCCCAAATGGTGCTTATCGAGAGCGAATGCACGAGTTACTATACAAAATACCCAAATCGCTATAGGTGCAGAAACCTATAAATATCTTGGTATGTATCTTGGTGTGTTGGTGGTTGTGGTGGTCTTTGGGTATCGAGGGTGGAGACATCAAGCGGGCGGTGAAGCAGCGCTTCTTCTGTCGCCTGACAAAAGTACCCCGCAGTGTTTTGTCGGGCGGTAATAGGGTGCGCGCCTTCAACGCCTGGGTGATGCCCTTGCTCACATACTCCTTTAGCATATATTAAGGTGGACTCAGACTGAGCTCGATTTTCTGAATCGAAGGGTGCGTGTACTGCTCACTGCGCACCGTACGTTACACCCACGATCTTCTGTTATGAGACTGTACATCCCATGGAAGTTTGGAGGTCGCGGCTTCTTAAATGCCAAAGACCACCACAACCGCGAGGTGTGCAGTCTCAGGGATTACTTCCTAAACAGTAAGTGTGGGATGCATCGTGACGTAGTGGCAGTAGACGCATCTTTCACCCCGCTCTCCATGGCAAACGAGAACTGGCGCAGATTTGAAGTACTAAGCACCGAGGACCGCAAGGTGGTATGGTAAGGAGCTACATGGGCGGTTCTACAAGGCTCTTACAAGGCCCGACGTAGACCTGCTCGCGTCGGTGAACTGGTTACGTTTCGGGGATCTCTTTGCGGAAACCGAAGGTTTTGTCTGTGCAATTGCGGACGAAGTTATCATGACGAACAACTACCGGAAATATATCCTGAAGGACGGTACGGTCGACATTTGTCGGGCATGCCGCCGTCCCGGAGAGTCGCTCAGGCATATCATTTGCGCAGACATAACTTGGTAGCCAAGATTATTCACCAGCAGCTTGATCTTCTGTACGGTCTTGTGGACTTCGAAGTGCTGTACTATAAGTATACACACCTGCGCTAGTTCTCGAAAATGGTCATGCCATGCTCTATTGGGATTGATCTGTCATCACGGACAGGACTATTATAGCCAATAACCCTGATATCGTGCTGACAGATCGATTGAAGCGCCAGGTCGTCGATATCACCATCCCCCATGATGAGAACCTCGTGAAGGTCGAGAAGGACAAGGCTAGTAAGTACTGTAGAGTTATATGTTTAACCTCTACGATGCTGGCTGTACACTTGTACAGTATTATTCTAAATTTAAATCAAACTGTCTCGAGGGTTATAAATGGAAGAAAATCCGAAGACGGCAAGCAGTCGCCCTCGAGGCTTTGGCCTCTGGGCCACGCATCGCTGTACAATTCGTTAAAACAATATAGAATTCAAGTGTCTTAGTATGTGTTTTACTTCACCTGACCTGCACCCCTATTACAGGACCTAGACCTGGCACACGAGGTAACCGCCATGTGGGATGTTGATTCGACGATCACTGTCCCGATAGTCGTCTCTGCGAACGGTCTAATTGCGGAGAGACTCGACCAACATCTTAAGAGTGTAACATGACAAAACCTTTGCGGTGCAAACGCCAGCGTACTGGCCAGCAATAAAAAGAAGTAGATTTTTTTCACGAGCGTCTTTTGTTTGCGTGGCCGAGTTTCCCTGAAAAATGTGCTGTTCGCATTGTGGTTCGTATTCAAAATCTATTTGATTTTACCTCAGGATTTTACTGGAAAATAATTAAAAACTCTTTTCATCTTACTACAGTTATAGTTTTTTATAATCAATGTACAGTTCATGTCAGAAAGTTTAATCGTGTAAATATTGTATAAATACATAGTTTCATACAAGGGCTGCCTCTTATGCAGCCCTTTATACTTGGCAACTTTTCTTCGGACGGCATCTTCCACCGTGCATCGCCGCTCATGTAAATATATCCGTCTGAGCTGCACGCTGCTTTGAAGAAATTACCGAACCTATCACCTTCTACGACCTCAACCATCGGGACTAAGGACCACCACTCAGGCCAGTGACTTTAGTTTGTAAATAGCTCCGTACTGACTGATCAAGCTGATCTCATTTTGTTTGTATATATTTCTTTATTTTGATTATATTTTATTGTTCATACTTCAAGTTAGTTTTAATTACACACCCGCCGGCTAGCCGGGCTACAAGAGACTCGCTAGATGGCTGGGTCAAGGGTCAGACGCAGAAGGCGGTACGCCTGGACACGGCGCGGATAGTCAGGAGGTTCCCCTCTCTGTCGCCCGAACCACTGTAGGTTAGGTTTTTTTTATAATGCTTTTATATTTTGAATGTATATTTTTATATTTTACTTTATAAATGTGTTGTAGAAACTTAACTTAAGATCAAAGATAAAGTATAATATAATAAAGTGAATATAATAATAAATTGATTAAGTCATACGATTCATCCAATCGATCAAATCAAGAGTTGATCAAGAGTCAATTAAAATAAAATACCTATAAAGCCGACCAAAAGACGTTGTAAACAAATGTTATAGATCAAGTCAGACACTTGGATACAACGATATTCTTGGATACGATCGATTTGGTTATGGTGATGTCGATCAACCCACATCATTACGTCATACATATGTGTTTTATGGTCTCAATCAGGTGTATGACTTATTTATAGGTACGCAACATAAGTAATAGGATGCATGTTTTGAATGGACATACCTATGTATATATTTAAGTTGAATGACGATTCCTTGTGGGAAATATATTTAGTTTTATTGTTTTCTAGTGTTCATTTACATTTATTGAATTTGTGCTGCTATTATTATTATTGTTGTTTTATATTTTCCATGTTTTGACAATCATGATAATAATTCTTGCAATTTTAACATCTATACAAATTTATACTGCAATTTTTATCATGAAATAAAAAAAGCAAAAACAAAACATAGTAAAATCAAAAATTGACAAGAGTGGATCTCATGGCGCCAGTATAAGTAGGTACGCTGCCAGCGCTGGCACGTGCCGCTTATTAGTGCCAGCAACTCTATACTGTATCTTGACTATATCGAATCCATATCGCGAAAAAAAGTCGTTGAGTGCGCTCTTTAGATAAATCCACTCGCTGGCGCGGAATAGTACATTTCGATGCTAGTGCGGAAAGTATGTCATTTCTTCACGAGTACCGAGGGATGCCACGAGCCGCAGGCGAGTGGCAACACTCGGGACGAGTGAAGAATGACATTTCCGCACGTGTATTGAACGACGTTTTTTAATACAGTTGCGAAAAAATAAGAAAAACAACAAGTAATATTTATAAAAACAATATCGAATGTTGCCTTTCAGAAACTTTAAACATGCTTGCAGTAAGTAAAAACGCCTCTTCTTTGACAGGCGTTTCGGCAGCTATTCCGTTCCACTCAGACAACTTATTAAGAACGGTTTTTCAATATTCAATATTAAAAAATAAACGTGTTATAATGATGAAGAGGTAAGTAATAAAATATGAAATGTGTATATTATTCGTATTCTGATATTAACAGTAGGTTTTTATATTGATTACGACGTTTAAAGGAAATTAATATTTAACACCCAGCAATAAGGAGTCATGCATTGGAACAAGGATAAATTTAAAAAAATTGGAAAAGTGAAAAGCACTAGTTCGCGAAAACCAACTTTCCGCACGCTAAACAGCTACGTAAAGTGGCACTTTTTGAGCAACTGTATTAAAATAGTACATTTCGATGCTAGTGCGGAAAGTATGTCATTTCTTCACGAGTACCGAGGGATGCCACGAGCCGCAGGCGAGTGGCAACACTCGGGACGAGTGAAGAATGACATTTCCGCACGTGTATTGAACGACGTTTTTTAATACAGTTGCGAAAAAATAAGAAAAACAACAAGTAATATTTATAAAAACAATATCGAATGTTGCCTTTCAGAAACTTTAAACATGCTTGCAGTAAGTAAAAACGCCTCTTCTTTGACAGGCGTTTCGGCAGCTATTCCGTTCCACTCAGACAACTTATTAAGAACGGTTTTTCAATATTCAATATTAAAAAATAAACGTGTTATAATGATGAAGAGGTAAGTAATAAAATATGAAATGTGTATATTATTCGTATTCTGATATTAACAGTAGGTTTTTATATTGATTACGACGTTTAAAGGAAATTAATATTTAACACCCAGCAATAAGGAGTCATGCATTGGAACAAGGATAAATTTAAAAAAATTGGAAAAGTGAAAAGCACTAGTTCGCGAAAACCAACTTTCCGCACGCTAAACAGCTACGTAAAGTGGCACTTTTTGAGCAACTGTATTAAAAAATCGAACTAGTGCTTTTCACTTTTCCAATTTTTTTAAATTGGAAAAGTGAAAAATATATTTTTTAATACAGTTGCTCAAAAAGTGCCACTTTACGTAGCTGTTTAGCGTGCGGAAAGTTGGTTTTCGCGAACTAGTGCTTTTCACTTTTCCAATTTTTTTAAATTTATCCTTGTTCCAATGCATGACTCCTTATTGCTGGGTGTTAAATATTAATTTCCTTTAAACGTCGTAATCAATATAAAAACCTACTGTTAATATCAGAATACGAATAATATACACATTTCATATTTTATTACTTACCTCTTCATCATTATAACACGTTTATTTTTTAATATTGAATATTGAAAAACCGTTCTTAATAAGTTGTCTGAGTGGAACGGAATAGCTGCCGAAACGCCTGTCAAAGAAGAGGCGTTTTTACTTACTGCAAGCATGTTTAAAGTTTCTGAAAGGCAACATTCGATATTGTTTTTATAAATATTACTTGTTGTTTTTCTTATTTTTTCGCAACTGTATTAAAAAACGTCGTTCAATACACGTGCGGAAATGTCATTCTTCACTCGTCCCGAGTGTTGCCACTCGCCTGCGGCTCGTGGCATCCCTCGGTACTCGTGAAGAAATGACATACTTTCCGCACTAGCATCGAAATGTACTATTTCCCCTCACTAGCTCGGAAAGCCGTCTTTTATCCTTTGAAACAAGCGGGTAAAAACGCATTTTATCCACAAGTGGGGAAAGTAATTTGACCTTGGAGCGTGTATGAGTATCTTTTGACAGATAACAAAGCGTAAAACGCTCATATTAATGGTTCGTTTGATATCAATTATCATTAAATAAATGGTTTGAGAATTTAATAAAAAATACCAAATTTAACTTTATTTAATGATTTACGTCGTAAACCTTAAAATTCTATAAGTAACATTTTTTTTTATAATGACTGAGTATAATTAGTAACGTACAAGTTGAGTCGATGCAATTTCAAAACGCATCGTCAGAAATGTCATCTTGTCAATGTCAACTAAAATATATACAACTTGTCACGGACTCCGACTCGCGTAAATATTATACACAACTTTCAGAGTTTTCTTTTATAATATCGTAAAAAAATCAGTGATTCCAGTGATGAAAATCATGCCTGTGGAACTGTGTTTTTTTGCATGTTGCACTTTCCTCGCTATAGTGAGGAGAAAAGTTTTGTGTTACACACGGGTGCAAAGTTGTATTTTACTTCTCGTGTGTTGAAACACTCGCTACGCTCAGGATTCTATTTTAGAACCTCTAATTAATAATAAAATTCTATTTTCAACTATAGAATCCTTTCGCTGGCTCGTGTTTCAATTCCACACTCGCGGGTAAAATACAACTTTGCACCCTTGTATAACAAATAACTATAGGTTGGCGCTAGTGAGTTGCCAGCGCTGGTGCGCGTCGCCTATTGGTGCCAGCAACTGGACTCATCTAAAAGCGCCTTACAGCCCAATAAAGCACCTTAATTTCACAGTCAAGGTGATCAAGCAACCTTTATATCACATTATGTTCCCAATCAGTATTCTCCGAATCTAAACTAGCACGTTATGACTAACCGTCTAACATAATCTTCTCAAGAGATCTATCTATTGGGCAGAGCCAGCTCGCTAAATTAAAGACTGAAGATGGTAGAATCGTTTCATCTAGACCTAAGCTTTTGAGTAAGATAGAGTGCTTTTATGGACAGCTATATACACGTCAATTAGCAGACACGAAGTTGGTCTGGTGGAAGACCCTAAAGCTAGACTAACTAACACTATACCGAAGACATCCCGTACATCAGCCTGTACGAGATTAGAATGGCTCTTAAATAGTTCAGAAACAACAAGGCACCCGGTGAAGACGGAATTACAGCTGAACTCCTGAAAGCGGGTGAAAGATCGGTCCTTACGGCCCTTCAGAAGTTGTTCGACTCCGTCCCACTGAATGGAAGAACGCCAAAGGCATGGAGCAGAGGTGTGGTAGTACTGTTCTTCAAAAAGAGTGACAACGCTCTGCTGAAGAAGTACCTACCCATCTCGCTTTTGAGCCATGTCTATAAGCTGTTTCCAAAGTCATTAACTCATTACGAACCGCCTCGCACGCAGGCTAGACGACTGCCAGCCTCCCGATTTCTCTCGAACAAGCCGGTTTCCAAAGAGGTTTCAGTACCACATCCATGCGCTCCATACCTATATTGATGATGGGCGTTGAGGACCCGCCTCTCTGCTTAGCGTTTGCGGACTTCGAGATAGCCTTCGATTCGATCGAAACATGGCCTGTACTACTATCTCTCCAGTGGTGCCAAGTACCGCGCGCACTTGGGCTTGCACTTGGCTTAGACCTTGAACTGTTTAAAGAAATGGTTGTACCTACATGCATACGTATTACGTATAGTTTATATAAATATATATCGGAAGACATTTTTTTACACTAATCTAGCTAGTCCCATAGTAAGCTCAATGAGGCTTGTGTTAGAATAGAACCCATCCCATAACTCCGACAACAATAAATTTAATAGATATATACTTAAATACATAGAAAACATCCAAGTCTCAGGAACAAATCTTATTGCTCACCACAGAAACAAAGTTTTGTTGTTTATATGCTGAACAAGTTAAAGTGTATACAAACAACAAAAGTATGCTGATGGACACTTCTACCTTATATGTAATTAGAGACATACATATCACTCGTAGATTCGATTGCAAAAAAATGTAGGTATGTACCTATATTTACTTACCGACTTATTATTCACATGAATATTGTACCAAAACCTTAATTTGCCGACATACGAGCTATGCTACGATGCTATGGGAAATATTTTTGATTACCCCTAATTTTTCCACTAACACAATACGGAAAATAAAACTTATGGTTGAGGAAAGATTTAGACAAACCAATTCATGTCAGTAAAATTTAAATCATTACACCTACTCATTACATTTTTTTTATTCTTCAAATTAGAGATATTACATGCACTTATGAATGTCAATTAACTACCACCGGTTCGGAAGAATAAACCTCTGCCACGAGAATAACCGGCGTAAGAAACACGGCGAGGTGTCATTTTTTCAAAACTATATTGTATAGTTCAATATAAAATTACAGTGTCAGCTATACACCTACTACAAAATTATAATGCTACAGTAGAAAACCTATTTTCGTGATAGATTAGCCGTGCAGGACACTATCCATGCAAACATCCCTATCCATGATGTAATCGCTTATCTTATAATATGCTCTTGAAATAAGTGTTTGTTTTACTACAGATTTGAATTTAGAATTGCTAAGTTCAGTAATGTGTTTAGGAATTTTATTGTAGAATTTGATACAAGTTCCCAAGAACGACTTTTTCGCCTTTACTAGTCTAGTGAAGTGTTTCCAATAGGGATTGCAGCTGAAGGCGGAGCTCAGTATGGTGTCCACGGGAGAGGCCTATGTCCAGCAGTGGAGCGACAAAAGCTGATGATGATGATGATTGTATAGTGGTTTTAAATGTAGATTAGGATAGGAGGTGTCGGTACGGAACCCTTCTTTGTGCGTCGTCCGACACGCACTTGGCCGGTTTTTTTGAATTATTATAACTGCAACAGAAATACGTCTACTGTGAAAATTTCAAAACTGTCACTGTTCATGAGATACAGCCTGGTGATAGGCGGGCAGACGGCGGAGTGTTAGTAATAGGGTCCGTTTTACCTCTTGGGTATGGAACCCTGAAAACGCTCATCTATTGCAAGTTTTTCTGGGTGAATTGATTTATTATCTTGGCATTTTCTTTTTGTTATTATCTAGGATAGGCCCATATTGCGGCGTAATGTGTATTTTGGATCATTAATAAAACACAGTGTCCTTATAAGTATATTAATTTATACTTAGTTTTAAGTTATATGCTAATTATATGTTTGCTACTGTCAAATATGTCAACAGGCTCAGGTGTCTGCTTACCATTAGGCAAACCGTAAGATTGTTTGCCACCGTCGTTGTATAAAAAAAAATTGAAATATACCTTTTGGATTATTGACGAAAAATATTAAATTAAATAAAATACCTGTTACTATGTAAAACTTTAATAAAAACATCGTGTCCTTTAATTAGATTATTGGAGTTATCAATACTTTTGTCATAATTTGAGTTGAATACATTTAAAAATTTGGCCCTGGAATTTCCATATTTGTCGTACATCAATTTCGCGTACCGCTTAAAGCTCGAAAAACGCACAGAGCGGGTGCGGAGCGGTGCGCGGCGGAGGCGGTTTTGCACTTTTGATCTTTCCGATACTGTCGACTAAGTACTGCTTCATGTCACACACGCCGCCTCCGCTCTACCGCGCTACCGAATACCGCGCGCTTTATTACAATACCGCCTCCACCCCGCAACGACACTGCGCCGCGCTCTGTGCGTTTCAAGCTTTAGTTTATAGTCAGTCTTAAATTAGGTGACAAAAATATCCCTTTAGGCGACTATTGTCGGTGCTAATGTCTACGCTTAAATACGCTTTAAAAAAATGACGATATGGAAAAATGACAAAGTATTATAGGGTCGGGGAATAAAAACGTTGAAATAGAATTAATTCGAAGTATTGAAATGACTTATTTCACTCTGCCTTAAAATTAACGGAGCCCCGCTCCGCGGGGCTCATATTTCTGCGCAGTTTGCCCTTCGGGCATCTGAAGATAGTTCTTAGTTAATTTATTCAATAAACAATATACATTGCATTTGAAATAATTGTGTCATAAATATTAAAAGAATAAAAATCAAAATTGCAAATAATTAATAATAAACAAGTCATGAGTGAAAATATCTGTAAAAAAAGTCTACAAATACCTAACGAACCTAACCTACCTGGTGCCGTTGTAGATCACTTATAGTAGGCATGTTTTTAGAATTACAAATCTGGACATTTGTACTTTCGGTCCATTGTCAGTTCGTCTTTTCTACTTCTCGACATTTTTATACTGCGTCAATTTGCAATTTCGACTTTTTTATTTCTTGACTATAAACAGCATATCGCTATATATGTAGATACTTTAGATGATTAGGTACTATAAAATATAACAACAACGTTGTGAAAAACACGGGAACCTAGCCCAGCAAAGAAGCTACAATACCCCCGAAGCGGCCGCCGCCAAAGCCGCCGCCGCCGCCGCCGCCGCCGCCGCGACTGTAGCACCTAGTGAAGGGGTCCCCGTATTTACCTAGAGATTATACAACCAAATTCAGGTTAATAATACTTTATTATATATAATCTAAATTAGGAAACCACCACCACCACCACCATATCAGCCCAAGGACGTCCACTGCTGGACATAGGCCTCCCCCAAATTCACGGGGGGTATATGCCATAATCGCCACGCTTGGCGTGCGGGTTGGCGATCGCAGTATCTCCACCGCACTCTAGGGATGCTGCTGCATTCCTCGGTGGTCTGGATTGTAGTTTTAGGACATATACCCGGGAAATTAGGATACACACCTGTCAAATAGTTCGCTTCCTATCTCCATTCCAACCGACATGAATTTTAATATTTTTTAGTTTAATTTTTTAAGTAAGTATACAGTTTTTTCACAATGACCGATCCTGCGCCACCCGTATCCATCGGACAACCGCGACCCTTATCAGGTCATCAGTTCACCTTAAATTGGAACTCTTTTGGGGAAGCCTATGTCCAGCAGTGGATTTAATTTGGCTGACATGATGATGACGATACAGTTTTATCTAAATATATAAAAGAAGAAACTGACTGACTGACTGACATATCAACGCACAGCCCAAACCGCCGGTCCTAGAGATTCCAAATTTGGCACGTAGGTCCCTTATAAGGTCTAGGAGTGCACTAAGAAAGGATTTTTTTTAATTCATCCCCTAAGGGGGTGAATAGGGGTCCGAAGTTTGTATGGGGAAACAAGATTAGTTGAACTATTTTATTCGAAACTGCACAGGAGTATTTCTAACGATAAATGAGTAAACATGTGTTTCAGGTTTTTGAGAAATCAACCCTTAAAAGGGGGAAATGCGGTGACATATTCTGAAATTCGACATGGGTATTGTTTTTATGGTTTATCGGGTCGCTGATAACGAAAACGACAATGATTTTAAAATCCCACGTGGAGGACGTGAAATACCGTCCCCCCTGATGGGGTGCGAGGGGGATGAAATGTTTAAATATTAATATGGGTGTCGTTTTTATGGTTTTTTTGGGACGTTAATTACGAAAATGGCATCGATTTTGAAATTTAATATTGTGGACATGAAAACTTTTGAAAGTTTGTGCCAAATAGCAAGAAATAACTGACTGACTGAGTGAGTGACATATCAACGCACAGCCCAAACTGCTGGTTCGAGAGATACCAAATTTGGCATGTAGGTTCCTTAAAAGGTCTAAAGGTGCATGAAGTACCATGAGTTCCCTATGAAGATACGACCTTTTTTGATTCGATGTATTGTAAGTGGTTTTATTAATCAGTGCCGCCCGATACGATTTCGACAAAAATCTATATTTGAGCGTCCGAAAGGACTCTTAATAGGAATCCGAGGTAAACTTTAAATAAAGTAACGGCTATATTGATTTTCTTCATTTCCGTCTCGATTTCGTTCGAAATCGATATATGAGCGTCCGCGAGGTCCCCTAATACGACTCCGAGGTAAAATATGGAAAAAGTGGTGGCCATATTGATATTCTTCATTTCCATCCCGATTTCGTTCAAAATAGATACCTACCTAAGCGTCCGAGAGGTCTCGTAATACGAATGCGAGGTAAAATTTTGATAAAATTGGCGGCATATTAGTAAATACTTTCAGCGATTTTTGGTTTCAAATTGGGAATAAGGGTATCTTTTTGCTTTTGAGGTACGGAACGAGCCCCGCGTATCCTAACAGATTTTTGGGTATGATGTGATAGCTTTAGAAGGATTAGTCAGGAATAACTATGATTCATTAACAGATGAACAAAAGTCGCACAAGCAAATAGGAGATCGAATGGAAGTGAGGCCTAATTTTCTTTTCGGATGCTCCAATGGGAACTGGCAAAACCTACCTATTAAATTTAATTTTAGGAAAAATAAGGGTTCACGTCAACACGTGATATTGAATTAGCCGTATTTCTGTACTTCAAAGGACCAGAGTTTATGACCGCTGCGCGGTGCTTGGTCGTTATCAGACCTATTTGTGTTACTGTAGTACACACACAGATACTTTTACTAAGGGCCATTTAAGACATGCTTTTATTTCATCGGCCCTTTCCCCTTCGGCCTCTCGGAAATGTATGATAATAGTTTTCGATCCTTATTTTTGCCAAATTCAAATGAAATTCAACAGTTTGCCGGTTCTCAGAATGTATACTGATTGTTCATCTGTTAATGAATCACAATCAAACCCCCAGAATGGAACAACTATTTTTCTGGAAACCGCATCTAAATCGGTTGAGCCAAATGCGAGATAATCGTGGACATACATACCTACATACGTACATACGGGTCAAACAGAGAACCTCTTTTTTGTAGACGGTTAAAAATTACGCTTAGTACGCGGGCGAAGCCGCGGGCAAACGCTAGTAATAATAATAATAACAAACAACTTCTGGCTAAAGTTGGTTTTGATGCTCAAATTCAAATTCAAATTCAAAATTCTTTATTTCTTTAACAACTTATACAAATCTTATAGTGACCGGCGTCTCCTTGTATAACCTGTGCCAGGAGGCACCCACCACCACCACCACCATATCAGCCAAAGAACGTCCACTGCTGGACATAGGCCTCCCCCATATTCACGGGGGGTATATGCCATAATCGACACGCTAGGCACGCTTGGCAGGAGGCACCACTCTTCCATATCTACAATTTATTATTTATTTTTTATACTTAGTGTTGTACTATTCTTAAAACTATTCTCCTTAGTTATTATAATAGTGTCTTTATGTTAGTGAGTGATTGTTTATGTGTGTGTGTGTGTGTGTGTGTGTGTGCGTGTGTGTGTGTGTGTGTGAGTGTGTGTGTGTGTGTGTGTGGTGTGTGTGTGCGTGTGTGTGTGTGTGAGTGTGTGTGTGTGTGTGGGTGTGATTGACGCGCGCGTGTGTGTGGCTAGGTTATATATTCTAACAATTTTTCCACCTGATCGTAGTTTTTATCTTCCAACCACTCCAACTCCATTTTATTTTTTACATCATATTGTACATTTGGGTATAAATATCTAATTCTTTGTTTAAGGTATTATACAAATGTGATGACGATTTGTTATATTGTCTACTAGCAAATGTGGTATTAGTTTTTGGTAGCTGCATCACTCTCCTGCGTTTCGTCAAAAGGTTGCTGTCATAAGTTGTGGTTTTATGTTTTCTGACAACAGAAGTTAAGATATATAATTTCCTTACTGTAGGTAGCTTACATAATTGATATACTTATAGTTTCTCAGTTGAAAACCACATCTTCTTAAAATACATAATTTTTAGAAGACTTCGCTGAGCTCTCTCTACGTCTATGAAACGGGTCTTAGCAGCGCCTCCCCAAACAGGTAAACAGTAGGTTAATATGGACTGTACTAACGATATATATACCTCCTTCAAAAGGTCTCTAGTGTGACCCCGTTCATCAGGAGCCACCCTTGGCATCACATGTCTCAAATTTTTAAAAATCCATTTCAGTTTTAATAGTCTTAATATAATATATTCAAGATGTTGGTACCAAGATAGTCCCCGATCCACAAAGACACCAAGATATTTGGTACTATCAACTTTTGTTATAGTGGGACAGGTACGCTGGCAGCAATTCAATACATTGTTACAGCAACTACGAGTATGTATTTTAATGGTAAAGCTATTATCAGGTTGCGTATGCTGCGCGCTGTTTATACTGTGACATATATAGTTTGTTTTGGTGGTATTTAATGTAAGAATATTGTTTTTAAGCCATTTACTAATCTTTCTAAGTCCAGACTCCGCCGATTTCTGAACATCTTCCCATGAAGTACCAGTGAAAACGATGGCAGTGTCGTCAGCATACTAGAATACATCTGCGTAAGGGATCTTCAAGTTGCACAAGTCATTAATATAAATTAGAAATAGCGTTGGGCCAAGCACAGAACTTTGAGGCACTCCGTATGTCACGTCTTCATCCTCACTGGTACAACTACAATCTCCCAATTTCACCCTCTGTTTCCTATTTGTTAAGTAGTCCCTGAAAAGACGAAGCGGAATATCTCGTATTCCCGTTCTTTCCAACTTGTGTAACAGTATGGGGACAGAGACGGTGTCAAAAGCTTTTTTAATATCTAAATACACAGACATACATTTAGACCCATTGTCAAGATGTTCAACTATCAGCGAGGTTAGAGCAGACACAGCATCTTCAGTAGATTTTCCGGATCTGAAGCCGTATTGAGATGTTGATAATAAGTTGAATTTATTTAAGTAGTTGAGCAATCTAGTATTTAGTAACTTCTCTAGTATTTTCGAAATTGCTGGTAATACAGATATGGGTCTGTAATTGTTGATATCGTCTCTGTCCCCATTTTTATAAACCGGCGTAATGATCGATTTTTTTAGTGTAGCTGGAAAAACTCCTTTGTCAAAAGAGGTGTTAACTAAATGCGTAATAATAGGAATCACCACTGGCTTTACTAGTTTAAGAAATTTAGTAGTGATATTATCCCAGCCTGGTGCACTGTTACTCTTAAGGTTTGATATGATGGTGTGAACTTCGTCATGGTCAGTATGGGACAATATAAAGGAGTTTGGCTGAGACGGAAAGTTTTGTAAGTATGTATGTTGTTCGCTTGTATCCGGTTTGACATTTATTGCAAGCTGCTTGCCTATGTTAGAGAAGTAGTGATTAATGTAATTTGCAGAAGCAGTAGGGGTTGATTTTAGATGTAGCAGTTCAGAATTTATATTATTGTTTTTATTGGTATATGTAATGTTTTTTATATTTTTCCACAGTAGTTTATTATTTTTAGAAGATTTACTTATTAACTCTCTTTCGTATTTCCGCTTTATTTTTTTTATTAATTTGTTGCAGTAATTTCGATATTTTTTATACGTTATTCTTAGTATATCATTGAACGGATCATTTTTTAACTGTTTTTGCATATTATTCCGATTTCGTATGCACACACGCACGTTTAGCAGCGCAGTTCCAGCAAGCCGTCGAGCTCGGTTCCCTGCCGCCTCCCTTAACTGGTGTTACCTCCTTGCTCTATAGGTACAAGTCCGGTAGTACCACTGAAGCGAAGAACTACAGACCCATCACGTGCTTGCTATACAAGCTCCTTACTAAACGGTCACGTAGTACTCAAGAGCTCCTCCGCATAGACATGACCATTTGACGAGTCCGGCGAAACAGAGGGACCCTCTCGGCCGCCTGGATTGACTATAAGAAGGCCTATGATTCTGTGCCTCATTCTTGGTTGAGGAGGATCTTAGAGCTGTATAAAGTTTTAAGGTCCTTCTTAGTTGTTTGCATGGGGCAGTGGACCACAGTCCTTCGTCAACCGGGGGGAGGCGAGGGCCGCTCTGCTGGCCCGCAGGATTCCATCAGGATTGAGCGAGGTATTTTTCAGGGTGATAGTCTGAGTCCCTTGTGGTTTTGCCTAGCTCTGAATCCGCTCAGTACCCTGCTGAAGGATTTAGGACTAGGTTGCCAGCTACGGTGAGAGGGTGAGGTCATTTCTCATCTGCTCTACGTGGACGACCTTAAACTATTTGAACCAAATAAACATGACCTATTGGAGCTACTGAAAACCGCAGAGGTCTTCAGTAGTGCCATCAAAATGGAATTTGGTGTCGTGCATGTACAGCGGGGGAAAGTTGTAAATTCCACAAATTTACAGATTTCTGAGACAATGGCTCTCAGATCTCTCTCCGAAGCAGAAACCTATAAATATCTTGGTATGTGACAGTCTTTGGGTATCGAGGGTGGAGACATCAAGCGGGCGGTGAAGGAGCGCTTCTTCTGTCGCCTGAAAAAAGTACTCAACAGTTTTTTGTCGGGCGGTAATAGGGTGCGCGCCTTCAACGTCTGGGTGATGCCCTTACTCACATACTCCTTTGGCATATTAAGGTGGACTCAGACTGAGCTCGATCTCCTGGATCGAAGGGTGCGTGTACTGCTCACTGCGCACCGTATGGTAACATACGGTACGGGGTACGGTGCGCAGTGGGTGTAAACCCACGATCTTCTGTTATGAGACTGTATATCCCGCGGAAGTTTGGAGGCCGCGGCTTCTTAAATGCCAAAGAACTCAACAGCCGCGAGGTGTGCAGTCTCAGGGATTACTTCCTAAACAGTGAGTGTGGGATGCATCGTGACGTAGTGGCAGTAGACGCATCTTTCACCCCGGTCTCCATGGCAAACAAGAACTGGCGCAAACTTAAAGTATTAAGCACCGAGGACCGCAGGGCGGTGTGGAAGAGTAAGGAGCTACATGGGCGGTTCTACAAGGCTCTAACGGGGCCCGACGTAGACCTGCTCGCGTCGGTGAACTGGTTACGTTTCGGGGATCGCTTCGCGGAAACCGAAGGTTTTGTCTGTGCAATTGCGGACGAAGTTATCATGACAAACAACTACCGGAAATATATCCTAAAGGACGGTACGGTCGACATTTTTCGGACATGCCGCCGTCCCGAAGAGCCACTCAGGCATATTATTTCCGGTTGTGGTCATCTTGCTAAAGGCGAGTACTTGCACAGAAATAACTTGGCAGCCAAGATTATCCACCAGCAGCTTGCTCTTCTGTTCGGTCTTGTAGACTTTGAAGAGCCGTATTATAATATATATTATAAGTACACACGCACCTGCACCAGGTCTCGAAAATGGTCGTGCCAAGCTCTATTGGGATCTATCTGTCATCACGGATATTAGGACTATTGTAGCCAACAAACCTGTTATCGTGCTGACAGATCGATCGAAGCGCCAGGCAGTGCTCGTCGACATCACCATCCCCCATGATGAGAACCTCGTAAAAGCCGAGAAGGACAAAGTCAGCAAGTACCTAGACCTGGCACACGAGGAAACCGCCATGTGGGATGTTGATTCGACGATCATTGTCCGATAGTCGTCTCTGCGAACGGTCTAATTGCGAAGAGTCTCGACCAACATCTTAAGAGACTCTCGCTAGATGGCTGGGTCAAGGGTCAGATACAGAAGGCGGTACTCCTGGACACGGCGCGGATAGTCAGGAGGTTCCTCTCTCTGTCGCCCAAACCACCGGCAGCTTAGGCCCCGCCTCGCTGTCAGCGGCACTCTAGGTTAGGTTTTTTAAAATATTTTTATATTTTTGTATGTACCTGGTCACTTTGACAAGGTACGAAGTGGCCTAGAAATAAAAGTGTTGTGAAATACCCTATTGTTGAAAAGAAACATTGCAATTTGCATTGTGACCGAATTCAGCCCGCCTTTTTGTGGAGGTTATCTGTGGGCAGGGCCATAGATTGTGCGCGGTACCTACTCAGAGTACCCAGAGTAGACGTCAAATAATAATACCGTTAAGAGCGAGAAGATCATATACTAAATTGGATAAGAGCGACAGAGAGGGATATATCATTTGTTGTCCTTGTCATAGTTCCGCTTTTCTTTATTTGCCTCAATGTCATTTAAACATCAAGTCAAATAGTTTGAGGCAAATAAACGATTACCCGGCCAAATGAAAGAGGTTGTCTATTGCAAGCCGCCAGACGTTTAAGACTAGTTCTCAATTTAGCTGCATAAGAGCTTCTCTGTCCCCCTTGGTGAAACTCGTATAGGATCTCTATAGAAATCCTTACTCTGAGGCGCGGTAGCAGCTGCGGGCGGAATCAGCCCGTCTGAATTCTGCGTGTACGTAGTGGACGTGGTGGCCCTAATTGACTACATTTCAAATTTTTAAGCAGTATGAAATCTTAACTCATTTCTTTAATTTGTTAACAAGAAACCCAACAATATTTTTTTATATTTTTATAGCTATTACTGCCATTATTTTTCTAAATATTCGCGAAAATGTGAAGGAAGCCTACCATTGTCGTAATGACGTCACTAGTATAAATTGTGAGAGTCACAGCGAACAAAAAGAACAGCAGTTCATTTTCTTTAGTAAATATGTCTTATTAATAATGCTTCTGTATGATTTGTTACGCTGTGACGCCTTACTTGTCACTTACTCTCTTTTAGAATGAGGAACTTTTGAAACTGATTTGTTTAGAGTTCGAGAGTTAAAAATGTGGTTTTACTTCATTTTTTATCCTCTATTTGATTTCATCGGCAAAAAGCCTTTTAAAAAAATGAAAATGTTGTCAATGTGGGTATGAAAACCAGATTTTACCTGCAGGGCAAGTGCAGATCGCTAGATGTTTTTTGCTCTCACAGAGAGCCCCTTCCCCACACACCGAGTCAGCGTCGCCGTCGTCGTCAAGGCACGGGTCCACGCATTCGTTCTCAATGCACGCCAATGAATCGTCGAAGCAATCGGAGTTTTCTTCGCATTCAGCCTGAAAAAAACGGAAATCTTCACTTGTATCAAAGAAGCAGTGATCAGCAACAATACCGCGTCGGTGGCAAACGAGCGTACGATATGATGATCTGGGTCACCTTAGTCTATTAGAACTTGCAACTCTGGATCACACACGATGATATGCTCTTCTCATGAGGAGTGGTAGAGTGGAGTGGTGGTGCTGGAGTGTTCTACATATTACTTACTCGAAGTATTCGAAATCAAAACGATGATGCTCACCCGTTCGCAAGCTGTGCGGGGGTTGCCAGTGTATCCAGATGGGCAGGTGCATATAGGGGAATCCTCGTCACCCTCATCGGTGCTGGTGTCGTTATTGTAGTCGGCGTAATCGCTACTGAGGGTGCATGTTGCATTCGCCCCGCAAGGATTAGGATCGCAGAAGTTATCTATAACTATGGAATACAAACTGTTTTTAATGTTTGTGTTATAAATGATCTCAAAACTATCCGTATCCCTATAATATTATTTTTCCTTTGCTGCCCGCGGTTTATAAAATGTGGGAAAAAGACAACCGCTGTCCAGCAGCAAATTTTTGTCACGCTGAAGCGTCCGTTAACTAACCACGAGTGGGATTAGAACCCCTGACCTCCGCATTCCGTGCATAGCTCTTATACGTACTACCGTACTAACTGATCAACCGTGGGTATACATCGTTGTGACAAATCTTTCAATCACTTCACTCTTTTGTTACGCCGCTGTCGCACATAGGCTGCGTTTACGCACAGATGGCACGTTGTGCTTGTCGAACGCATTAGATTTTCTGGCAAGCGCGGCCTTACTATGGCAGATAAGTGCTACACATATAGAACTCTATCTCTCTGGGCTCTGTGAGCTGTAGACCACGCAAATTTATTATATTTTTCAAATTTCAAAATTTCTAGAAACTAAAGACTTGACAAAAAAAACTGTATAATTATCGAACCTGATCACGAAATTTCACGAGAATCGGTTGAGAAATGCGACCTGTAGAGGAGAACATCCAGACAGACAAACGAAAGAATTTTTGTCGAAAGCTGAAATGGAGACGCTTCGCTCGCTCGGTCAAATAGGGAGAACAGCCATCGTCCTTTCCCCACATTTTATTTTTCCACGGGCAGCGAAGGAAGAATATTACATCTGCAATTTGTATATTTTGCGTGAACTTACATTCTTCCGAAGGCCTACAGAAAACCAGCGGATCGCCAGTTGTGTAGCGAGGACAGGAGCAGAATATTGACTTCTCACGGAACGTGCAATTGGCGTTGATGCCGCACGCGCCATAGCACGGGTCCACGCAGGAATAGTCGACGCATATCGGTTTCGTGCTTGGACAATCGTTGTCCTTCTCGCACTCTGGCGTGCACTTGTCGTAAGGGTTGCCGATGTAGCCCTGGGTCACATAATAATAAGTATACTATTATTACACGCGGAACGGACATGAACCGGCCGGACGTTGGTGGGGCCAACGTCATTTACAATTTTACAACATACTTACCCTGCTACGTACCAAGGCGTATCAAAGGTGTGCCTAGGTCGCGTCGCTGTGAAATAGACACACCTTGATCATTTCTAATAAATAAAGCCGGATTATTATTTTTATGATGTGACGTGTCGTGAGTCACTTGTTCGGAATACTGGGAGGCCGAGTCCGGCGCCAACCAGCATGCCAAGCGTGGCGGTTGGTACTTAATTTGTTAGTACATTATACAACTTGTTAGGTCACGACTCGTGACCTGTCAGAAAGAAAATAAATATCGTATAAACAATCTTATATATTTAAAGTTAATTATTTTGACGTAATGTAACACGCGATCGACTAGATAGCTTACCTTTATTTTTTAACTCTTATGGAGTGAAATTAATAACTATTTATTAAAAAATAAATACTAAAAGTATAAAAATACTAAAAATCTGTTGTTGGTTACATAAAATGCAAAAACTATTATTTGTGCAGATGCTCTAAGGAAGCGTTCTTTTAAATATTTGCTCCTATTACAGGGCCCAACCATGGCACAACCTGTAAGTATATTGTACTGATCAGTGATCACAGATCTATACAAGAATAAAATGTATTCTTGTATCTATGGTACTAATATAACAGCTAAACAGACTAGCAAGCTATTTTAAACGCATTAAGTATAGAAAGCGTGCTCAGATATTTACAAACTGAGGTGTACGTACACTTGTACTGCTACGGCTGTACGGGTTTCAATTAGCTACAAACTTACTCTAACACATTTGCAGTGTGCGCGGTGATCCGCCCTCCTACAAATAGTGTTTTCACCACAGTCACCGCAAGGGCTGACGCATTTGTAGTCACGACATGCGAATCGACGGTCGCACTTGTCGTCCGACTCGCACTCGTGTTGAGGTTTGCTTGTTGTTGTCTGGTGACAGAAAATACAAGCATATTGGAGTGACTAAATGTGAGAATGTGTTGGAGGCAAACGAAGTTTAGTTCACTAACTACTAAGTTCACTCACTACATACATTTATTTCTAACTTAATATTACTAATCTTATATTGTAATGCGAACTCCAACACGGTGTATAATAACGATGACTTGTAAAACCCGACTACGAGGGGACCTTGGGAATTTAGACCTTAGGTCTTGAAAATGGGACCTAGACACATAGGTCACACATAGCATACTATGTCTTTGATATTAAGGGGGCTCACCTTCACACCTACACCCCCACCATCTCGCAAAACCTGGATGAGTTCAACATATCAACTCTTATCTACTTATCAGTTCAAACCATCTCACTTACACATTCCTCATCACTCTCTTACTTAAAAAAAAAGTACTTTAATACGCACATATCCAAATAAATAACTATAACATCCACTGTACTGCCTAACCCTTAAATTAGACTGCATTGTCACTGTACTTCCACTAATTGACGCAGATGGCCCTAAGGCCCTTTTAATCGAGCGAGTACATCCCAGAACAGACAGAGCTTAATGTTACAGAACGCATAAATAACTCAGGCATTTCTTGTGTACCTAGTGTGTAGTGTAACAGCTCTTAGCTTTTAAAGAACTGACCCGTCAGAATCTTTAGGTAAAAGCCTGATTCAACTCCAGCAACCCAGGACCTACTGTCAGCCAAGTTACCATCTGCTGAGAGTTCCTAAGTGCATGTATAGAAAATAGACTAACGTGTGATGTGTCAGCTAGTGAATGTGTGATGTGGCGAATACGCGAATGTGTGTTAATTGTATGCAGGCTTATTTTATTGTAAATTCACTATCTTGTCTCAAATAATAGAATCAAAAGCAATTAAATTCGTGATATTACAATGCCTTAGAAATGTTGGAAAAAGCTAATGAAAATTGAAGATGTGCGGAATTAGAAAAAAAACTCGTAAAAATACATTACTTTGCAATATCATCATTTAATTCATGCAGTTTTAATTTACAATAATTCACATAAAAATAAGAATTATATATTTTTCATTCCACTTTCATCTAAATACATACTAAAATATAATATGGAAATAGACATAACGTTGGCCCTAGTGGCCCCTAATAAATCTGCTCTTTAGCACTCCATCAGCCTAGTGAATATGCAAAAATGACGTAACACTCCCTTGTATATTGCTACGAAATACTAAATAGTTAGATCGTCCCACCGACGATTTTATAGCTGAACCCTACTAGCTAGCAAAGCACCCGACCCGACGAGTATATATAGGTAGGTAAAGAAATAAAGTAGTAGGGTAGTAGTTGTAGTAGGGTAGGGTATAGTAGTAGGGTATAAATAAATAAATCTAAATTCCTATAATCCTACAAACATAGACAGTATACTGTACTTCCTGTGACACTGACTCTAATTATAAATTACAGTTTACATTCATAATTACTAACAAATAGAATCAAATCACTTTAGTCTTTACACTCTGCGTTCCTTGTCAATTTGTCACTATTTTCCCTACTTATTAAAACTTATCTGTTCACTAGAAAATGTCTAAAATATCTATAATTACACGGAAAAATATATTACTGAACCACATATATAAACTAAGTACCGTAGGTATGCTCTACCTCTCCCCTCTGGGAACACAGGCGTGATTTTATGGAAAGATGTGTTTTTATCCCGACTTCAAGAAAAGGAGGAGGTTCTCAATTCGTCGGTTTTTTTTTTATCTTTGTTCACCGATTACTCGGAGACTAGTAGACCGATTTCAAAAATTCTTTTTTTGTTCGAAAGGGTGTGTTTTCTAGTTGGTCTCATTGTCACCAAGTCTGGATCTGATGACTGGATCTCGGAAAAATCGAGGGAACTCCTCAAATTATATACCAAGAGGATGGGGTAAGTAAGGCTACATCGAAGGAACTCCTCAAATTATATAGCAGGAGGATGGGGTCTGGCAAAGTTTGGAGTCGGTGTTTTTTTGTTAAAAATTTACTTGTAATAGTCAGTTAATAAAAACTATAAGTGAGAGTATAATGAACATTCTCTAGAGTCTGATGTTACCTGGAATGAACCATAGTCTATCTAAGCCGTAAAGATCTACTATTAAACCTATCGTGTTGGCTGCGCAGTTATAAACTTGATTGTATAGAGCTAAGAGTATTCATTTACTTGTACCTATATGTTGTGTGTGCATCAATAATTGCTCTAATATGGAAGCTGATAATTAACAACATTTCATATTTTTAGGTAGTATGAAATCTTAACTCATTTCGTTAATTTGATAACAAGAAACCCCAAAATATTATTTTTATATTTTTATAGTTACCTATTAGTTTTCCAAATATTTACGAAAATGTGAAGAAAGCCGATATCGTAGTAATGACGTCACTAATATGAAATTGTGACAGTCACAGTGCACAAAAAGAACAGCAGTTAACTTTCTTTAGTAAATTTGTCTTAGTAACAGTGCTTCTGCATGATTTGTTACGCTGTGACGACTTACCTACTTGTCACTTACTCTCTTTTAGAATGAGGAACTTTTGAAATTGATTTATTTATATGAAATTGGGAAATTATCGAAAGTTTAAAAGTGTGGTTTTACTTAACTTTTTATCGTCTATTTGATTTCATCGGAAAAAAGCCTGCTTAAAAAAATTAAATGTTGTCAATTGCTTAAGCTAAATAACAGTACACAATTGGTGGTGTTATCTAAGGAGCGATATCTTCCAGATAACGTTTTCAAACGGTAGTTAGTTGGCAAACAAAGTTGAGAATTAGACAATAATAAATAATAACTAACATACATTATAAAAATCCCGTCCTTACCCTGAATTCGGCCGGAGGTATATATTGGTAGCTGCAAAGGGCTTGGCCTTGCAAGATTGAGCACGTTGCGTTAGGTCCACAGGGCGATGGGTCGCAAACATCTGTAAAATTGAAATACGTATGACCACTGAACTCTTTTAACCTCGTCGCCGCGTACAAGTATAAGTACAATAGTAGATTGCACAACTTGAGTATAAGTACAATAGTAGATTGTACAACTTGAGTATAAGTACAATAGTAGATTGCACAACTTGAGTATAAGTACAATAGTAGATTGCACAACTTGAGTACAAGTACAATAGTAGATTGTACAACTTGAGTATAAGTACAATAGTAGATTGTACAACTTGAGTATAAGTACAATAGTAGATTGTACAACTTGAGTATAAGTACAATAGTAGATTGCACAACTTGACTTGAGTATAAAACGAGCCATCTTATCCCAGAGGTGCATATAGCCCAGTTACCCGAGCCGGTACGGCGGGAGTGGATAGTCATAGGTGAAATCATTATTATTATCGTGACGACCTACTCGTTGACATTTAATTATGAGTAATTTAATACATTTTCAACCACAATAAAAAAAAATTGCTTAGTTGTGACGAATAATTAGTTTCTCGCTACTCAACTTTTTTTTCACCTCAGCGGCTCGAAAATGGCGGTTTTGGTGCTGCGAGCGTGAAAACGAAACGAACGAACTTTTCCTGCTTGAAACCAGTGAGCATAATGCAATTTTGCTGCGAGCGTGAAAAATACTTACTTTTTAATTTTTCATATCGTAGGTTAGTTAAAGTAACTTCATTCTCTCTATCACTATTCCTTTGCGTTATATGTTCTCGCCGCTGAGGTGAAAAGTTGTATGTATAACACGAGAGCAAAGATATTTGCATCTCGTGTCTTTGAGTCCCTCGCTGCGCTCTAGATTCTAATTTTGAATCACTCGCTAGGCTCGTGATACAATTATAGAATCTTTCCCTTGCTCGGGTCTCAACATCAACACTCGCAGCAAAAATCTACTTTGCTCTCTTGTTAAACAAATAACTATTTTACCTGTGACGTTCGTTATGGTCAGATCTTAAATGCTAACCCCCTTATTCATAAAACTTGACAAACCTCTGTTAACTAAAAGTTGTTTTGTCCCTTTCTCACAAACATAAATGTCAAAGTGACAGATAAGGACAAACCAACTTTAGCGGCTTGTTAACTAATAGAGGCTTGATGGACGTTTATGAATAAGGGGGTAAGTTTATAAATATTTGTTTTTTACGTAAATGCACGCCCGTATCAATCTTAATTTTCTATTTATATAGTAATACACACCTATGTCTTAATTAAATTAAAAAATAACCAACCTTATAAAATCATATATGTTAAACGTAGGTGTATTGTGGTATTGTGTATGGTTGTAAAGCCTAATTGTAATTGCCTCAAGTCTTAAAAGAAGAAATTACTTTATGCACAAGAGCATAAATAGAAGATTGTACAACAAGTGCATAAAACAAGCCATTTTATCCGAGACAATTTGTATGCCGATATAAAGTTGAGGATAAAATGGGTTTTATATACGAGTTATTTCTCTCTGCTTTTCACTTCGATAGCGAGAAAATTTAACAAACAATTAATATAATTAAAGTTATTTCATCAAATCAAAATTATGTGGTCGTCGACCGCAGGCGGCGACGCTGCGCCGGCGCGCGTGGAGGCGTGCGCGCGCGTGGACGAAAAGTTCACTTTTGGCGAGTTCTATTTTCACGATTATTTTTCGTCATTCTTGAGGTCTGATGATGGGATCCATGAGGAATCGAGGGAACTCCTCAAATGTAAAAGGCATACATATAGTGATTTTTAGTAATTTCATGAACAAATCAAGCATTTATATTTAAATAAGTGACATTTGATGAAGCGGAACTGCTGATGATAATCAGAATGGATCTCTTCAACGACGCATAGTTCACGTTTGGCGATTTGTTCTCTTCGTTATGTTTGTCAAGCAAGCTAGGTTTTCAAGACACATTTTTGTCAAGCTTGAGTTCTGATGGAGGATTCCATGAGGGATCGAAGGTACTATATGTATGGAATCTAAGAGTGCGCCGTCTAAGTATAATAATCTTTCACCGGCCTTCCTCATTGAAGTCGGGTTTTTTTTTCTTAAAGATTATAACTACAAAGTAACAATAATTGCCGAATGTACTTCACTAAGTATAGTCAACAGCAAACGTAAATGATCATTTTAGCAATAGTCGCAACTTGTCGCTTTCACTAATTTTGGCAAATACCAACGGTACTGAATAAAATGCAAATAGCAAGAAGTTACATAAAGCAAAAATAAAACGTCTCGGTCTGAAGAACTATTCATGCTATGTACACTTTAATTGATGAGCCATTTAGAGCTCACTTCATACTGGGCATCATAGTTAGCTATAAAGTGTCCAGTATAAAGTGAGCTCTAAATGGCTCATGGATGAAAGTCCGTGACTGTACGTAAGTAATTCGTATATTACACTGAGTATATAGTTATGATTAGGAATACTACGTTGAAAAAAATTAAGTGCCTACCTAGGTCAATATAATGACGTAACAGGCAGATATACACAGAGTAACTTTCGCAGTTATAGCATTATTATTCACCTCGTACTTCACCTGACCGGAGTTTGCTTGATTCTTCTGTATCAACCGATGATTCTGTCATACCTGGTTCGACTGTCACAAATAAAATGTATGAGACAAGTTATGCTAGTCATTCTATGTTTTTCATATAAACAAATTAATAAAGTTTTTAAACATGTGTCATGATAGGTACCTTTGGGTTGGGTATAGTATTAAAAATTCACGACACTTCCCAAAATTCCAACACTTTACTCCCTCCCTCCTTAACGTGAAATGTGTCCCCTTCATCGTTTTGTTTTTTCGAAAACTACTATAGATACAAAAATATGTAAAGGCAAAAATTATCCACGGTAGGAGAGACTTGTGAGTTTTGAATACCACACACAAAGGTATCATCCCACACAATTTTAAATACTTTTTTTTGTATGGACATTGAATCCATATCCGTTCGATGAAGCTACAAGTTACATTTTTACAAGGCAACACTGAGGCGTTTCAAATAGGCTTGACCAACAAAGACTGGCAATTACACTCTGTCCCCAGTTAATAATATAAAATTGTAACTTCTTGCTTCGTGAAACGGACCACATGATTATACAATTTGAAAATCATCGTTTTAAATAAACAATTGATAATGCACAAGTAGTTGTCGGTTTGCTGTACCTGTCTGGTAGTCGTCGTCTGGCTCCAAAGAGTATTGTAATGTAGAGGAATGCTCTGGCTCTGGCTCAGCCACTTTACAGTCTTCGAATGCCGCATTGCCGGTGTATCCCGGGGGGCAAAAACACACCGGGATGTGGTTGATCACCTGTCGCATAGGTATAAAAGTAAAAAAGTAATACTTGTTTATTCTACAATATAGGTATATTATATTGTTATCCACCTATGAATGTCAATAAGCTACCACCGGTTCGGAAAAATAAACCTCTGCTACGAGAGAGCCGGCGTAAGAAACTCGGCGAGGTGTCATAATAATCCTTAGGCCGTGGTCAAACCGAACTGACCGTCAGCCGCCGAATGTGAGCAGGCTCACTGTGAGCCCCAGTGTAAAGGTGAAAATAAACGGTATTGAATGTCAGCGTCTACGCATAGCGTAGTAACGTATTGTCTGTTAAATGTGAACGAAAAAGTGAATATGTATGGAAATTCAATAAACCACTCACTTTCGGCGGCTGACAGTCAGTTTGGTCCCTCTGTACAGACATAAGAGACTCGCATGCGAGTTTCATTACATTGCGGGGTACCGTGGTACAATGAGTTCAATCGTTCTGTCAAACCGCGCAATGTAGTGAAACTCGCATAAGAATGTCGAACGTGTGTAAATAAGGCTTACTCCTAATTCCTAATAACCTAGGGTGCCGCCGGCAGCGAGGCGAGCCTAAGCTACCGATTGTTAGGGCGACAGAGAGAGGAACCTCCGGACTATCCGCGCCGTGTCCAGGAGTACCGCCTTCTGTATCTGACCCTTGACTCAGCCATCTAGCGAGTCTTTTAAGATGTTAATATTATAAGAATTAAGATTAGCAGTGCTGTAGCAATTGAATTTAAAAATAAATAATAAAATTGTATTTAAAAAGCCTAAAATAGTCAGAAGTCTGCAAACAAATAGACCGTTTTATAATGTGATCCAATGATATTTTAAGTATAGATAGGTTATGCTCAAACATTACAAGCGCAAGAAATACTTCCAACATCGCGCCATCACACATTCGCAGTTTGTTTTATTGTTTATAACCATTATATTCTTATAAATAAAACCCAAGAAACATATAGGGCATTAAGTTCAAGTTTTCTATGTAACACATATAACCTCGAATTGAATGAGATTTGGTATGACGCATCTGTTACATTGATCTATGTTCGTTATCTTTGTCACTCTCATTGTAAACGACATTAGGTTGTCTCTTTCTCTGAGACAGCGTGTTCATGGCACCATATTTGGTAAGTTGAAAGAATAAATCGAAAAAATATCGTAATTTTACTTGTGGATTGTAATGCCTGTTGCCTTAGTGCATTTTAATGTATATTAGTGCACTCAAGGATTACGCATGACCTCATTTTTCGGGTCAATCACGTAGTTAGCGGGAACTTGTGTCACCATGCGCCTCTCTCGCATGTTCGGGAGAGACTGAAACGATTGGCGATAGTTAGCGCCTATCTAGCGGCACACTTTAGGAACGCGGGTACCGTATCCGCGGGTTTCGTGTATTATACTTAAAGTATCATTGACGTGATCAATTTCTAAAGTCACAAATTTAAACTTGTCGCTTTAAAGTACTCAAATCGGATTTGTTTACATAAATTGTACTGGTATAATAAATATGGAATAAAACCAATTTGAAGAGTGATAATCTAGAATAATTATTCTAGATTATCACTCGGTAAGGGCATTAGTTTCTGTGGTGAGCAGAAACATTTGTTCCTGAGATATGGATGTTTTCTATGCATTTAAGTATATATACATATATATCTATTAAATATATCGTCGTCTAGTACCCATAACACAAGTCTTATTGAGCTTATTATGGGACTAGTTCGAATTGTGTAAAAAATAATCCACTAATATTTATTCATTTATTTTATGTATTATTAATATGTCGTTTTTTTATTAAAAATGGGATTGCTCTTGTCCAACATCTAGCCAGGGGACAAAGATGAGGCCGACGATGAAGCGAGCTCACCCAGAAGATGCCTATTCACTCGTGACTTAAAAAGGTCTAGGTATGAACTCGGAAATACAGACGCCGGCAGAGAATTCCTAACCTTAGAAGTGCGCATTATAAAAGATGATGCAAAGCGCTTGAATCGAATTAGAGGAATTTCGACCAGGTAAGGATGGTAGCCAGCCGTACGTCTGGATGTCCGATGGAAGAAGGGGGAAGGCGGTATGAGCTCATGGAGCTTGAGCACACTCTCCGAAGTACAGTTTGTAGAAGACGCACAGACATGCTACTTTGCGTCTATGTGCTAGGCTCTGCAGCTTATTTCCCACTACCGTACTGCCGCCAATAAGCCTCCTGGCTCTGCGGTTCACCGAGTCGAGTGCGGCAAGTTGGTACTTAGCCGAGCCATCCCAAAGGTGACCTCCAATACTCCATGCAAGATCGGACTTGGGCTTTGTGTAAAGAAAGAAGCTGCACAGTGAAATATCGTAGTACAAATATCGATTTCGATTTTGTTATTCGGCGTGAAAGTTCGATTACTTTTAGGTATAGTTTGTCATTTCTGTCTTCAGGTTTTATATTGAAATTGTAGTTAAATAAAAATATTTTCTGGTTTTATATATTACTTCCTTGTATGTACAGTCGAGGTATTTTTTCTTCTTAATTTGTTCGTATTATTACGAGACACATCGAGGCTTGTCATTGTGCGATGTATGTTTCTCGTAATAATACAAACAAATTAAGAAGGTGGTTAAACTGCTAAACATTCAAATTCCTCGATGGTACAATACACAGCCGGTCTAATTTCAAAATGAATTAATTCTTAAATTACTTATCGATAGTCGATACAACATACGTAAGGCTCAATGCCTTTTAAAGTTCTATTTTTGCAATGAGAATTGCTTATTACCTAACTAATTGCCTTGCATATGTCCACCGATGCACTGGGGCGTTCAGACCTATTGTATGGGGCTCATGGGATCTGGGTGGAGGATTTTCAAATATGGAGTGGAAAGGAAGATGGCCGGGAGTTAATGAGGTACAACTTACATTACATTGGGCGTTCTGCCCAGCACAGGCCTTTTCGCACGGGTAGATGCATTTCTGATTGTAGCAGGCTTGATTAATCTTGCAGTCGTCGTTTTCTAAATAAAGCAGAAAATTGTCGAGGTAAGAATGTATTATAAATTATAATGTAATGATTAATGAATAATGTAAGTATATAAACAAAGTTTTAAACAAAACTTTTTTCGAAAAGAATAAAGATATAGTATAGGTATAGAAGAGTAGATAATCTATAGATTTAAGCATCATATTACAGGATTGTTTACCATATAAGCAGTGATAGGAATAGGCAGAGTATAAATACCTAAGCACAGTAGAACAAAGTCATGAAGTGGAGACTTGCTTGCGATAACATTTTTTCAGGAACTTCCCGGATTTAAAATTCAGTAAAATAAAAAAATAAGCATTATTTTGTTCTAGTGGTATTCAAAAGTCGGTAGTAACAACAACACTACAAATTTTAGTGAAAGAGATAGACATAATAGTAGTATTATCTATTGCATTGCTTGTGGTTTCTATTGTTATCGTGTAAAAGAGAAAGCAGACGTCGTTATCACCTAGGCCCACAAGGCCTAGGGGCCCAGCGAGCCTAGGGGCCCCCGTGTCAAGCCAAAACTACATAAACTCAAAAGCCTGGCTTGCCTTATCAAAAAGCTTTAATAGAAATAGAAATAGAAATGCTTTATTCATGGCAAACAAACAGACAAAAGTTTACAAAGATTTACAATTTTTAAAGTTTACAAAGAGTTACAATTTTTAAAGTTTACCATGACATGGTCCCGCCTCAGCATGGTGCTGACTTAGGAGTCAGCGCTGGTCTTCCGGCAGGACCATTGATGGGTCACGATCTGTGCGGCACAGCCAAGTTCACACACGCGTACACATTCCATAAACAATAAATAATAGTAATAAGGCAAAAATGCTTGTACGTGTAAGCGAACCCGACTGTACCACACGGCCTTATACAATTGTACAAAAATTAAACGCATCCTGGCGTCTAGCTCGAAGCTAGTCTGTGGTTTAAAGTACGATTTTTTCAAGGATGTTAGTTTAACTTGTTTGTATCATGTCACTGGGTGCTATTTCTGTCGCACGTACATATTGGAGTGACAGAGATGCAGCGGTCGTGCGGTTAGTTCTTACTATATACCACAGTAGCGCTACGATCTATGTGGAATATTTCATTGACATCTCTATGTCTGTTTCTTTTCTCTGTAATCTCTGTATATATATTTTACTGCGGCTATGTGCACGTCAGAAACGTCAAACGTCAAAGGTCCCGAGACTATGTCAAAACTCAGAGATGTCAAATAATGACACATGAATATTTTATTTACTTTAGTAAACGAGAAAGACCCCGTATTGGAAATTTTACTGAAATAAATAAGAGAATAAATAAATACATACACACGAAACGAATCGTAGGAAACCGTCAAGAAACCAAAAGAAAACGTGAAAGTAAATTTGACAGTGGTCCCCGGTAAGTACACATTTCTGCCATGGTGTGCGCTACGATCGCCTAGCTTACCCCCACCACCTACTTCGCACATAGCCAATTCTCTTCGAAGATAGTAATATAATAAAACATACACAATATTTACAGTTCACAGTGTATAAGTACAGTTCACGCTTTAATTATCGAAAACATTGGAAAAATGTTGGTTGTCAACCAAATTGTCTAAGTCTAAACAAACAAACGTCATGTTAAGATGCAGCCAAACGTACGAGCATTGCAGTTCTGCAAGCTATAAGACAAAGCAAGGGAACCAAGGTCTATCATTTCCCTATCGCTCGCTGTCTTATGAGAGCGCAGTACGTTCGATACCCCATACAAACGTATTTATGCTCTCATTTTAAAACGCCATGCTAGAATAACATGAAACTTTGTATACACAATGAGATCTGGCATATCTAGGTCGAAAATTAGTTTATGTTGCTTGAAATTATAATGAACAAATAATACAACGATTCATACAAGCCGTAAAAAACTCAAAAAACGCTGTATTCTTTTTCTTTTACATTTTCTAACAACAGAAAATAATTTCCGACCTAGGTATGCCGGATCCCATTGTGTATACAAAGTTTCATGTTATTCTAGCATGGCGTTTTAAAATGAGAGCATAAATACGTTTGTATGGAGAACCGAACGTACTGCGCCCTCTTATGTAGCTTGTAGGACTGCAATGCTCGCAAGCGAGGGCCGTTATCTGGTTTGCAGCTGGACTATACTCGCTCTCAACCCAAAAGACGACTAGGGCAATAAAACCCTTGATCTCGCGTTATCAGTTTCCCATTGTATTGCACGGAGCGAGCGGAGACCATTAGTGCAGTTAGTAAACCCACATAAGGAATGTCGATATTGTCGATAAGTTGAGTTAGTAAATAGGTACATTTCTTGTGCATGAATTCAATATTATTATAATTTATAATAAAAGTGGAAATACGGTGTAACATTATAATTAAAAACATGTGCATAATATTTCAAATATAAACCTATATTTCACTCAGTAAGTATGCGAGTAACGAATGGGGAATACATTTAAACTTTGTTCCTTTTATAGTCAGCAGCATAATTAATTATGATAAATTGATAATAAAATAAGTGACAGTCTAATTACTTACGGTTAAAAAAAAAATTAAATGTACGTATTAAATATACACAAACAAATAGTCCAATACAATAACACAAATAAAACAAAATCTATTTAAACCTAATGAAAACAAAAACATATACTAAAACCTACTTAATTAAAAAAAGCTGCATAAAATCGGGACTCCTTTGGGAGGGTACCCATAACGCAGGCAGCATTCCCGCGCTGGATAGCGATTGCTACCCTTTGCGCGAGAAAGCTGCCTGCCCTCGGGTCACCTGTAGATTCCCGCAGGCGCTTGCTCAGCGCCTTGTGGAGCCCAAGGGCGCTCCGGCCCCACGGGCCGAGTGTCTCGACGCCAAATGGTATAAACTCATATTGGGCGCCGAGACAACTATATTTGCCCACCTTCAATCTCTTCAATTACGGTTAAATGATAATAAAATATGTGATTTCTTAATTACCCATCACTATGAACTGATTAAATACCATGTAGGTAGGTACCTCATTAGTTTATTAAATTAGTAAACAATTACCTTATTTACACAGACAAAATCTTTAAATAATTGGGCAATTACAGTGAAACTAAAATAAGATATACCTAATTACATCGACGTTTAAAACATTTACGTGTAGGGGAGTCCCGAATCGTCCTGTACCTATACCTATATACAACACATCAGATATCCTGCTCTCATATACCTATACTCGTATGTTCTTATCACTTACCTACACACTCAAGCTTCACGCACTTAGTGGAAGGATCTCCAACGTGCTTGGGAGGACAGGCGCAGTTTCCTTCCGAACACAGAGCGTCGATACCGCATGTGTTAGCTTCGCATATTCGCTTACGCCTTTTAGGCCTATTAGGCCTATTATTAGGCTTTGCTAAAGCAACTTGGACTGGAATGGATATGCCTGCGCCTCGGATCTGGACATCTGTAGGCAAACGAAATTTTATGAAACATGTCAAATTGTTTTTTTTTCTTTTATTTTTAATTGTTATTAGTATTACTAAGTAGTGAAGGCAAAAATCAGCCTGCACATTTGGCGCGCAACAGGAACGGAATGCGTACGCAAGCGATGCGTTCGCGGTTTTTGTCATAGCAGATATTTTATGTTTTTATCATCAGCATTCTAGCGTTATTTCCAGTAGGTACAGTTGCATCCCGAAGGGTGCAAAGGGTCCGCTACCTAAACCCAAGAATTGGCGTAGGCACTAGTTTTTACGGAAGCGACTGCCATCTGACCTTCCAGCCCAAGGGGGAAACTAGACCTTATTGGGATTATTAGGCTTGTCAACTGAGTGGGCAACTTGACTGTTTGAAGTTCTGGAGCCGCCCGAAGACCTCTAACTTGGCTTAACGACTGCTATCATAGACAGCTAGTTAATAATAATAATAATATTAAAAAGAAAAGTAAAAATTAGTAGTTCAAATATATATATAAAGTGTAAAATACTTAGATGTTAAAGTAGGTAATAAGTTTGGAACTCGAATACAACAGTAGAGTTTGTAAGTGTTATGCATGCGTCACAATCGCAATGGATCATTAATAAAGGCTTTTATTTTATTTTTTATTTATTTTATGATCATAGACAGCAGCCGGGATCAACGACTTAAAGTGTTATCCAAAGCACGAGAGCGCTCAGTTCGTATCCACTCAAAGCGGTCACCCGTCTAAGCAAAGGGCTGACCCCGCCTGACATTGCTTAACTCTCGCTGCTTGTCGCTGGGCCATGAACGATCCCTCTCTCGCTCGAATTTTATTTTTTTAAATCCAGTAAAAAACCGATAGGTCCACAGACAGACAGGAGTTAGGTGAATATGATGAATCTATGATTCAGATATTATTAAATACGCAGAACCTTTTCTGTGTGATTGAATACTTAGCTATTTTACTTTGGCGCCGACTGACAAGGTTACTCGACCCCACGTAGGTGGGAAAAGGGAAATAAAAAGAAGATTGAATACTATTATAGCTATTGTACTGTTGTTTGATTTTCACATGTCTTTTTATATGACATAGGAGGCAAACGAGCAGACGAATCGCCTGATGGTAAGCGATTAGCGCCCTTGGACACTCGCAACACCAGAGGGGTTGTTAGTGCGTTGCCGGCCTTTAAGATGAGAGTACGCTCTTTTCTTGAAGGTTTGAAGGTCGAGGGATGTTACAGTATAGGTAGATAATAAGTAAGCGCTTTTACGAATACATACTTGTGGGTCCATCGTGGTCAGATTCTTGGTCATCGCTAATGCCGACCTTAAGGAACACCATAAGCGCCATACATACTATGAAAAGGAACGTTGCGCCAATCTATAACAAACAATGTCAGACACACAGATATCAGAGTAAAGGTAAGCTTCCACACATATCGGACGTATCGCACGCAGCGGATTCTAGTATTGTTTGTATAGAAAGTCATACAAGTTCGTCCACTGACGTGCGGTGCGGATCAGTGGACGCACTCGTGTGACTTTAGTCTTTATATATATTAAAAGCCTGTACCTTTAACAATAAAATCTATAGAACAAACTCACCTATTCAAAAAATCGTCAAACACATATTTAGCGCAAAAATGCTTTTACACTCTACAGGAATTTTTTGATGATGAGTCAAACAAACAAACATAATTTCCTTTTGTTCCTTTTACGGTTTAGCAATTTTTGTCTAACTCAAACGAGGTAATTGTGTATTAATTGTAAGGTCTACCTATAAATTGTATATTAAGAATAGGTACTCTATGATATCATCATAGTTTAATAATAATGTATAATCTAGATGTAAGCTTGTATTGCTATGCCCTCACGGGGTCCATTTTATTACTTCCATGTAATATCATGGTCACATTATGCGTGCCATAAAGATTTTGATTTTTATTTAGAGTGCGGTGCAGCGTCGTTGCGTGGCGGAGGCGGTTTTTCGGTAAAGCGAACGCGGTCCGGGGGACGTCGCACCAAAATACCGCGCGGGATACCGGAGCGCAGGCGGCGTGTGTGACATATGAAGCAGTAATCGACACTATCGACAGTCGACGTTTCGGAAAATACAAAAATTCAAAAACGCCTCCTCCCCGCACCGCGCCGCGCCCGCTCTGTGCGTTTCGAGATCCGCTAATTTATGTTGAACGATTTTTGTACACTAATCTATTCTCACTAATGCACAAATCAATTTTATTTTAATCGTATGGCATTTATTTATGAACCGTGAGATCTTCGAGAAGATAAGTGCGGTTGCCAGTTTTTGTTGCACATTTACCAGGGGTCACGTGTAGGGTAACGGTGGGTACTCCCTACGGACGTGGTGCAACTTCGATCCCCCTTTGTCAAGTGAGTGGGCAACTTGACTGTTAGAAGTTCTCAAGCCGCCCGAAGGCCTCTAACTTGGCTTAATGACTGCTGTCATAGACAGCAGCCGGGATCAACGGCTTAGCGTGCCTTCCAAAGCACGAGAGCGCTCACTTAGTAACCACTCAAAGCGGTCACCCATCCAAGAACTAAACTGCGCCCACATTGCTTGCTTTGACGACTTGTTTAGCCTAGTTGGTAGTGACTCTGCCTCCGAAGCTAGAGGTCCCGGGTTCGAATCCCGGCCAGGGCATTTATTTGTGCATTTTTCACGGATATTTGTTCTTGGGTCTTGGATGTTTTCTATGTATTTAAGTATGTATTTATCTATATAAGTATGTATATCGTCGTCTAGTATACCCATAGTACAAGCTTTGCTTAGTTTGGGACTAGGTCGATTTGTGTAAGATTGTCCCCCAATATTATTATTATTATTGCTTAACCTCGGATACCGCACGCGGTAAGCGGGCGCCGCTGGGCCACGAGCGCTCTACAAATCAATAAGTTTCAGAGACAATAAATAAGAAAAAGTGATATCTGATAGCCCTTCACCTGTCAGTGTCTCTGCTTTCCGTGAAGATAACTCCAAATTGTACTGAACTGGCGTTTGTGATTTTTTGGATTATATGGAGTATGGAGACAATTCGTTAACAGCCGAAAATGATCGTCCTATCTGTCCCGTTCTAACTCATCTTGGTTAACGATAAGGATTCAAAGAGACGACTATATGAAAAATCATCTTCCTTAACACTACGGATCACGCTAAGCTACACACGACTCATCGGGATGCGTCACTGTGCCAGACGTACGAGACTTATCCAATGACAGTAACTATGAAAGGGTGCAGAGTGAACAGGGCAAACGAGGGCAGCTGCTGGACAAGCCGTAGCTAGCCGCGATCTTTCGAATTTGACAGAGATTCTAATTTTGATAAGATTAAGATTGCCCAGCGCTCCAAATTGGGATGTTGACACCATCATTCTCTTGCCCTTTTCCCATTTATTTGGGGTCGGCGCAGCATGTCTTTTTCTTCCAAATATCTCTGTCACGCGTCATCTCTTCATTCACATCTTTCCTATTCATATCATCTTTCACACAATCCATCCACCTTTTCTTTGGCCTACCTCGTTTCTTGCATCCATCCACATTCATATCCAATACTTTTCTGGTTACATGGCTTTCATCCCTCCTCATTACATGCCCGTACCACGCCAGGCGATTGGCTCTTAGTTTTTCGGCAATGGGCGCTACTTTCAGGCTTCCCCTTATATACTCATTCCGAATCCGGTCCATTCTCGTCACACCACACATCCATCTCAGCATTCGCATCTCTGTAACATGCAGTCTCGTTTCATCCATCACCTTTGAGGCCCAACATTCTGATCCATACATGACGACAGGTCTTATTACAGTCTTATAGATTTTACCCTTCAATCGAAGAGGCATTCGGGCGTCACAAATTGTCCCCGAGACCTGTCGCCATTTCATCCATCCGGTGCTAATTCGGTTTTTCACGTCACGGTCAATATTGCCATCGCACTGCACTAGTGAACCGAGGTACCTAAAGTCAGAGCAGACCGGCAGCGTAACGCTATCCAGCTGTATGGGCGTAAAACCGGAGAGACCGCCGAAATCGCAGAACATGTGCTCTGTTTTGGATCTGCTGATCTTCAGGCCAACATTCTCCAGTCTTTGTCGCCACTCCTCCAGTCTGCTCTGCACCTCGTAACCGTCTTCGCCGACAAGAACAATATCATCGGCGAACAGCATACACCAGGGTGCCTCCTCCTGTATTTCCGACGTCAGAGCGTCCATAATTAACAGGAAGAGGTAAGGACTTAGAGCCGATCCCTGGTGCAAGCCCACCGTGACGCTGAACCTGTCGGTTGTGCCAGCCGCCGATCGAACGCGAGTACAACATCTGTTATACATCGACCGAATTAGCTCCACATACTTCCCAGGCATACGTTTCCCTTTCAAGGCCCACCACAAAACCTCCCGAGGTACTCGGTCATATGCCTTTTCGAGGTCCACAAATACCATGTGCAAGTTTTTCTGCGCATTTCTGTATTTTTCGCACATTTGGCGAAGGGCAAAAATGGCATACGTGGTACCCCTACCAGGCATAAAACCGAATTGGTTTTGTGTTATAGCACTCTCTTCTCTCAGCCGTCTCTCTATCACTTTCTCCCATACTTTCATACTATGTGACATGAGCTTTATTCCTCGATAATTATTGCAATCCTGTATATCTCCCTTGTTTTTAAAAATGGGCACTAGTATACTGTCGCACCATTCATCGGGGATACTCTCTTCCTGCAACAGCTTATTGAAGAATAAAGTCAGCCACTTGCATCCGTCCTCACTTACCACACTTCTCCTGGTATACCATCTGGTCCTACAGCCTTGCCACCTTTCATGCTTCTCACAGCGTTTCTTACTTCATCCATACCTATATCCCTTACTACACCTATATTTACGGGCTGGTTTTCGAGCACCTTATTCCAGGGATTTTCTTCATTCATTAACCTTTCAAAGTAACCTTTCCAACGTTCCTTTATATCATCATCTGTCGTTAATACCTTGCCCGCATCATCTTTCACACATTTTATATGAGTAATATCCCTTGCATTTTTCTCTCTCATTTTTGCCAAGCGATACAGCTGCTTCTCGCCTTCTGGACTCTCCAGAGAATTGTACAAGCTATCTTGTGCCGCTGCTCTGGCAATAGCAACCGCTCGCTTCGCTTCTTTTTTGCACTCCTTATACACATTTTTCTTTGCTTCCTTCTCACTTTCATTCCCGATTTCAGTATTTTGCCATACTTTAAATGCTTGCTTCTTTTGTTTCAACTTTTCTTGTACTTCTTCATTCCACCACCACGTTTCCTTCTCTATCATACATTTTCCTTTCGATTCTCCTAAAACATTCTTCGCCACTGATCGTATACAGCTCGTCATCTCATTCCAACATTCATTAGCATTCATACCTTCCATATCCTTCATATCAATCATTTTATTAACCACGCATTCTCTAAATTTACTCGCATATTCTCTCTTCTCTAGCATGTGCCATTTTGTTTTAGGAGGGGGCCGTTCTTTTTTAAAGTGTGACTGGACTTTAATGCTCAAATCAATGACTAATAATCTGTGCTGTGTAACTAAATTTTCGCTCGGGATAATCTTGCAATCTTTGATGCTGTTGATTTTCTTCCTTTTAATGAGGAAGTAATCAATCTGTGTTGCATGGTGGCCACTTTTATAAGTTATCAGGTGTTCTTCTCTTTTTTTGAACCAAGTGTTTGTTATTGCCAAGTCAAACGCAGAAGCAGCTTGTAATAAGGTCTCTCCTTCCCTATTACGATTCCCGTACCCCCAACCTCCATGCACTCTTTCATATCCTACATTCATTCGTCCCACATGCCCATTAAAATCTCCACCCACATATATTTCTTCGTTTTCTGGAATATCCATCAATACTGCATCAAAATCCTCCCAAAACTTCTCTTTCACTGCATCATCACATCCACTCTGTGGTGCATACACACTTATAAAATTTAGTATTACATTTTCAAGCATTACTTTTATCGCCATTACCCTATCACTCCTCCTATTCACATTCGTTACGTTCTGTTTCAAACTGTTATCTAGCACTATGCCCACACCATTGCGTTTACCATCACTCCCACAGTAATAGAACTTATATCCTTCCCCAATCTCTCTAGCCCTTGCACCCTTCCACTTTGTCTCTTGCAAAAAAGCTACATTTATCCGTCGTCTTTTCATAACATCCGCTAGCTCTCTCCCCTTACCAGTCATCGTCCCTACATTCCAACTCGCATACCTCAATCTCACATACCTTGCTTCCCGGGCTCGCTTCTTACGTCGCCCCCACCCGGGCTGGTGCGACAAGCCTAATCCATTTCCCACAGGAGCCGGGTGCTGCCTCTGCGCGTCGCCTGTGGGGTACGCCCTAGCCCTGTCACACATCACATTTCGTTTCATATACATGTCATGCTGCTAAGTAGATTTGGCATAGTTTTACAACCGGCCGCCTGCCTGACGTTAACCCTCCTTGGGAATTCTTAGTTGACTTAGGTGATGGTCTTTTAACTTCTTAGTCGCCTCTTACGACATCCACGAAGAAGATAGGAGTGGGCTATTCTAAAGCCGGCTACCACACGGATTAGGATGTTGACACCAATAAAAATAAATTACTCTAACATTACCAATAAATAAATCTCACGAAAATATTCAGAATATATCACGCTTCTACTTATTTTTGCTATTTTAAAGATTTTTAAATACATAAAGAACAATAAAGGGACGCTATTTGATCATACAAAAGACGTGACTGACGTTACGCCTTTTGTATGATCAAATGTTCTTGTTCCTATTTCCTTACAAACTTCATACTCACAGAGCGTTTTTGATGTTTCATTAAAAGTTGCTGATTTGACTATCAGTCAACATCCCTTTGTGTTGCTGATAAGCTGACAATACGAAAACGCGGTCCTAGTTTTTTTTAACTCAGGATAGGTTTGCGCTTGACCACAAGTCACCTGATGGTAAGCGATATTGCGGTCTAGTATGGAACGCGCTTACCTAGTGAAAACCGGTTCACTCTCGTCTTGAAGACCGTAAGGTTGTAGTTGTCGGGGAACAAGGATTCCGGCAAGGAGTTCCACAGCTTGGCTGTTCTCACAATAAAAGAGGAAATGAAACGCTTCGTGCGAGTTTTTGGAGCTGCCACCGTAAAACGATGTCGCCTTGCCGTATCCCTGGTCGTCCGATGGTAGAAGGGGGCGGGGGGTATTAGAATGTGCAGTTCCTCAGCACACTCCCCGAAATGCAACCGATAGAAAACCGAAAGACTAGCAACTTTGCGGCACTAGCAAGTGTCACGTTTCAGACATCGTTAACGGGTAAAACTAAACAAATACGTATCAGATTGTCTTAGACTTACCGTAATCCAGGCGCACAGGTTTTGATTACCCTTCGAGCTTTTCGCCTCCTCTGGTGAACACATTTCAGAAATTCAGCGAGATATTTTTCTTCGAAAACTTCACTGGTTTTTCTTCTTTAGTCAAAGTTAAACTGAAATTAGAAAAAAAGTATTCTTAAGTAGAAACTGGTAAAGAGTTTGTTACCTATAAATGTGTTTGGTGTAAGTTTTTTTAAATTTGAATTTAAGTCGAGCTGTCAGTCCTAATGGGGGATTTGTAATGATTAGTAATCATACGCAAAATAAATAAATTCCATGGCCCTAATTACCCTGAATCCCTGAAATTGAAGGTTTCGTTTTTAGGGTTCCGTAGTCAACTAGGAACCCTTATAGTTTCGCCATGTCTGTCCGTCCGTCTGTCCGTCCGTCCGTCCGCGGATAATCTCAGTGACCGTTAGCACTAGAAAGCTGAAATTTGGTACTAATATGTATATCAATTACGCCGACAAAGTGGTAAAATAAAAAGTGGAAAAAAATATTTTATTAGGGTACCTCCCCTATACGTAAAGTGGGGAGTGATTTTTTTTTTTCATTTTAACCCTAACGTGTGATATATTGTTAGATAGGTATTTAAAAATAAATAGGGGTTTACTAAAATCATTTTTTGATAATGTTAATATTTTCGGAAATAATCGCTCCAGAAGTTAAAAAAAATGTGTCCCCCCCCCTCTAACTTTTGAACCATAAGTTTTAAAAATATGAAAAATATCTCAAGAGTAGAACTTTATAAAAACTTTGTAGGAAAATTATTTTGAACTTGATAGGTTGAATAGTTTTTGAAAAAATTACAAAAACTACGGAACCCTACACTGAGCGTGGCCCGACACGCCCTTGGCCGGTTTTTTTTAATATAAATATTAGGGGGACTTTCTTTTACACAAATTGAACTAGTCCCCATGGTAAGCTCAATAAGGCTTGTGTTATGGGCACTAGCCGACGATATATTTAATAGATATATATGTATATATACTTAAATACATAGAAAACATCCAAGTCTCAGGAACAAATGTTTCTGCTCACCACAGAAACAAATGCCCTTACCGGGATTCGAACCCGGGACCTCTAGCTTCGGAGGCAGTGTCACTACCAACTCGGCTAAACAGGCCGACAGTTTAATCATACAGTTTTATTGCAGCTTTGTAGGCGATTGTACTGTTTCTTAAGTTATTGCAAGTGCATCGTAATCAACACAATTCTGACATGCTCTATCACTACGGGTACGGCGACGTTCATTATTATGTCATCAGTTTTGGGCGACTTTTTGGGGAGAATCTGGGGGCACGGTAGTGCCTCCGCCAAGGCAAACAGTAAAAAAGGCGGGGCACTACCTACCTTTTCTTAAACTGTTTCGCCTTAAGACGAGGCAACCTAAAATAATTCCTACGCTTGCTCCGCCCATCACCCCCGCTAACCCGCCACCCGCTAGATACACTCGTTCGCCATGCTCGTGCGACGCGTGTGTTATCAAAACAAAATGCAGCAGCAAGAACCTAGAATTAATAGTTATTTTTTATTGAAATACTTTAACTATTTTTTTTATGGTGCCATTTGAACCAGTTTTTGATGACGATCAAATGTCATTATTGTAGTTGGTCAACAAATAAAGGACAAACCTAGCTCGATGCTAGCGGCCTCTGAAAAGGCTCCATCAAAAACATATATGTGAAAATGAGAGCCAATTCCAATGTTAAGAATATGCGACGCGTGGTTGTCGTCTTCACCGACAAAGAATTGAGATCTAAATGGGTGCCAAGTTCCATAGATTATCAAAAAAGGTACCAAGTCTCGCACTAGATTGTTTACAGTAAAACTAATTTATTGCGGTTTAATGCATTTTGAGCCTTAACTTGGCAGTATTCTATGCAGTATGTTATAATACCATGAAAGCTGTTGGGTATTTAAAATAAAAATAAAATAAAATAAAATATCTTTATTTCAGATCATTAAGAATCCATAAGTACAATAAATAATAATAATAACAATGGTGGAGGTTAATTAATAATTTTAACCCATGTGCCCAGGATGGAACTATCCGTGCTGTCAGCGATGACCTTCAGTATCCTGTTGTCGCTGCGTCGGATGCGGTTTAGAACAGATGCGACCCGCTTTCGCCTGATCGCATAAAAGTCATCGGTGCGTGCCTCGGCAAACATCAATGACGCGCTACAGAACCGTGGCAACCTCAACAGGATTCTGAAGGCATCATTATACTGGATACGAAGAGCGTTATAGGCTTTCAGCGTGTAGTTGACCCATAGGCTACCCGTGTAAAATACTTGACAGAACGCCTTAAAAAGGGTAATTTTAACTTGTTTCGAACAACGGGAAAACCTACGAGCCAACATATTGCTTCTGACCGCTAGCGCTCTCCGTTCCCTCTCCAAATCGAGATCATCCTTGAGGTCCTCCGTCACATAGTGGCCAAGGTATTTAAACTGTGAAACCCTCTGCAGGTCCTTACCATTCAATGTTATAGAGGGCACCTGCTGAGGGTTCATTTTGTTTGACCTAAAGACTAAGACTTCGCTCTTTTTGGATTTGTATATAAGACCGTGAGTTTTCGCATAGTCCTCACAGACACTCAACATTTTCCTGAGTGCACTGACAGAGGGGGACAGCAGCACCATGTCGTCGGCGTAGCTTATGTTGTTCACGCTAACGCCGTCGACATAACACCCCACCGGCATTCTGTTGAGCTCCTCTATCAGTCCGTTAACATATAAGTTGAAAAGCTTCGGTGAGGTTAAACCCCCCTGCCTCACCCCGCAATCCAACCTATATGCCTCCGACTGTGTTACTCCCCACCTAACCGTATTGGTCTGGTTGCCATACCAATAACTAAAAATATCTATCATTTCACGCGGGACCTTACTTGCTGATAGTTTATCCCACAGAACACCATATGACACCATGTCAAAAGCTTTAGACAAATCGAGAAAGCACGCATATACAGGCGTGCTCCTATCAGTGTAATACTTGACAGTGTGCTTTAAACTTAAAATGGCGGTCTCGGTAGATAGTCCTGGTCTAAATCCGAACTGTGCGTCATGCAACTTTAGATATCCACCAAGTCGCATGTCAAGCACACCGTCAAGTACCTTCGCTATTATTGTAGCCAATGAGATGGGCCTATAGTTACCTGCGTCTGACACGTCCCCGGTTTTATTTTTAACTATTGGTACGACAATTGTCCTCAACATTTCATCTGGCAAGTAGGCATGACCAATACATAACGAAAACAGCATAGTTAATACTCTGGGCAAGTGTACTCCAGCGGCTTGCAGATGCTCGATACTGAGCCCATCGTGCCCCGGTGACTTTCCTCGAGTCATATGACGGATCACATCAGACACTTCTTTACATGTGAACACGGTGAACTCAGTACCGAACTCAGCATTACACGACTGTAGTGTAGTACCCAACGGTGATTGCACCTTGAACTTATCTTTAAATAACTTTGCTATTTCCGCTGGCTCATTACATCCATTTATACTCACTGGCAGGCTAGGTCTTACATTAAGGGAATTGGTGTGCTTCCAGAATGACTTAAAATCACTCTTTGAGCGATGGGAGGCCAAGATATCCATTTTAATTTGGTCCTGATGGTTTTGACACCACCTTAACTTACATTTAAACCTGCGCCTGCTATCACACATATCACGGTATATACTTCCAGATTTGGATTTACCACTAGCTACCCACTCCTGAAATTTAAATCTCGCCTCCCTATGCACCGCACTCACATGTTTGTTCCATCCTGTGACATACCCCCCTTTCCGCTTTACAGACTTTTTACACGTCAATACAGACGCTTCAACTAAAATACCTACAATTCTACTATACAAGTTATTTATAATTACATGATGTCCCACATTGTCACAGTTTCTATCACAACACTCTCTGAGCTCCTCAGGAAGGTCAATATCACGCAACCTGTTGCTGCAGGCGTCATGATACTCACTCACCTGTTCTGAACTCCTCTCATCCCATATTACATAATTTCGCGGTCTATTACTCATACTTATTCTACATCTCACCATGTTTATATTAATTTCTAGCTCCATTGGAAAATGGTCGGACCAAAATACATCATTATCTATTTTAATATTAACAACAGATTTCAATACCAACTCTGACACTAAACAGTGATCTAACCAACGTCTAGACCCGTGCGCCTCACTAAGATAAGTATAACTGTCAGAGTGTAAACCTAACTTCTCAATATCAGCACAAGTTAAATTATTTTCTAGACAAAATTCTAAAAGTTCCTTACCAAAGTTCTCGCTAGGATGTGCATTAAAATCACCCAAAATTATCACAGATTCTACTTCGGCCGTTTCAATTACGGCACAATTTTCTCCAAGACACTGTGTAAACTCCAGTAAATTTTCACTTATGTCTACAGGCATATATGCACTCATAATCAACAGCTGTCGATCACTCACTGTCACTTTAATACCGACTAACCGGGGGCTATTACATTCGATTATCGACACTGATTGACAAATATCCTTCCGCCACAAGAGAGCGACACCACCGTGGGGTCGTCCGCGTAGGATCCCCGTTGCCGTGTCCACCGCCGACGTGCCAGCATGCCCAAAACCTTCATGTATGCTACCCAGGTAGGGTAGGTCGTGGGGTAGGAGCCACGTCTCTTGCAAAGCGATGATATCACATGTCTCACAACACGCCTTAACAAAGTCGACAGATCTCTTTATGGACTTACAATTGAAGGACAAAAGTCTACATATGTTATCGTCCTGTAGTGTACTAGGCATGAGTTGGGCTGGAACTTCTTGTCACTTTACTATCGCGAGTAGTCTCCCGGCTATTCGGGTTACTGCTCTTGAAGTAAACATATTTACGGAATTCTATTCCTTCCGGCCATAGTTTGTCGTTCAAAAACACATTTAACTTAGATTTGTTCACAAATAGTTTATACGCATCGTACCCTTTATCTCTTTTCAATACCATCTTTTCAAGTTTTACGTCCTCATTTGTTTTGCTTCTAATATATTCCGTTATTCCCGCACAGGATGTATCTCGATGTACATTTGAAACAAATAACGGTACTTTGATTATAGCGGCTTTAAATTTCTCACTCGGGCTCGCCTTACCCGTTTTTACAATAAACTGATTTCGCAACTGATTTCGCAATTTTTTCCTTTGTAGTAATTTCTGTTCCTCATCCGGATTATTTTCTTTCCATGTCCCGTTTTTAGCAATATCAGCAAAACTTCTTGACTTTAATGGTGCAGCACTTATTGTTTTCGTATGTGACGGCGGGGTTATTGAGATTCGATCCGCACAGTCCGTTTCGATATCGACTATGCGATTACAATTCCTTGCACATGTCTCATTTACGCTTTCGCCTGCGCTTCTAGCCCCGCCATCTGGTGCATGTATTTAAGAAAACTGCCAAGTTAAGGCTCAAAATTCATTAAGCCGCAATAAATTAGTTTTACTGTAAACAATCTAGTACCAGACTTGGCACCTTTTCAGATAATCTACTGAACTTGGCACCCATTTAGATCTCAATTATTTTGTCGGTGAAGGCAACAACCTCGTATTGCATATTGAACGTGGCTGTCATTTTCACATTTATGTTTTTGATGGGATATCATTACCTCCTTTTTGACAAATCTCACCAAATGGTGCTTTACACGAGCGAATGCACGAGTTACTATACAAAATACCCAGATCGCTTTAGGTACACCTCAAATATTTGAAGAGTTCCCTCGATTTCTCTAGTACACTATGAGCAGATTCTTACTTGATAACTATGGGACCAATATAACTTTTTTATTCCCTATTTAACAATCACTAAAACGCGGCCAAGTACGTGTCGGGCCTAGGGTTCCGAAGCTGTCCACCCGTGAAATTATGCGGATTTACTTATATTTACTGTATATTTGACATAACTAGCAACATATCTACATAAGTAATAACCAGGCTTTGATGTTTCTCGCCCCCTTATATCCATATTTTTTCACAGAATATAAAAATATATGTTTTAGTTTTTCATTTTCCATATACCTACGTCGATTAGCTTTGGTTACAAATTTTCAAATTGATAGAAAGTGTAGTTCCTGACATATTTAACATTGTAACAGACAGACAAAGTAGCACCATAAGGGTTCTTTTGTGCCGTTTTGGTACGGAACCCTAAAAATTGCATCCACGCTTTACTTGTAGGTATTGTAATGATATTTTTTTATTTCTCGCAATCGAATTGAAAAGTAGAGTGTATAAGTGCCTTAAGTAGAGTATGGTCTAAAACCCATATTACCACGCGATCGTTATTTTACCGAACGAAGTGAGGTTTATTTAAGACCCGTTCTACCACTTTTTACATTGTTGAACATTACGTTGAAGACATATCACCATATTGTACCATAATTTACAGCAAATAAAGATTATTATTATTATTATTAGACGTAATAGTTAAACGATTTTAATTACATTTTGAAGATGCGAGAGATGATGTCACCTTCAAAAAGTCTCGCCCCCCTTCCGCATCATGCTAACATCGCCCAATACCCAGCCTCTCCGAATTCGATATTCTGACGTAATATACGAGTATAAACGCCACTTACGGAGTACTTACGACTTGAATATCCTATTGTGAATTTTACTACATAATTATTTCTTATTTTGACATGTCTACAACAATACAATATTTATTGTAAAGAATAATAATAGCATCAATAAATTGCTCTAAATAATTAATTAATATATATGTTAATACATGTCATAACTGACGATTCGAAAGTGCTTGTTGCTAGGCCTATTTGAATAAAGAATATTTTGAATTTAATTGAATTGAATTATCATATGTAATTCAGAAATAATACGATCACTTTTCATCTTCACCATTACATCGGCTCCTATAATAAGTAAACTTACTACAAGATGTCCCGTCGGCTAAATGCCGTATACGACTAGACCCGAAGTGGCTATCAATTATCATCATATTAAATGATTAAGAAGTTCATGTCTGTTAATGTGAAGCTTTATTAGTCAAATTTCCAAATCCCACATTTATTTATTTATTCGGAGATCCAACAGCTGCTTAAGGCGAAGGGGTGGGCAAGCTCTTTCCATACAAACTTTGTGCAAGTTGTTCTTCGTTTGTGTTTGCACTCCAGCTACTATTTTTGGTCCATATGCTTATTTTTTTGTTAGCTATGTCTTGATGTTTTTATTTTTTAATTGTAAATATTTTTTGATTTTTTTTATATACACGTATATTTTTTTTTTAAATAATCCAAAATTTCAACATCAAGTTCTGCTTATAACCAATATGTACCTACAAAAAATAAAATTAAATGCTGTAGTGCCAAAACTAACGCAAAAAACTTGCACAGCCTTTGTATGGAGAATGGCTTGCCCTACCCTGCGTCTTAAACTACATTAGTTCCAAACATATGATACAAAAAGCCAATTACAGGTTCTCACCAGTAACATGAGAGAATCGATTCATTTATGTTGATTATAATCCATAAGTAACTTTAGTTGCACAAGCAAACACTTTTTGACTTCTTCAACAAATCCAGTTCACAACAATTTTCGTAAAAAATATTTGTCACAATAAATCAATCCATTTATTCATAAAATACAATTATTTTACCTGTCAGTTTTGAACAATTTATATAATTTCATGTACCTACGTAAGATATTATAAGTATTTAATATTTTTCGATTTGGTGGCTTTCCACGTTTGAACTCACCTCCTTATTTAATTCTTAGTCCACCTGGGCAGACAAAAAATCGTTACACATGTAATACATAAATATACACGGAGAAAATAACTATAGGTAAGTACAGACGGACATAATAAAATTTAAAAGGAAACCCGTTTTTGCCATTTTGGTTGCCGAAGAAACACAAGTATATATTAGCTAGGTATTAAATCACAAACGACCGAGATACTTCTGTAAAAAATAGTTGTACTGAGTTAAGTTAATAATATCTAACCCTTACCTTTAGTCAATCCTTGTTAAGAGCAATAATCCATCGATAATAGGCACATCACACCCACTCACCACGCACTTCTAATTCAGACTCCGTAACCTGATCAATACAAACATAAAGGATTCAAACATCCTTATATGGACTGGTTTTCACGGACGTTAAGTAGGTATCGGAGCCTACAAAGATGGCTACAAATACTTAAGTGAATGTTATACCTATGAGCGCACTAGATCTACAAAATAAGAATAAAATACAAATATTATTTATTGTTCATCAAAAGAAAATCTGACAATGGTAAGTAAATAAATAACGACAGACAATTGGCGGAATTGGATATTACTTTTGATTAGGCAGGTCATTCACAATGTTAATTAGTAACTAATAATAATATAATATTTATTCGTGACAAACACAATACAATTTACAAACAATTACATGACAGAATCAGATTTTAGTTCAGTTAGTTACATTTTAGTCTATTGGCACTGAAATTACTAAATACCTACAAGAAAAATAGCTTGACTTTTGACATTGTCATCCTTTGGATTTGGCTTTGGCTTTATAATGATCGTGACCCATTGTCAGCCCATTCTACCTTAATTTTGGGACCTTACATTAAGTTGAGTGTAAGTACTTTTAATACTCATGCTTGCGTTATGCGAAACGCCTTTACATTTTGTAATAATAATATTTAATAATATATATTTATAGTAGTGAACCTGTGTAAGCAGCCGAGATTAATCAATAAGTAGATCTTGATAGGTATACTATACTTAATGCAATGAGGTGGCCTGGAGACTGATACGAATGCTGTTAAGTTAATAGTAAAATTAGATAAAGTTCATTAAAGCTTACAACCCCTCTGGTGTTGCGAGTGTCCATGGGCAGCGCTAATCGCTTACCATCAGGCGATTCGTCTGCTCGTTTGCCTCCTATGTCATAAAAAAGCTCATTTTTGTCGACGGGTAACATATTCTCCTGCATCCCGGGTCTCGTAGGGAGGTAGGTGGCGATACGACTAAGTCTGATTCTACTAATTTGCTCATTTATGATTAGCAGAGACAGAGGGCCTACTCCGAACTTCGAAAATCGAACTTCGTTTCGTGCCGTCTCTTTCCGTCATATAGTGTAAAACACGAGAGTGAATAGGACGGCATGACACGAAGTTCGATTTTCGTAGTTCGGAGTAGGCTCTCAGGTAACAAACGAGATAGAAAGGTCACCGGATAACCTTTGATGCAAAAAAAATTTGAACTCTTGTCTAGACTTTTTTTTTTATCAACGAGAATTATCGACCGAGTGAATCGTATCTCTACTTAAGCTTCGACAAAAAATATTTCGTATGTCCTGATATCCATCCAGATGTCCGGATCTCCGGTTGTTCTCCTCTACAGGTTGCTTTTTCAATCGATTCGCGTGAAATTTTGTGAGCAGTTTCGTTAAATATATAGAATTTATTTGTCGAGTAATTTTTTGGAAATCTTGGAAATGGAAAAAAAGAAAAAACGCGAGGTCTACAGCTCACAAAGATACTAGTTTATTCTACGACTTGGGCTACTTTGATCATTTAGAATGTAGCATTTAAAAACAATACTTACTATCGGCAATTAGGTAGATTTAATTAAGTAAACGCCACGATGATTTTTTTTATATTTCCACTGCCACGGGTCACGCGGAAATAAAAACAACAATTTACGAGAAAAACCGAATGATCAAAGTCACCCCTCGAATCAAAGTAACCCAACCCCCGTTGACGGTACTCAAAATGTGTAATTTGGCATATCAATCACGCAGACAAAACGCTATAATAAAATTGGAAAAAAAAATAGTACCTCCCCTACACGTAAAGTGGAGACGCATATTTTCCTGCAGCTCGTTTAAAAATAATGTGAGCTTTTATTTCTTTAACGATTTCTTAATTAAGGTATCCATTTGCCCGATATATTTTTATATATATATTTAATACGAGTATATTAGGTTATTAGTAATAACTTATTACCACCGTAGTTACATAAACACATAAATTTGGACGGCCTGTTTAGCCTAGTTGGTAGTGACTCTGCCTCCGAAGCTAGAGGTCCCGGGTTCGAATCCCGGCCAGGGCATTTATTTGTGCATTTTTCACGGATATTTGTTCTTGGGTCTTGGATATTTTCTATTTATTTAAGTATGTATTTATCTATATAAGTATGTATATATGTATATCGTCGTCTAGTACCCATAGTACAAGCTTTGCTTAGTTTGGGACTAGGTCGATTTGTGTAAGATTGTCCCCCAATATTATTATAAAAACCCGCCCCTAAACGGTTTTTTTTTTAATTATTTAATCGCAGAAATGTGATCCTATTTTTCTGCATTTTAGCCTACCGCATCAAAGCCTTATGTATTATTATGTTTGTTAATAGGTACCGTAAGAATCCTACGAAATCTAAAACATTTTCCATGGCCGGTTTAGAGACCCTTGGTTGAAACTGCAAATCGATAATGCAATCTAACAAATTGCTCAAAAACATGTTTTTAACCTTAAATTGATTGATGATTCACCATCAAAATTATAAACCACGGTGGCCAGTTTGGATTCTAAAACCAGTTTTAAGGATGCCCCTTATGGGGTAAGCTATATTTATATCACACGCAAAAATAACGAATAAGCTCCTGTCAGCGGTGAGAGAGGGGGACGCCAGCCCGCTACACGAACGATGGAGGAGCTACCACAAGCCGGTTAAACGGGGTCGGGGTAACACATGATGTGGCTTAATTTTAATTAAATTTTAGTGTTAGTGTATTATTATTATTATTTTATCTTATTGTATAACATATGGACATGTTCTGGAATAAATTGATTTCATTTCATTTCATTTCAAAAAGAAGCTAAGGTCTGAAGCTAGAGGTCCCGGGTTCGAATCCCGGCCAGGGCATTATTTGTGCATTTAGCACGTATATTTGTTCTTGGGTCTTGGATGTTCTCTATGTACCGTAAAATGGGGTGAGTAGGGACAAAACCGACATTCAAACCTCGATACCATTTTATTTTTACATATGCAAACTGAATGGTGTATATAATAAGTGTTCCGGACGTTTGTATTTTATCTTTTATTTTACTTTGGGTAGATCCATTTCATAACTTTGACGATAAACATGAAATCCCACCTCACCCCGTAGTCCCTCGCAATTGGGGAGAGATGGGATTTCATACAAAGGTGATTTTAGAAGATTGTTGGATCTATTTTTTTAATCGACTTCAAGATTTCAAAAGAGGAGGTTATCAATTCGGTTGTATGTTTTTTTTTTAATGTTTGTTACTCCATAACTCCGTCATTTCTTAACCGATTTGGAAAATTCTTTTTTTGATTGTAAGTATATATATCCAAGTTGGTTCCGTTTTTGTCAAAACGCAGTTCTGATAATGGGATCCATGAGGAATTGAGAGAACTCCTCAATTCTTTAAGGCAAACATATATTGATTTTTGTGTTTTTATCAACAAGTCAAGCATTTTCATCCAAAAATGAGACATTGGATGAAGTGGAACTGCTGGTGATGATCAGAACAGAACTCTTCAATGACGAAAAGTTCACGTTTGGCGATTTGTCCTCCTAGCTGTGTTCGTCAAGCCATTTCTATTTTCACGATTAATTTTTGTCATGCTTGATTTCTGATGATGGGATCCATGAGGAATTGAGGGAACTCCTCAAATCTTAAAGGCAAACATATAGTGATTTTTGTGTTTTTTCAACAAATCGAGCATTATCATACAACAATGTGACATTTGATGAACTGGAACTGCTGATGATGATCAGAACAGAACTCTTCAACGACCAAAAGTTCACGTTTGGCGATTTGTCCTCCTAGCTGTGTTTGTTAAGCAATTTCTATTTTTACGATTAATTTTTATCATCCTCGATTTTTGATGATGGGATCCATTAGGAACTGAGGGAACTCCTCAAATCTTAAAGGCAAACATATAGTGATTTTTGTGTTTTTATCAACAAATCGAGCATTACCATACAAAAATGCGACATTTGATGAAGTGGAATTGCTGATGATGATCAGAACGGAACTCTTCAACGACGCGTAGTTCACGTTTGGCGATTGGTTCTCTTCGTTTTGTTTGTCAAGCAAACAACGTTTTTCCATGATTCCATGAGGAATTGAGGGTACTTAGTCTTCTACCATTATAAACATACTTATAGCCATTTTTATTTTATTGTATGGAATCTAAGAGTGCACCATCTAAGTATAATAATCTTTCACCGGCCTCCCCCGTTGAAGTCGGTTTTTTTTCTTAAAAATTATTATTATGAGTATTACTATAGCTCCATTTTAAATTGGCATACATTATTTTAGTAGCAGTTGCCTTAAAATCCCTTCTCACCCCCCTTTCATCCCTTCTCTCCCCATTCATAACCCAACTCTCCCCGCAAACCCTACTCACCCCATTTTACGATATTTAAGTATATAAGTATTTATCTATATAAGTATGTATATCGTCGTCTAGTACGAATAGTACAAGCGTTGCTTAGTTTGGGACTACGTCGAATTTGTGTAACATTGTCCCTCAATATTCATGTATTAAATATAAATATATTTACGTGTATTTTTGATGGTTAGGTTAAGTATTGGTACCCATCACGTGATCCCACCGTCCTACAACCCAGCCTTGGTTACTCCCTTTTGAGATAGGTAATTTCGAATTACGTGAGATCGATACAGTATTACTACTAGTACGACATTACTACATAGGCCAGGGAGGAAGGGATCGCCTGCCGTGTGTGTTATTATAGACACGAGATATGAATTGCTACTCTCAAAAAAATGCGAATAAACGTAAATAATATAAGTAGGTATGAAATTATCAAACTCGTGCCGCTCCGAGTCGCATGTATGTGGACATCCTTACACATACCAACCTAGTACCAAACTAAGCTACAAGTATGTAATACTATCATAATACTATTCTGTGCTACAAGCTTAGTTTAGTTTGGGACTGGCGACGATGTTCATACCTACTTGTACAGGTTGAATTGGTGATATAAAAATATAAAAATGTGAATCTGACCATATGGCTTTGAACAATTTTTAATATGGTCAGTTGTCCGTGTGAAAAAAGCCGCTATTTCGTAGTTCATTCATGCAGTTTGGTGTGGCAATTGAAAACCTGATTTTATGAAACAGCAGGATATTTTTACATTTACTTTTCTGGAGTCCAGTGGGGAAGTTGGCGTATTGAGAATTTTCTTCCAGGAAAGTTTAGTAGGTACCTATGGGAACATTTTAAGAAAGTGTGTGTTAGGTCATAACTTCATAAGGTACAACCGTATAACTAAGGCTAGGGACTAATAAGTATTTTGCCAGTAAACTAGTAGGTACCTACCTACTTCTTTTTCTATGTTTTTGTTCTTGTTTGTATGTTATGTTGCGGCTCGTGCAAATAAACTGGTTTTATCCAAGCTATAAGCTATGCATATCCGTGATGAGCTGGGGAAATAACTTGTTCGATAAAAATACTCTTTTACTTTGTTAAGACGAGGCAACCTAAAATGGGCACAACACGTTTTTCATCGATTTTTGACGAGCTTTGAGTTGATATTCCTCCGTCAAAACTATAGACATGTTTATGGCACAAACGGTTATCGGTTCTTCAATCCTTTATTTACAAATTCAAGATCCGAATTTTCAAAAATATTTTTTTTTCTTTTTATTCAAACATGCTCAAAAGAAGCTCTATTTTCGATATTAATAATAATAAATAATAATAATAATCATTTATTTGTTCAACATAGGTTCATAAAGGTCTTTTCTTTTTCTTTTTGTATCACTATGCTGGGCCGTTAGGCATACACATTTGTAAGTAATTAATGGAGTGTGTGGAGGTTATGCTCCATTAATTACAGTCTGACATAAATTCACTTATTGTGTAGTAAGCTTTAGTAACTAAGACATTAAATAACTCTCGTTTGAACACGGACATTTCTTCTATAGTTACAATGTCTCGTGGAACCTTATTATAAATTTTAGGGGCCATTCCTAGTATATTTTTACGGTATAGAGCGGTTTTAGACGGCATTCCATTTATTTTATTCCTAAGGCGTGTACTCTTGAACCTATTAAACAGATGCAGATTAGTTCTTGTGAATATTGCTACTTCAAATATATACAAGCATGGAAGTGTTAATATTCTTAATTTTTGAAAATATGGTTTACAAGAAACGAGTTGATGTATGCCGCATAAGGATCGGATACATCTCTTTTGCGCTTTAAACGCTGATTCTCTGTCAACCGAGTTTGCCCAGAAAATGATGCCATATCTTAGAGTAGATGTTACATAAGCCTGGTAGGCTGTTAACGCTACTGACTCATTTACAATTTTTCTTAAATTATACAAAGCATATGAGAATTGATTCAGTTTTTTACATATAATGTCAATTTGATTTCTCCAAGTCAACTTATTGTCTATACTTAATCCTAGAAATTTTGTCACATCTGTTTCGTCAATCTGCTGTCCCTTATAAGATATGTTTAAATTATGTACATAATTTAGTCTTTGTGTAAATGACATGATTTTAGTTTTTTCTAAATTGATTTTCAAATTATTAGTAGTAAGCCAGTTTATTACAGTTTCTAATGTTTTATTTATGTCATTTTCGTAAGATTCATGATGTTCAGAAGCAAAAAGTATGGTACTATCATCTGCAAAGAGAATAGTAGGGTACTCTATGGCTTTAGGTAGGTCATTTATGTAAATAATAAATAATAAAGGACCCAAAACACTTCCTTGGGGCACACCATAATGAATTTGTCGAATTTTTGATGAATAAGTAACTTCTTGTTTTGTCTTAACACATATTCTACTTACTTGCGTCAATTGCTTACGATTGCTCAGGTACGATTTAACTAATCTATGAATATTGCCTCTAACACCATAATTATATAATTTATCTAAAAGTATGCGATGGTCAACAAAATCAAAAGCTTTAGACATGTCCATGTATAGTGCTGATATTGGATTTTTTCTGTCAACATTTGTTAAAACTATATTAATTAAATCAAAGATAGCCATGTTGATGGATTTGCCTTTGCGAAATCCCATCTGCTCTTTTGCGAAAAGGTTATTATTTTCAAAGTAGCCATAAATTCGATTATGGATAACTTTTTCAATGACTTTTGAAAAAATAGGCAGCAAGGCCACAGGCCTGTAGCTAGCCATATCTATCCTATCACCTTTTTTTGAAAAGCGGCTTAACAATGCCTATTTTTAGCTTCTCATGAAATTCGCCCTTTTCAATGCTTAAATTTGTGATATGGCTAATCAACGGTGAAACAATGTGAGATACAGATTTAACAACTTTAGTACTAATGTTATCGTAACCAGTACTGTGACTATTTTTTAAAGAACTAATTATTTTTTGAATTTCATTCGGATTTGTTGGATTCATAAACATAGAGTTTGGTAAATTATATGGTAGTGTATTCCTAATATTATGTCCGATTTGATTATTTGTCTTATGCGTTAGGTCAATAAAATATTGATTAAATTCTTGTGCGATTTTTTGAGGGGATGTAACACATTTACCATTAGACAATATTTGTGGGATATAGTCAATTTTTTGTTTAGACTTGTGTTGATTAATTACATTCCACGATGCCTTTGATTTGTTTCTCGAATTTCTTATATAGTGGTCGTTCTGTGCTTTTTGAGTAAGTTTTATAATAGTTTTTAATCGTTTAGAGTACTTCATAAAATTAAGTTTATTGTCAAGTTTATTATCTGTCGAAAATCTATATTTCCAAAGTAAAGCACGTTTTCGCTTGCAGCATAATTTTATGCCTTTAGAAATCCATTTTGGCTTGGACGTAGGCAAAATTTTTAACTTTTTCATCGGAAAGCACAAATTATATAGAAGTTCAAAATGATCTGCAAAACTGTTATAGGCTTCATTTACATTATTCGCCATGTATACTCCATTAAAGCTTAGTTCTTGGAGACGATCTCTAAATTTAACAATATTATCTTGACATATATCCCTCTGCTTTTTATACCAGTGTGTAAGAATACATGTTTTTTTGACCGGACATTTCAGCAGTTGAGCTGAGTGGTCTGAAAGGGCAAAGTCTATCACCTGAGCTGTACTGCCTCGCAGGTTGTGAACAATATTGTCGATACAGGTGTTGCTAGATATCCTAGTTGGCTCAGATATTGCTAATCTCAAATTGTAACTTGATATTAGGTTATTGAATTGAGTTGATTGCGGCGTTCGTTTGAGCATGTCAATATTAAAATCTCCGCTAATTACAATTTTTTTCCTTTTATAACATATTTTGTTCAGTATACTATTTAACTTGTCAAAAAATATCTGAATAGAGTGACTATTATTTTTAGGTACTCTGTATATACTGATAATAATAATTTTGTGTTCAATTAATTCCAACCCGGCACATTCTATTACATTTGGAATGGAAATATGATTAAATTCATCCAGCTTCAAGTATTTGTGATAATTTCTAACCAAAATACAGGATCCTCCATTTCTATTATTTCTTAAGTAAAATGATGCTAACTTAAAATTAGGAATGACCAAATGAGATTCATCACCTGGCTGCATGTTGTGCTCAGTGACACAAATAACATCAATTTTTATCCCTGTATCCATTAACTCCTGTAAGTGTACACTCAGTAAATCGGATTTATTGATTAAGCCGTTGATGTTTTGGTGTAGTACATGAATATAGTTATATGTAATTAAATCATTTTCGATTTTATTTAACGATCGCCCAATTGATTTTTGTGTCGAGTTGTACATAAAAAATTTAACCCATTGTAAAATGCTTTATTTACATTGATTAGAACATTATTCAAGCTGTGAGCTAGTTTGAATTTGCCTTTATGATTCAGTTGGTGGCCTTTTAAAGAGTAGTCACCTATACCCAAGTATACACTGTTACGTGATTGAAGCCAAACATGAGAAAACATATCGATTTTTTTGTGTAACATTGAGTTGAATCTACTTACAAAATAGTTGTAGTTCTCGGCATATTTATTCAAACTATGCGGAATGTCGCAAATAATTACATTTGTATGAGAACAAAGTTTTGCAGTCTCTTCTAAGTCATTCATAACTCTATTTAATGGTGTGATATTGTAGTCGCTCCCGCCACACATGATGACCAGACAGTCACACTTTTCAAAATCAGCAATTTTCTTTTGTACATTTTGTAGGATCCTCTGGGTGGTTCCGTATTGGATGATATCGGCTGTAAATTCATAGTCATTCTTCCTAATTTTAGATAGAGGCAGCAAGAGGTCAGCTCCGTGAAGGTCAGACAAAAGTAATAGCTTTGGTTTCTTTGTGGTCGGTTCGTTCATAGCTTTTATTGCCGTCGATTGAGTTATTTGAGTTTTCTCAAGTACGGTGGGTTTTCTAGTCGAGTCTAAACTGCTCTTCTCAGAGTATGTATTACTAATATGTTCCTCGAGCCGTCTCACAGTATTTTGTAGTACCTTAGTGGAGTGCTGAATCCGAGACAGGGTCACCTCTCTGCTCGCAAGCGTATTAGACTTATGTTGTGAGGCAATGTTTGATGTGAGTGCCTTGCTTAATTTTATTTGGAGATTTTTTATCTTATTATTTAATTTTATAATTTCATTCTCTAACTTTTTTATTTTATTTTCATAAAACTGTATATTATCCTCAGTAGGGATATTTTGTATTATTTGGCTGTCTGCAGCTGACGAGGTATTCTTAGAACTATCCTTATTTAGCAGTTGGTTGTATACATTTATTTTTTTATGTAACTTATCTATTTGTTGTTGTTGCATGCTATTTTCACAGTTCAGCCTAGCAACTTCTGCATGAGCGCAAGATAACTCCGTACTCAATTCTTCTATTTGATCCTTCATTTTCGTAATTAATGAGTTATCTATGGTCGACATATTCGGTAGGCTACAGGGACTATTAAACGTATCATCTATCAATGTTGAGTTTATCAAATCGTCATCCTCTGTCGTTTTTGATAAATTTCCGAATGAGGGAAATTTCTTTGGTAACATTTTGCGTCTTCGATAAGTCACGTTATCTTGAGGTGTCTGCTCCTTATCAGTATAAATTGATGGTTTCGATTGCACAATATTTTTTTCCGGCGAAATATTTTGCTCCATCATTTTCGAAGTAGTGCCCGAGGATGTTCGCTGAGGTGCAGCTGAAATAGAAGATGTCTGCGGGGTGCTGGAGTTGCTTTTAGATCGTACGCAATCTGAACATTTCCAATTCTTTATTCTGGCATTAGTCATTTAAGTAAAATCTCTCTTCGTCAGAGTTGTGCATGCTAATTCAAATATATTAGTAAGTTGTTTACGCACTTATAATATTACTTCTATGAAATTATATATTATTATTATTTTATTATATGAAATCTACTTATAACTTTTTCTTATTGACGTCTGTAAAAACAATAACGTAAGAAAGATTCTTATTTTAAACTCATTTTCACGAAAATTGCGTCCATGGAACTGTTTTTTTTGGACTAAAATTGTCAAAATTGGATCCAATATATCTCGAACACACTGAGTTTTTAACTAAATATGAGATACTATGGGATACTATACTACTATTTCGGTAAACCTCTAAAAACACGGGGAAACGGAGAGTTACAGATCGAAGGGCATTGGGAGCTAGGAGCCCCTAAACTCGAAACTAGGGTTTACAGTCCCGGTCCCGATTTGCATCAAAATTTCCCGGGAAATCCCGGGAATTCCCGGGAATTTTACATGCCCTACTCAAAACGCACAGAGCGGGCGCGGCGCGGTGCGGGGCGGAGGCGGTTTTGTATTTTTAATCTTTCCGAAAATTACAATTAAAAATACATTGCATGCATGCTGTGAGTGCGTTCTCAATATTCTCATTGGTGCCCTTTATACGATTAATACCTAGTCTAGCCATAAGTTCTGTTACAAATGAAATGAAACATATTTTTAAAAGGATGTAATTAATTTACCATAAGTAAATGTTTATTTATAGGTAAGTTAATAAGGTTTCTAAACAATATATTTTTTATTCAAAATGCCCGCCTTTAGCTTTAATACACGCCCTCAAACGATCCGGCCACACGTCTATAGATTCACGCACTGTATCCATTGGGAAATTTGCCACTGCTACCTTCAAAGATTTTTTTAGAGAATCGATATTGGCATGGCGTTTAGAGCAGACCATGTCCTCTAACACTGACCACAATTTATAGTCCAGGGGATTTAAGTCGGGACTGGAAGAGGGCCAATCATCTGCCTTGATGAAGTCCGGAACATTCCTTTGCAGCCAAATCTGGGTGGTGCGAGCTTTATGACCCGGGGCTGAGTCCTGCTGAAAGGTTCAGTGTACATTTTTGAACATTGTGTCGTTTAGTGGTTTAACTACTGTTTCTAAAATCGTATCCTGATACACTTTAGCTGAAATTTTCACTCCTTTTTCGCAAAAATGGATCTCAGAGACGCCTTGATACGACACACCCCACCAAACCATGACGTAAGCGGGATGATGACCTCGCTGAATCCTTCCAACTATCTCTTTAACTTCTCGAGAGTTGTGTGCGTACACTTTATCATTTTGTTTGTTGTAGTGCTGCTCGATAGTAAAAAATTTTTCATCCGTGAAAAGAATATTTTTATATTTCCCATGTGCGTATCGAGATAAAAGGCTTTTTGATCTTTCAACTCTCTTGTCCTTTAGTGACTGATTTAACATATGTCCTTTAACATATATCGTCGGTAAGCTGCAAGACTCAAGTCATCTTTGATTATACGCGAAAGTGTCCTAGGTGGTATTTTCATTTCCTTAGAAAGGATCTTCTGTTTTCTTATGGGATTTCGGCGAATTCTGGCCCTTACAGCATTAACGGCTTGTTTTGTTCTAACAGTAGGGTAGCTTCGCCGGTTCTCGTCCGATTAGTGGAGTTGCCAACTTTGTGGCGGGAAAATAATATGTTGAACTATAGCAATTTATACGAATAATATTTCTTTTTAATGGCAATATACTCTATTTTTCGCCAAGTTTAAGTTTTAACTAATAACATACACCGTTATTCTTGTAAAAGATGATAAATGAAAAAGTATGGTTTTTGCCGGTTCTCGTCCGATTGTCCCGGTTCTCGTCCACGCGGTGCCAGTTCTCGTCTATAGGAAAAGAGGAGTGATTCATACACTCAAAAACCAATTTCTGAGTATAAAACCTTTAATGCGTAGGTATTTAGCTATTTATCTTACAATGTTTTAATAGTTAGCTTTTGTTATTAAGAAATAAAGAAATGATCAACTTATTTTTTATAGATATAAAAGGTAATTATTGAGTGACCCACTGTAGCATGCAACTTTAAATCTAGAGGTCGCGGGTGTGAACCCCGGCTCTTTTTAAATTTAATAGAAGTTTTTCGGTGAAGGAAACCATCGTGAGGAAAGCGGTCTCATCCCAACTAGGGCTAGTTTTTCCTCTGAGTTGGAAGGTCAGATGGCAGTTGCTTTCGTAAAACTAGTGCCTACGCCAAATCTTACGATTAATTGTGAAAGCGGAACCCGGGGTCTTTAGAGCATAACCAGGAAAAACGTTATGAGGATGATCATGCATAAGCATTTGACCCCTATCTCAGTTGATGGTAAGTGATGATGAGGTCAAGGGTGTAAAACGCGTACCTAGATAATAATGCCCATTCACTCATCTTAAAAAGATCTAAGTTATAAATAATGAAATGGAAATAGATTTTTCCGAAAATTATTCCACTCTTTAGCTGTCTTCGTAAGATAACTAGAATCAAAACGCTTCGTGCACATCAGAGGCATGTCAATATTGTTGTTAACAACATAAGGGTCAAACCATGTCGTCCACGCGTTGTCCTAAAATGGTCAGGAAGGGATTAATTCGTGTAATCCTAGCACACCGATATGCAGGCGAATTTCCTACGATGATTTATACATTGCATCTTAGCTTCAACCAAGTCCAAATTAGATACTAATGAGCTTCCTGGCACGCTTATCAATCAAAGCCAAGCCAGCTGATATTAAGCAAATCCATCTCCGAGCTGGCAGCAGTACTGCATATACCCTACCTGCACTTAATAGTTTTATAATTTGCCCAGGTGTGAAGTACCGCTTCACCTTAAAAAGGTTGTCAAGTTTTTGCTGGGATCCTGCAGTTTACACCAAGGATTCAATGTAGGACCCAAAGTTCATATTGGACATGCTGCTCATGCCAAGGAGCTGTAGATGGTCAGAAATTCGCAAATTGGTATGAATACACTCCGGAAAATTGGGAGTCGAGAGTTCGTTCACTCTGTTTAATAGTGATGAGACACGTCTGTGCCTTGGATGTATTGAATTTGACTTTATTAGCATCGCCCCAATCTGAAACTACTCTAAAAGTCAATTCCGATTCATAATATCCTGTCGACGAGATTGGACTACATCTTTATTGGCCTGTGCTTTGGAAAGATATCTGACTACAACAGTGCTATCATCGGCATACCCACAGGTACCAGTCATAAGTCGTTTATATGCAATAAAAATAAGGTAGCAGGCAGAATAGGTCCCTGAGGGGCACTGACATCTAAAGCCATTTGGCTCGATGTGTAGCCTTCTGCTTGTAAGACCACACGGGTCAATTGCCCGTTCAGGAAATCAGCTATCCAGTTGCTTAGGCCAAATTATATCCTGATATATATTCATAATAAATAATAGACTGATAACTTGATGAACAAGCTTCCTGCTTGTGAAGCTTGTTCACTAGGCTAGCATGCCTCGTGAACTGAAAACAAAGTATCTCGCTCTCTGTCAGTCGAATATGCAAGTGCGACAGAGAGTCAGCTACCTCGTTTTTGGTTCGCGGTGGCGCCTCTGTCTTAAGCTTTAGAGATACCTCCTGTTGTATGTGTTGCTATAACGCCTAGAACCAGGCATATTCCATCAAAAGTTATAGTGAAACAATACTTCCCTTTGGTAAGCTCCCCGTGTAAGTTGTTAGTCATTGCCACAACGAATATTGAAAGAAAGAAAACACTGCCATATATAATACTAGCATTTGCCCGCGGCTTCGCCCGCGTACTAAGCGTAATTTGAACCGTCTACAAAAAAGAGGTTCACTGTTTGACCCGTATATATGTATGTAGGTATATATGTATGTTTGTCCACGATTATCTCGCGTTTGGCTGAACCGATTTAGATGCGGTTCCCAGAACAGTAGTTGTTACATTCTGGGGGTTTCGGTATTTGAAGTTTGGTGATTGTGATTTATTAAAAGGAGCATCCAAAAAGAAAATTTGGCTTCACTTTCATTCGCACTCCTTGCTTGTTAGTCCGTCTGTTACAATCGAGTTACTTTTACTGGACCGATTGAATTGAAATTTGGCACAAACTATCAAGAATTCAGAGCGCTCGTGGCCCAGCGGCACCCGCATACCGCGTGCGGTATGCGAGGTTAAGCAATGTGGGTGCAAGTCAGGTCTTGGATGGGTGACCGCTTTGAGTAATTACTAACTGAGCGCTCTCGTGCTTTGAAAGGCACGTTAAGCCGTTGATCCCGGCTGCTGTTTACAACAGCAGTCGTTAAGCCAAGTTCGAGGCCTTCGGGCGGCTTGAGAACTTCTAACAGTCAAGTTGCCCACTCACTACGTCCGTAGGGAGTACCCACCGTTACCCTACACGTGACCCCTGGGTGGTGCTAAAAGTGCAACAAAAACTGGAAATCGTACTTGTCTACCCGAAGATTTCACGGTTCGTAAATAAATGCCATACGTATAAAAAAATATTTAAAGGTTGATTTAAATGGATAAAATATCGAAACCTCTATGTCGTTTTTAAAAGCCAATCCATAGATACCCCACATGCCTATATAGTAACATTAAACTTTTTTTTACAATCCTTGGCATGCATAGAGTGCCAAATTTTACCTCAGATTCGTATTAAGAGACCTCTCGGACGCTCCGATATTGATTTTGAACGAAATCGTGACGGAAATGGTAAAAATGAATATGGCTGCCACTTTTTCTAAATTTTACCTCAGATTCGTATTACGAGACCTCTCGGACGCTCAGATATCGATTATGAACGAAATTGGGAAGGAAATGAAGAAAATCATAATGGCTGCGACTTTTTCAAAATTTTACCTCGGAGTCGTAATAAGAAACCTCTCGGATGCTCAGATATCGATTTTTAACGAAATCGTTAAAGAAAAGAAGAAAATCAATATGGCCGCCACTTTTTACAAATTTTACCTCAGAGTCATATTAGGGGACCTCTCGGACGCTCAGATATCGATTTTGAACGAAATCGGGACGGAAATTAAGAAAATCATTATGGCTGCCACTTTTTCCAAATTTTACCTCGGATTCGTATTAAGAGACCTTGTGGACGCTAAGATATCGATTTTTAACGAAATCGGGACGGAAATGAAGAAAATTAATATGGCCGCCACTTATCCCAATTTTACCTCGGAGTCGTATTAGGGGACCTCTCGGACGCTCAGATATCAATTTTAAACGAAATCGCAACGGAAATGAAGAAAATTAATATGGCCGTTACTTTATTCAAAGTTTACCTCGGATACCTATTAAGAGTCCTCTCGGACGCTCAAATATCGATTTTTATCGAAATCGTATCGGACGGCACTGATTAATAAAATCACTTACTTACAATACATTGAATCAAAAAAGGTCGTCTCTTCATAGGGAATTCACGGCATTTCAATCTTATATGGAACCTACATGCCAAATTTAGTATCTCTCGAACCAGTAGTGTGGGCTGTGCGTTGATATGTCACTTACTCAGTCAGTCAATTTCTTCTTGCAATTTGGCAAAAACTTTTAAAAGTTTTCATGTCCGCAATATGAAATTTCGAAATCAATGCCATTTTCAAAATTAAAGTCCCAAAAAAACCATAAAAACGACGCCCATATTAATATTTAGACATTCCAACTCCCTTGGAACCCAACAGAGGGAATGGTATTTCACGTCCTCCACGTGGGAATTTAAAATCATTGTTGTTTTCGTAATCAGCGACCCGATAAACCATAGAAACAATACCTACCCATATCGATATTCAGAATTTGTCACCACTTTTCCCCCTTTTAGGGGTTGATTTCTCATAAAACCTGAAACACATGTTTACTCATTTAACGTTAGAAATACTCCTGTGAAGTTTCGAATAAAATAGTCCAACTAATCTTGATTCCCCACACACACTTCGAACCCCCATTTTACCCCCTTAGGGGTTGAATTTTGAAAAATCCTTTATTATTGCACCTCTAGATCTAATATGGAACCTATATACTAAATTTAGAATCTCTAGAACCAGCAGTTTGGGCTGTGCGATGATATTTCACTCACTCAGTCAGTCAGTTATTTCTTGCAATTTGGCACAATCTTTCAAATGTTTTCATGTCCACAACATTAAATTTCAAAATCGATGCCATTTTCGTAATGAACGTCCCAAAAAACCATAAAAACGACACCCATATTAATATTTAGACATTTCATCCCCCTCGAACCCCAACAGGGAGATGGTATTTCACGTCCTCCACGTGGTATTTTAAAATCATTGTTGTTTTCGTTATCAGCAACCCGGTATATCATAAAAACAATACCCATGTCGATTTTCAGAATTTGTCACCACCTTTCCCCCTTTTAGGGGTTGATTTCTCAAAAAACCTGCAACATGTGTTTACTCATTTATCGTTAGAAATACTCCTGTGAAGTGTTTTAAATAAAATAGTCCAACTAATCTTGATTCCCCACACACGTTTCGGACCCCCATTTAACCCCCTTAGGGGTTGAATTTTGAAAAGTACTTTCTTAATGCACCTCTAGACCTTATATGGAACCTACATACTAAATTTAGAATCTCTAGAACCAGCAGTTTGGGCTGTGCGATGATATGTCACTCGCTCAGTCAGTCAGTTATTTTTGCAATTTGGCACAAACTTTCAAAAGTTTTCATGTCCACTACATTAAATTTCAAAATCGATGCCATTTTCGTAATGAACGTTCCAAAAAACCATAAAAACGACACCCATATTAATATTTATACATTTCATCCCCCTCGCACCCCAACAGGGGGGATGGTATTTCACGTCCTCCACGTGGGATTTCAAAATCACTGTTGTTTTCGTTATCAGCGAACCGATAAACCATAAAAACAATACCCATGTCGATTTTCAGAATTTGTCACCACATTTCCCCCTTTTAGGGGTTGATTTTTCAGAAAACCTGAAACACGTGTTTACTCATTTATCGTTAGAAATACTTCTGCGAAGTTTCGAATAAAATAGTCCAGCCAATCTTGTTTCCCCATACAAACTTCGGACCCCTATTTCACCCCCTTAGGGGTCGAATTTTGAAAAATCCTTTCTTAGTGCACCCCTAGACCTTATAAGGAACCTACGTGCCAAATTTGGAATCTCTAGGACCAGCGGTTTGGGCTGTGCGTTGATATGTCAGTCAGTCAGTCAGTCAGTCAGTCAGTCAGTCAGTCAGTCAGTTTCTTCTTTTATATATTTAGATTTAAGTTAAATAATTGTAGAACAACTTTTATGCCCGACTATACATACAATGGGCCATGATGATCCGATGTAAAGGAAGCAGTTGTGCGTTAAAGGGAGATAGACATATTTTCATCTCGTTCCACCGTATAACTGCATCATGTACGTTGGCCATCATGGTCCATTGTGTGGATCCGGCATTAAATAGGTTCTAGATTTGTGAAGATAAAGTAAGAACAAAAATAATTTAATTGAATGTCGATTTCCTATCAACTTACGTCATCGTACTCTAGTCTTGTTTATGGCTAAAATTTGACAGCTAAAAAGCAGTGGACCTTATGTACCTAATACCTATCATCTGTATTCATTTCAATAATTATTCTGTATCTTGATTACCTTGCTGCAGCTTGATCTGATTTCAATAGACGAGAACCGGACCTACGCGAAAATCCAGAAAAATGACCCCAAGCCGGTTATCCGTCCACGTAGACGAAAACTGGCAAATACGCAAAATTGATGGTCCGGTTCCCGTCCACTAAATTTATACAGGTTTTAGGTAAAATAAGTATAATTAACACTGACTATTTTCTTCGTTATGTATATTACTAGTAATTTGTGCCAAAAATATCACTGCAATTAGTTAATAACAATAACAAAACTTACTTCAAAGTTTTCCTTACACACTATTTTTTTTGTAGTTTGGCGTGGTTTTCGAGGCTCTAAAATGTGGTGTAAACTTTCGTTAATTATATCTTAGTCACACGTTGTTAAATAATGTTTGTTTATAGTTAGCATTGTAGGTTCGGTATTAAGGAACGCAAAGAGCCAAAACTTGCGCGGGTAATTGTTTATATACTCCTATTCTATGCATTTGTAAGGAAGAAGTCACTCAAAAGGACGAGAACCGGCGCTGGACGGAGAACCGGCGAAGCTACCCTACGTGGTCGGCCAGATCTTTTACTGTCATCGACAGAGGACGTTTTGGTGTATCTTTGAATGGTACGATACACAAACATTCGACTGATCTCTAACTTTTTTAGTGTCTCAAAAATGTGGGACGGCTCCATTCCTACCTTATGCAGAGCAATCACAGCAAGTCTATTTTCTTTGACACCCCACTCCATTATTAATTTACTTATTTTAATATTATATTGTATATAAATGGTGGTAAAAACATCCAAGTACTTACGTCAAAACACAACATTCGAAATTCGAATTATTATTTTTCTTAAAATCATTGTTAACTGCCAGTAACAGAACTTATGGCTAGACTAGGTATTATCACAATACTGGGATGTCAATATACATAATCGTAGTTTTCGTAATTGACAACATTTCATTTTTTAAGCAACCTTTTTTCCGATGAAATCAAATACAGATAAAAAGTTAAGTAAAACCACATTTTTAATATCTCGAAAATATCCCAATTTCATATAGTTAAATCAATTTAAAAAGTTCCTCATTCTAAAAGAGAGTAAGTGACAAGTAAGGGGTCACAGCGTAACAAATCGTACAGAAGCCAGATTTACTAAAGAAAGTGAACTGCTGTTCATTTTGTGCGCAGTGACTGTCACAATTTCATATTACTACGATGGTCTTCCATTTTCGTGAATATTTAGAAAACTAATAGCTATTAAAATATAATATAAAATATTTTGGGGTTTCTTGTTAACAAATTAACGAAATGATTTAATATTTCATACTAAGTACTTAAAATTTTGAAATGTTGTCAAATTTTGTGATTTTGCTTCAAGTTGCCCACTCACTTGACAAGCCTAATCCCAATAAGGTCTAGTTTCCTCTCCGGGTTGGAAGGTCAGATGGCAGTCGCTTCCGTAAAAACTAGTGCCTATGCCAACTCTTGGGATTAGGCAGCGGACCCCAGGCATCCTTCAGGAATCCAACTGTACTGGAAATAATGCTAGGAGGATGATGATGATGATTCATCAATTTTTCCGTGATACGAATCGTGATATTAGTGTATCGAGTGATAATAAAAATACTCACGGTACCCAGTCTTCAAGTACTGGCTGTCTTAATGGACGTCAATGACGTCATCAAGCATCGCGCTCGTTACGAAATGGAAATGGAGTTGCGAGAATCCTCCAGAACTAAAAATGTAAACGCCGGTCTTAGCACCGCGATTGCTGTGCAGTGCTGCTAGGATTCAAGCAGTGAAGTTAAGATGCCTACTACCTTCAAAGTGATTAGAACTATTAGAGTTCATCTATTTTTTTAAATAAATTAAAATATGCATAGATGACATTGAAGATTTTTAACTATTGAATTAATATAATTGACCGAGCGAGCGAAGCTACTCCGTTTCAGCATTCGACAAAAATTCTTTCGTATGTCTGTCCCGATGTTCTCCTCTACAGGTCGCATTTCTCAACCGATTCTCGTGAAATTTTGTGAGCAGGTTTGATAATTATCATCCTCATAGTGTTATTCCCAGTACAGTTGTATCCTAAAGGATGCCTGGGGTCCGCTACCTAATCCCAAGAATTGGCGTAGGCACTAGTTATTACGGAAGCGACTGCCATCTGACCTTCCAACCCGAGGGGGAAACTAGACATAACCTCTCGCATACCGTACCGCACTCGGTACGCGTATAGGTAGCGGCACGTAAGTCTAGCGGTGGACGAAGCGTGGAAGGGATAGTTGCGCATAGGTACTGTCGCGCGCGCAATTGTTATGTCTACAAATTGATTACAATAATACTTATTAATAAAGAACGTGTTTTTGTTTGTCCTTCTTTTATATCTTAGCTAGTTCGTTAAAACTAGTCTCGTATAGATGGATGTTTCTCAATCACGCCAAAGCGGCTGAACGGATCTGGATGACATTTAGCTCCGAGTTATAGTACATATCGTACTTTCCCACACGAACGAAGTCGCGAGCGGGAGCTGTTTTTGTAGCCTCTACTATTCTTTTTTAAATTTTCCCTAAATCACTGACAACACAATTCAATTTCATATTTTCCGTCTTGTGCAGTTTGTTTCATCATGTTTAAATCCACATTATACATATTCGTGGTTTCGTCAGTCAGACTTTTAATATGTTTCAAAGAATCAATTAATTCATTAGCTCTGTCTTTAAAAAAGAAAGACACGTCATAAACCATTTTCCGTGCCTGTCTTCACATAACAGTATTTCTTCTAGTTCACTGTTTCAAATCACAAATAAACACAAACTTAATTAAAACGGTCAATAAAACACAAACTCAAACTTAAAAGAAAACAACAACAGTAACAACAATACAATTTAGAACGCGACTGTACACCAGAAGTGAGCGGGGCGTCGTATCGGTGCGCGGTACAGAGTACGTCAGGAGAGCCAATCAGCGCTTGCGCACGCCCGCGCGCGCCCTTGCCCTCCCCCGAGATACCTTATTTTCGACTTCTGCGCAGAAACGGTCAGCGCTAGACTTACGTGCCGCTACCTATACGCGGGCGCCGCTGGGCCACGAACGCTCGATAGTTATATAGAACTTTTTGTCGACTTAGTTTTTGGAAATATTGAAATTTGAAAAAATACACAGAATTTTATCGTAGGTATGTCCGGATGTTCTCCTCTACAGGTCGCATTTTTCAACCGTTTCTCGTGAAATTTTGTGAGCAGGTTCGTTGATTATATACATTTTTTTTGTTGAATCATATTTTGGAAATTTTGACCGGATGTTCGCCTCTACAGGTCGCATTTCTCATCAGCAATGTTATTGTCCGAGCGAGCGAAGCGTCTCCGTTTCAGCTTTCGACAAAAATTCTTTCGTATGTCTGTCTGGCTCTCCGGGTGCTCTCTTCTACAGGTCGCATTTCTCAACCGATTCTAGTGAAATTTTGTGAGCAGGTTCGATAATTATATATATTTTTTTGGATTTTTTGAAATTTTAAAAGAAAATTTGTTTGCCATGTCACCAGCTCCAGTTTTCTATGCAGTTTGTTATAATACCCTAAAAGCTGTATATTATATATAGAAACTATATATAATAGCTATATATGTATAGCTGGATATTTATGAAAACTGCCAAGTTAAAGCTAAAAATGCATTAAACCGCAGTAAATTAGTTATACTGTAAACAATGTAGTGCCGGACTTTTGGCACCATTTCAGAGAATCTACGGAATTTGGCACCCATTTAGAGGTCAATTATTTTGTCGGTGAAGACGACAACCAAGCATCGCATATTTTAATATTGAACTTGGTTCCTTTTTTCACATTTATGTTTTTGATGATACTTAACGTTATGATGTGACAGACAGACATTGTACCTTTTCGTTACTGAACCCTTAAAACACCCTCTCTGGGATGTTTACCAGTGCAGAGAATGGTCATAAGAAAGTGTGAAACCATATTTTAAAAGCAGGTACCTACTCTGTCTGTCTGATACATTTTAGGACAAAGCAAACAACGATATTGATTGCATGCAAAACAATGCCCTTCGCACCCACACGGGCGAAATCCTGAGCTAATCAGGGAATGCGGAAGCGTCGCTGACACCAAGGTGATTGCGAGTTTGTCATCTCAACTGCTGCGTCAGCCGCTACCCGCGTTCCACGATGTTGTTAGACGTGTTTCTACAGAACATGGCCACAATAGAATTACAGAACTAGACAGAACAATGACAGGTTTATTAGCTTCTTACTTTGAGACGCACAGAGCGCGGCGCAGCGTCGTTGCGGGGCGGACATGTTTTTTTTTTATTAAAAATGGGATTGCTCTTGGCCAGCATCTAGCCGGGGGGCAAAGATGAAGCGAGCTCACCCAGAAGACCTCCATGGTTTTGCGGTAAAGCGAACACGGTCCGGGGGACGCCGCACCAAAAAAACGGGCGGTATTCGGTAGCGCGGTAGAGCGGAGGCAGCGTGTGTGACATATGAAGCAGTAATCGATAGTCGACAGTTTCGGAAAGATCAAAAATGAAAAACCGCCTCCGTCCTGCACCGCGCCGCGCCCGCTTTGTGCGTTTTGAGCTTAATGGTCTCCGGGCCAGGAGCAAATATCGTTAGTCATTTCCTCATGAGCGATAACTTGTTAGATGCTTAAGCATACAATCCAGAAAGGATTATATGAACCTCTCAAACACGTAAATAAAATATTGTTTTTGATATTTTCTCTAAATATTAACTGACTGCAGAATATAATAAAATCGTGCATGGCTCACTGTGTTTTATATAGCTTAGTTAGACGCATGGAAACTATGTTATAATTTATTTAAAGGTTAATTTTATTAAGAAAAAAGGATATTATAAGGTCAGAGACTAGTTATATATCGGGTCTGGCACCGAGGTCTTTTATCGAACCTACCATCCTACGGACTGCCCGAAGGTTTGTGCAGATGTATAGCCAGCTTTCTGTCCGGCTGACGCATAAGAGCCGTAGTAGAGGAAGCAGTTGATCCGAAACACTCCGAAAGCATGGACATTAAAGGATGATTCACAGAGGCCGTTCCGTGGCCGGGCCGGCCCGTTTTCTTCTAGAGAAATACGCCGGCCGTTGCGTTTGTTGTCATAGAAAACGGGCCAGCCCGGACACGGAACGCTCTACTGTGAATCATCCTTAACGCTGTGGCGTCTCCCCTATTTTTGCTGTATATCAATTACATGCCGTCCATTAACAGCATTCACTGTTATGCGAATGTCAGCACCGGGGATGCTTACTACCTTGTCAACATTCCTCGTTCCTCTGTATTAAGCTTGAAACGCACAGATTTGAATTTTAGGTTTTTCCGAAACTGTCGACTTTCAATAGTCGATTACTGCAACATATATGTATGTCACACACACCGCCTCCGCTCCGCTATCCCGCGGTTTTTTGGACCGCGTTCGCTTTGCCAACAAACCGGCTCCGCCACGCAACGACGCTGCGCCGCGCTCTGTGCCTTTCAAGCTTTAGAGAGTCGCGACTTGTGTCCAAAATCGAGACCCCTCTAGTCAGAGTATCTGAGTGGGGCCAGGATAATCTGGTTCGATTCAACCCCACCAAGACACAAGTTCACCGTTAAAAAAACCCCATTCACTGGGGCCCCACGTTTCCAAGACACAGCCCTCTCCATCTCAGAGAGTATTGGGATCCTTGGTGTCGACGTTTCCAGGGACGTCCAGTTCGGGGCCACTTAGAAGCCAAAGCCAAGCTGGCATCCAAAAAACTAGGTGTGCTCAATAGAGCGAAGCGGTATTTCACCCCGGGATAGAGACTTCTAATTAATTAGGGGAGACCGGGGCAAGATGAAGTTCGGGGCAGCACGGGAAGTAAGCTTGTGTGCGTGAATAGTAATCGTGTTCGGAGCGGCAACAGCGCCATTTGCACGAACTTCACTCTCCGCTAGTGCGTCCAAGCAGAGCGGACAGGTTAGAACTCGTTTTTGCGTTGCAGAGAGAAAAAAGTGATATTGCAAGTGTTTTTACGCGACATTTGATTCGAAAACTGATGTACAGACATGTAAGTACCTGTGTTAATGTATTATTTCAATCCCGAGCTTATTATAGTAGTCCAAAACATTAAATTAAAACCAGATTTTTTCGCCGGTAAAGTTTGAGGTTAGAATTGCGTCGTCTTTTTTACCTACATGTGGATCGGGGCAAAACGAGGATGATGACTGTCCTTGCATCTATTGTGGGTAGGTACTTATACTCAGAATCAACCGAAGGTTGGGTCATCTGCAGCGTGTGCCACGGTTGAGCGCATAATTCGTGTGCCGGAGTAGATGAGGAAGACGAAGAGGCACACATTTGTGAACGCTGTCTACCCGATTAAAAAGCGTACTCGTTTTGCCCCGCAGCGTTTCCCATCTTATCCCAGTTATGGGGCAAATCGGGAAATTTGCCGAGTTTATTTTTTCATTATTTGCCAAAAAAGTAATGTGATTTTGCATGCTACAACGTTTAATTATAAGAGAGAAATGTATAATGGTTACCTCTTTTGTTAAAGAATGTTATTAAAGAGTTTAATTTTCCTTGTATAACGAGTTTTGTCTTAGCTATCTCATCTTGTCCCAGTCTCCCCTACATAAGTCACAAGTCCATCCCCACATGAGTAATTACTGTCACCTCTGGGCGGAAGCACCTGGATACCAGGTTGGGCCTTTTGACTCGCTTCAGAGACGTGCTGTCCGAATTGTAGACGATTTCAAACCCACGAGCGATATTGAGCCATAAAGTTTAAAAAGAAACTTTGCCTCATTGTGCGTGTTCTATCGCTTGTATAATGAGTTTTGCTCTGAAGAACTGTTCAACATGATGCCCACGGCCGCTTTCTACCATCGCACTCCTCGCTGTCGGCAGGGCACTCATCCTCACACCTTAGAACCCAAATGGTCGCGTACGGTACGGTTTAAGAGGAATTTCCTCCCTCGGACACTCCGGTTGTAGAATGAGCTTCCTGCCGAGGTTTTCCCGAGGGACTATAGTGTGGAGCTCTTCAAGAAAGGAGTGTATACATTTTTAAAGGGTCGGCAACGTGCGTGTAGCACCCCAGGAGTTGCAGGTGTCCAGTGGCTGTGGTGACCGCTTACCATGTTGCCATCAGGCGGACCGTAGGCTCGTTTGCTACCCACGTAGTATTTAAAAAAAACTGGCCAAGTGCGAGTCGTACTCGCGCACGAAAGGTTCCGTAAGTGATTAATACAGGTCAAGATACATTAAAAGAACACGAGGTGTCCCTCAAGGTTCGGTATTGGGACCTATTTTCTTTGTCATATATTTAAATGATCTAATTGAATATTTGTCCAAACTAATACCGGAAGTAAAACTAGTGATTTTTGCGGACGATACGAGTGCCGTTATTTCCAGCAGAACAATTGAGGATCTAAACCTAAAAATAATTTCAGTGTTAAAATCGTGTCATACGTGGCTTTGTGCAAATAGTCTTGTCTTGAACAGCTCAAAAACATTCGCTATGCTGTTTAAGTCTAAGTTTAAGAAATATTAAATAAACACATACCCGGAGACATGATTAAGCCTGTCGAGAGCATAAAATTTTTAGGAATACACTTAGATGCCTTTTTAAACTTGAAGGAGGAGTTGAACGCAATAGACAATTCGATTAGTTCGGCTTGCTATGCTCTTCGCAGCCTTAGGGATGAGTTGAAACCTGATCAACTCAAGATGGTTTACTTTGCCCTTATTGAATCGAAACTTCGCTATAGCATCAAACTTGGGGGGAACAGCTTTAGGTATAATATCAAACGTGCATTCACTGCTCAATAAAGAGCTATACGCACCATAGTAAGGATTCGTCCATGGGAAAGCTGTAAGGACCATTTCTCGAGGCTGCAAATACGGTGCCCAGTCTATACATACTAGTTCTCTTAACCGATGTCGTCAAGCATTGCAGTCGCTACGAGACGGTAAATGAAATGGAGCTGCGAGAATCCTCCAGAACAAAAAAAATTTAATCCGATCGTAGCACCGCGACTGGTGGTTGTGGAGCACAGTGCCAGGGTGCAATCAGTCAGGTTATTTAACAAGTTGCTACAGCTACAGAGTTAAAAATAATTATAAGCTCGAATAGGTTAAAATCGTATTTATTAGAAAAATGCTGTTATGACATCGATGATTTTAGATTATTATTTTTAATTGTATTATTTTAGTTTATTATTATTATTATTGAATAGATTTTTTTCTTTTATTCTTTGGACAATTTATCAAGGAATTATTTATTGTAATTTAATTTAATTGTGTGATTATTTTTATGATATATTGTAGATTATATGTTTTATTTAATTTTAAGATATTCAAACACAATGAGAATTGTAAATGAATTAAATAAACTGAAACTGAATGGAACCTAAAATACCGAACTTTTTCTTTCACGGAAAAGTTTACGAAGCGTCACCATAAACCGCCTTTACTTTTGTTTCCGTTTCCTGCAGTGTTGCAAGGACAATCGATTTTTCTTCCGTACTCATATTTTTATAGGTACATATATACTGGGTACATGTAATAATTATTTCAAAAACATTATTATTGCATGTGTCATAAAACTGTTTCTTCGATAATATTGAATATAATCCTATTATACATTATTTTTGTTAGTATTTTCTTCTAAATCGTGATATAACGAAACGCAATATTTCAACCTAGAGACGACGGACAGAACATAACATAACATAAACGCATTCGTGTGACAGAACAGCTGACCCCGCTGAAAAAATATTTATTGTGTTGACACCACATTCCCCTCCCCATCGCAAAATGTGTTGACACCGGCCATGCACGGAACAGCCACTTTTATCGCTAAATAATTGTGTTATGAACCAAACACTAAATTTAAGCATATCACTAAAATGTCAGCGAGCAGGTTAGATGCAGTATATCGGAGTATACTTATAACAAAATTTTTCACGAAAGGATGGGGAAAACCTGAAAATTTACGTCGGTACGTATACAAACACGTTTACTTGGTGTTATAGTGAATTATTGTAATTATTAGACTCTGTTTATTCATATTCCTAACCTTATCCTCATGTTTACCTAATTTATGTAATCATATGTTTTGCCTTCCCCAAAGGTTATTCGAGTTTAGGAAAGTAGTATCAAACCGAGATGAATGCTTCAAGCTCATTGAGAGAGACTATGCAGTTACTATCACTAAGGTATTTTTTTTTATTATAGTGTCATTTTTATGTTTTTATCATAATTGCATAACCTAACTATATCAACTTATTACTCCATGGTGTAATCAGGTCAGTGTTGCCACATTTTTAAATTCTGGAGTGCCGAAAGTCCTATGTGAGAGGCAGATAAATCAGATAATGTTGTAATTATTAGTAGGTTTCATAAATTGTTTCTGCACCACCTACTGCGAGTTGTAATTATTTGCTTTGATTTCCACTACCCAAAGGTTGTCTGGTAGAGATCGCTCTTTAGTTTGCCTCTACTTATTGTTATTACGTACTGTACTGTGTCCTTTAATTGAGGTGTGCAATAAAGAGTATTGTATTGTATTGTATAATGTTCACACAATTCACAATGAGAATTGATCTGTGCTCCGCAAGTCCATTTACTATTCATTCATTAAACATACTATATTATTATTTTTCCCCCTTAATTTGATATTTGTATGATATAAACATATGATTCAATATAATACACGATTATAGAAGGGATATATCAAACTCAATCAGTACCAACTGTTACATATTCCGGGAACAAAAAATTACTTCCTACATTTCATATGGTGCATCTCTCATATGGTCTACTGTTTTATCCAGAACAACACACTTTTAAATAAATGGGATTTAATCTTGTATTCCATTCTCAATAAAAGTGAAATGAAATGCGTTCAAGTTTAAAAATAGACTTGACAAACTATCTAAAGCAGTGAATTATATTAGTGAACTATGATTTATGCTTTAGACTTATCAGCGCGAGCTGCCTGTCTAAAATGATATAATAATAATAAATTTTGCAGGAACAAAAACTCTCCGACTGCACATTGCTCGAAGGGTACTTCATATCTCCGCTGCACCGCTACCTGCCCGGGATAGTTCCGGAGGTGGCGCAGAAGGCCCACTTCCAGGTCCTCATGCCCATCCACTGGCCGGAGAAGGGAGTCAAGCCCATGTGCTTGCATCTTGCTGGTACTGGTGATCATGTAAGTTCATTTTAAAGCGAAACATTTGGCAATAGCCTTCACAACTGTTTCTCAAATTTAACCTGTTGAGCACCCCTATTTGCACTGGTAGTCAATAAGAATTTTTGCAAATCAGACTTACTTATGTATGTATGCTAGAATTTATTTAGGGATGTCACAAATGTCATTTCCATCACATTCGCGAATACGAATGCGAATATTTAGAATGCGAATGTGCGAAGGCGAATGTTAAGGCAACCTATGTAATTAGTATAAAAACTAATTTCAAATAAAAACTGAAAAGGAAAAACTAAACGGAGATTTCCAAGCCAAGCTTTAGATAAAATTTAAACCTATGATTCCATATTTAATTGACTTCGTTATAGTAACTCCGCTATCATATATCATAGGGCGCAGTACGCTCGGTCTGGCTCGGTTCTGTAAGAAATTGTAAAAGAAAAAAAATACAGCGGTTTTTTGAGTTTTTTACGGCTTGTATGAAAACCTTAATAAGCGCTGTATTTTTTCTCCATTATAATTTCAAGCAACAGAAACTATGTTCCGACCTAGATATGCCGGATCCCATTGTGTATACAAAGTTTCATGTTATTCTAGCATGGCGTTTTAAAATGAGTGCATAAATACGTTTGTATGGAGAACCGAGCGTACTGCGCACTCTTAATTGTTCTTCGAATAAAGATCATTCATTCATCTTGATCTAAATATCTTAGTGCTACCTATTAAACACTTGAGAGTTTTGGATGACCATCCATGATCTTCTTCATCAATTCCAGTTCACCAAATGCTACTTTTTGAATGAAAATGCTTGGTTTGTTACCGAAAATACTAAAATCGCTATATGTTTTGCTTGAATTTTTGAAATTCAAGCAAAACATAGCATTTTCATTCAAAAAGTAGTATTTGGTGACTGGAATATAGATGCTTTAAAAAAAGAAATATTTTTACGAAGCGGTTCAAAAATGATAAAGTTCTGAGGTAGCACACATTCAAAAGTAAATAAAGAACATACAACCGAATTTTGACACTCCTCCTATTTTGAAGTCTGTTGAAAAGTGCTATAGATTGGCCAAACAAATCACGTGACACTGGTTGGCACGCTCTAGGCATACGCGAGAAGGCTTCTTCGAAACATGCCACGGCTTACACACATTCGCATTCGCAAAATATTCGCATCCGCAAAATATTCGCATCGATTGATGCGATTGCGAATGTTTAAAATGATGCGAATCCGAAAATGCGAATACGAATATTCGTGACATCCCTAAATTTAATTTTCAATGTATATCTCGGAGATCAAACATTCCACGGGTTAAGGTCAGAATTGAGAACTATTGCTTTGGAAACAGAAGCTTCTTTTAACATCAATATGTGACAAAACGAAATTAATAACATTATATTTGTCGGCCTGTTTAGCCTAGTTGGTAGTGCCATTGCCACCGAAGCTAGAGGTCCCGGGTTCGATTCCCGGTAAGGGCATTTGTTTCTGTGGTGAGCAGAGACATTTGTTCCTGAGACTTGGATGTTTTCTATGTATTTAAGTATATATCTATTAAATATATCGTCGTCTAGTACCCATAACACAAGCCTTGTTGAGCTTACTGTGGGACTAGTTCGATTTGTGTAAAAAAAAAATGTCCCCTAATATTTATTTATTTATTTATATTGAGATGACATACTAATACCAGGCTACACATGACATTTGACATTCAGTGTACTTTCAGTAATGTACTGATATACAAGGTGGCCCATTCAAATCGGTCAGTATGGGAAAGTCTGAAACTATAAGACATACGAAGATTTGTTCTTAGGAACCATGTCACCGATTTTGATAAAAAGAAAAACTGCATTCATACATTTGAAAAAAAACACTGTACCCAGCTAGGGAATCGAACCCGGTTGTTTTGAAAAAATAAACTTACACTATTTCTATTCAGATATCGTTTGTGTAGATCTTAAGCAGTAAATGTCTCTAAGAAACATAATGTCTAAAATGAATAAAATGCATTTTTTTCACATACTTTAATTTATCATAGTAGGTGTTCAAAGTGACCACCGTTACAATATTCAACAAGTTCAGGCATGTAAAATTGTCTCTATGGTTGTTTGTACCTCTCTACTTGTAAAATCGGTGACATGGTTCCTAAGAACAAATCTTCGTATGTCTTATAGTTTTAGACTTTCCCATACTGACCGATTTGAATGGGCCACCCTGTATAACACTTTACATGGTACAGTGTTTTTAAAATATTTATTTATATACATGGGTATGAGTATGTTTAGGTCAGATCTTGCTAGTAAAAATAAGACCAATACTTCCCATTAACCAACACAAAAATACATTAAAGCAGATATTCCCATATCAAAAAGGGCTGCCAGCATGCTTGTGATTGTTCTGCAGTTGCAAGTGTAAAACCATTGTAGTATTAAACAAACGTGTATAAACCAACCTGTACCTATGTGTTATATTATATGTCATTCCAATAGATCTGTTCTGATTATATATTTCTATAAGCAACATTAAATTTCTTCATTGTGTAACAGTATAAGTTAGATACGAGTGAATTGCCTAGAATATTGTAGCACGACAGTAAAAACAATGCCTACGCCAATTATTGGACCTTTATATCCCTCAGGATGCAACTGTACTTGGATAATGCTAGATGCTGATGATTCTAGCACTATGCTGATGATTGGATCAATAAATCCAGTTAGATAGTAAGCAATTTCTTTGAAAAGCATTAAGCACCATTAAAGTGAATTCATTCATTCATTCATAGTGTTGTACTGAAACTATTACCCTGAAGAACAATGCAACAATATATTGAAGCGAATGAATTTCGCTTTTGTATAGTAACGTGACGTTCAGTCGGACCTAGCTAATGACGTTAAACTTTTACGTACATGGTAACGCTTAAGCGGACGTGGGGGGCTTGTTGCCCGATCCAAATAAATAAATACCTACGCCTAATAAAAATGACTAAGATGAACGTAGAGTTGTGCCTAGTCGGTCGTTGAACAGAGCGCTCCGATCTCATTTAATCGGTCTTAGTTTCTTTAGTCCGGTGCTACTTCTCTCGTTCGCTTTTCCTTCCTGCCCATGTATTATGAAGGAAATCGGCCAGTTTTAGGAAAAGTTCATGACTCAGATTACATAACGAGGGGCGTAAGTGGAAAATTGCGAACAAGCGTCTATCAGAAATAGGCTTTTGATGACTCGAGTTTGCTATTTTCTTACGTCCGAGGAAATCACAATGTTTTCATCACATTTGCGAGGAAATAAATAACTCCAGCACTAATCAAAATTGAAGAAATCGACAACTTCTCCCCCACTATCAGTGCATGGTCGCGGAGAGGAGCGCGCTGCTTCAATATTGCAACCAATCACAAAGCAGTATTCTTGTATTCTCTCTTCTATTCTCTAGCGCGGCCTACTAGAATTGTCAGCTTCAATATTTCAACCAATCACAGAGCAGTATTCTTGTGGAGCGCGGCTAACTAGATTTTTTTAAACCAATCAGATCACAGAGAATCTCGTAACTCCCTAGGGAATTATGGAAATCCATAACTCCCGCGGGAGGTAAATCGGCTATAACTGCTCTATACGCCTGCGTGCCGTTTACGAGCAAGTGTGATGAAAAATTCGTTGCGACGACGCGACGCAACGCAACGGAGCAGTGTGGCCCGGCTCTAACGGTTTTTTTCTAACCGGCTCTAAGTATCCTATAATTCCTATAGTGAACAGAACTGAAGCTCCTTTTCTTGAACTAATTAGTCGTATCATTAAAACCCCCGCACATAATGTTGCAAATGTATTTACATACCAACACGTTCGAACAACAGCTAAAATCTGCTAAGGACCGAAAGTATTGTATTTTCAGTCGGAATGCATGTTTGTCTGTCAACATCAATAAATAAGCCACTTGGCACAAGATATCGAAACACGTGCAGTTCAGTTTTAATTCTAAAAGGGATGAAGTACATAAAAGTCTGGTAGACATTTGCATTATTCCACTAGCAAGTCTGAGTAAGTGTTGTAATGTTGATTGCATCTGTTTGTTTACACTTCACTTTTGAGGATAAAATATTCTCGGTCGCTAACAATAGGTATAACAATTATGTGTCGAGCAAAGTTCCTGACAATTAAGGTTTAAACGTACATTTTATTCATTCGCATCTTACATTAAGAGGGGAACAATCTAACACGTATTATTAACACGCATTATTAAACGAAACCAACGAGCATTCTCGCACCCACGGTTGACTTTTTTGCTAAGAAACCGACAAATCATGCCAGAATCTGTGTTCGTTTGTAGTCTAAACTCAACATAGATATACGTAACTTTTATATAGAAAACTCCTATGAGTTAAAGACATATTAAAATATAATTAAACGGGTCATTGCCGACCGGTTCGCGGTCCTTAATCAATCCGGTCCCGGTCTAAAAGAACCGCCGCCGCGATAAGTACTCATGATTACGGACCGCGAACCGGTCTGAAACATGTCGAGCATTCGACCTAGTGAGTGACCCGGTTCATAATATTTTCATATAGATATAGGGACGTAGGTTAAAATTCGTCAAGATAGGTGTGTTAAAATAGCAATCAATTAATTGGATGCCACAAGATGGGTGAATAACACGGCAGGCATAGGTAGACGGAGATGGCGGGACGACCTAGACACCTTCCTCCAACCCATAATACAGGATGGAAAGTTAAAACGGGGCAGTAAGGGCAGCTACTAGATCCCTTGACGCCACGCTTGATCCTTAGAAGGAATAAGATCGAAGAGCATTAAAAAAAAAATCGTCAAAATTGATGATTTTCTCGCTGACTGTACTTTTATTCAAAAATCTGTGAATGTAGATTGTCATCACTTAAAAAGTTAGGAATGAAATCCTAATGCCATTTTTGCGTGGCGGCAAGGGATCTTCGTAGCTGCCCTTACTGCTCGTTTTAACTTTCCACCCTGTATATCTTAGAATTACTGTTCAAAATGAGGTATTTGTATAATAAAATACATGGTACATACCCCGTTTTGAACAGTAATTCTAAGATTAATGACCATGTTAGCTTGAAATACCATAATAATGCAGAACGATTGCAGTCTGCAATGTATAATCATTGTGAATTAATCGGGCCTTTATAATCATTGTGAATTAATCGGGCCTTTATAATCATTGTGAATTAATCGGGCCTTTATAATCATTGTGAATTAAGGTCCAAAAGTGTATACACATGTTGTTGCTGACTGACGTCAGATTAGTTATACGATTCCATAATATTTACATATCGGTCCCAAAGAGCAATGGAGAGGGCTATGTTGGGAGTTTCTCTGCGAGATCGCATCAGGAATGAGGCCATCCGCAGCAGAACCAAAGTGACCGATATAACCCTTCGAATCGCTAAACTTAAGTAGCAGTGAGCGGGGCACATAGCACGTAGAACCGATGGCCGTTGGGGCGGAAAGGTTCTCGAGTGGCGACCACTCGCCGGAAGGCGTAGCGTGGGCAGGCCCCCCACACGGTGGACTGATGACCTGGTAAGGGACGCGGGTGTCCGCTGGATGCGGGTGGCGCAGGACCGGTCAATGTTGAAGTCTTTGGGGGAGGCCTATGTCCAGCAGTGGACGTCATTCGGCTGACATGATGATGATGATGATGACATATCGGTCTCTTCGGTAATTAATTATAGACGGCATGCGTCACTCGCCGTCCAATGTCGACGTGCATCATGTCTGCGACAAGTCTAGGGTAAAAGGTCGATTCTAATTGTAGATTGTAGTTACATCGATTTTCTTACTATCGGCCAACGTTACTGGTTCACACCTTTAGAATTATTTTCGAATGCACTTCACAGCGTTCTCTATTTGAATTTTATCTATTTTTTTAAACTTTATTGCACAAAATGTAATTGTACAAATGGCGGTCTTAATGCCTAATGGCATTCTCTACCAGCCAACCATTGGGCTAAACAGAGATTTATGAGAGGTGCAAAGAAAAAAGTTTGATAATATCTACTAAGAAAACGCGAAGACAAAATCAATATAAACACTGTAAATAAACATACATAAATACAAGATATTCATATTAGTTACATACATACAAGAATAAATATACTACTTCATATTAAATACACACTATAATTATAGAATTAACTACCTATAGATAACTATGAATTATCTACCAATAGAAACGACCAGCCTGCAGACGGTATTGTTGAGAAAGTGTGAAGTCGTAGCGTTGGCCGATATTACATTTAGCAATAAAATTAGTTGCGCTAGCGATGAACGTAAAACAATCTAAACAAGCCTTATAATTTCAACTTAAAGGAAAAAAAATAAAAAATTAATGCTCCGAGCAGGATTCGAACCTGCGACATCTGGCATACGCGGCCAATCGCTCTAGCCTCTGAGCTATCGGAACAACCAAGCTCGTGCACGAAATCCTTCACTAGTTCCCTCTTACGACACCTTAGTGAGACGTAGAGCGATTGGCCGCGTATGGCGCGGAGCATTAAATTGTTATTTTTTTTCGTTTAATTTGGTATTTTTGTTAGGAGCGTTACTGCTTTATACAAAATTAATTAAGCCTTATAATGCAGTCGGGTTTAGATCATTTTGTCTTTTTCGTCCGCATAGCTACTTCTACTGTTCACTATACGTCTCCTTTATTAAAGTGTGCTATAGGTTTGGCGAGATTCAACAGCGCGATAACGTTCGTAAAGACGTGAACACATCGATGGATAGATCAGGTTGCTGCTCTAACCAATGATTTCTAAAGTAAGGATCGTGCGAACAGTTTGGTCCAATATTTCCTACTCTACACCCGAAACTACCGACACTGTCAACGTAAACTGTCACTAACCGTCGCCGACTGACGTTGCGTGGGTACTATCCACGTAGTGATTATATTCTCTTTGGTACTTTAGAGCCAAAGTTCTTGCCCCAAAGTCGCGTCCGTGGCGCCTGTCCTTAATATATAAGTCTCATATGCCAACCGAAATGAAAAAATCGAAGGCAGGTTGGGTTGGGAATAGAAGCAGCTGATAACCTTAATTATATAGGACCAACTTACAAACAAAAATCAATTTTCCAAATGGTTTATAAATGACGGAGTTCTGAGGTAACAAACATTTAAAAAAAGTACCTAATTAATAATTCCTCCTCTTTTGAAGTCTGTTTAAAAGACTAAATAAGTTGTGTACATTTTGGCATATTCTATTGACACTTATTCTAGCTACTTGTTAGCTTTGTACGGCAGAAGATACTAATGTTTCTATCAAACTCGACTGCTTGTTGCAGTTCTTCTGGCGACGCCGCAACCTGATGGTGAAGCCCCTCATCAAGGAGGCGGGCATCGGAGGCATCATCCTCGAAAACCCCTTCTACGGCCTTCGGAAACCTACTGACCAAGTGTAAGTGCAGGATATATGTTAGTACTGTGCATATCAGCCGAAGGACGTCCACGGCTGGACATAGGCCTCCCCTAAGGGGTGCCACGATGATTGGTCCTGCGCCACCCGCATCCAGCGGACTCCCGCGACCTTTACCAGAGTACCGTCCTACCGGAAGACCTGCCGGAGGGGCCGTGGTTTTATTGTGTTGCAAATGTCATAATCGCCACGCCTGGCGTCGCTAATTATAAGTCTTCAAAAACCGCTTTTGTATCAAAAAGTGTATTTGGTATGGCACCGGGAATTTTCAATAAGCTACCAGCGCAGATTTTAAAACTAAAAAGTGCTAAAGAATTTAAAACTGCATTATATAATTATTTAGCATCTAAGGCCTACTATTCCACCACCACCATATCAGCCCTAGGACGTCCACTGCTGGACATAGGCCTCCCCCAATTTCATGGGGGGTAGCTACTATTCCATTCAATAATATTTCAATGACATTAATTCTTAGGATTCTATAGTATAAGCTAATTATGAATGCGATACGCATGACTAAATATTTGCATGTCATTGTGACCAAACATGTAGTTCTATTATATTTTTAGAAAATCACCTATTTTCTAAAACATGTACACCTATTTTCAAAAAAATCGTTTATTTGATAAACGACTGATTACTGATTGGCATGCGGGTTTTCGATTGCAATATCTCCACCGCCCATCCCTAGGTGGTCTTGGACGTAGTCGTAAGCCATAGGTTTTACCAACTGTAGTAGTCGTAACTACCCAGTGCACTACCACAAGTGCGAACTAAGAGTAGTGCTTCAGGTTCAGACCCAGACGTGACTTTTTATTTTGTATAAATTCTTGGCATTGGTTATGATGGTGTTTAGCGCATCCTTAATTTGTACTTGGTGAAGTACATGAGGGTGGTATTCCACTCGTCCAATATCTTTGTCCAATCTTTGATCAAATTTCTTTGACAGAGGCCCATTCCACTCATCCAATATCTATGTCCAAGTTTTACTTTTTTTCATGCGTAGCCATATTGATATAACTGTCATCGGAATCTTTGATCGAATGTCGGGGTCCCATCCAAGTTTGATGAAGTCATCCAATTTCTTTGATCAAAGATATTGGATGAGTTTAATACGGGGTGGTATTCTACTCGTCCAATATCTTTGTCCAATTTCTTTGATCAAAGTTCTTTGACGTAGGCCCATTCCACTCATCCAATATCTTTGTCCAAGTTTTTTTTTCATGCGTAGCCATATTGATTTCACTGTCATCAGAATCTTTGATCAAATGTCGGGGTCCCATCCAAGTTGGATGAAATCATCCAATTTCTTTGATCAAATGTATATTGGACAAAGATATTGGATGAGTGGAATACCTCCCTTAGGCAGTTATTTATGCTATGTAGTGAAAATGTCAGGTCTGGTCTGAAGTACAATTTGTACTTGTGCAAGTACGCGGGAGTTTACAAGGTTAAGACATACCTGGGTCCCTGTACCAGATTATTTCAAATGGACGATAACTAACAGCCAACAATTATTGAAATAAATTGCCTGATATTTAAATATTTATCACTATTATTTATCTGTTGTATTGTGCAATGTAAATAACTGAACGTCACCTCAGAAAAGATTCTCCTAGAAGCGCTTGTAGACTAGAAAAACGATTTTGAGAGTTAAGCAACGTTTGGCGTGGTCAAGCATGGATGTAGCTGCTTTGATTATTTGAGGTTTTTGTTCCGCAACTTGTCCACCTACGTCTAATCGTATGTTCTGTTTATTTAGATATGATATAATATAAGCGTGGGTGGAATAGGCGACAATTTAGGTATGGTATGTGTGAGCTCGACATCAAATATGGGACGAACGAAAAGGGCATGTTGTTTATTTAGTGTCAATCGAGGCTCGTGTCATAGTGCCATGTCAAATGTTTCTAGGGTGACGCCACCAGTGTTGGACACGTTAATCTGACAAGCACCAGTAATGGACACTTCATTCCTAATTCAATGATCATATCATATGGTTTTAAATTGATTGTTGAATAAAAAATGTATAACTCTTTTTTTCTTTTAAATAAGATTCAAGGTGCATCATTGGTTCTGGTCCGTAGATAAAGTGAGATGACTTATGATTATGACATATCGAATTTCATTGACACCATATAGATAGACGGACAAAAAAATATTCTAAAATCAAAATACCTGAAAATACTTTCTGCAATTAGGCCTCAAAGGCTCTTTTACATGTCAGAGCTTAGAATACAATCACAAGTAAAGTGACAGTGACGAACTTTTCGACGGAGGTGGTTTAGCGGTAAAGCGAATCCGGTCAGGGGCACGTCGCACCAAAAAACCGCGCGGTATTCGGTAGCGCGGTAGAGCGGAGGCAGCGTGTGTGACATATTCGATTAAAGAATTAATAATTCGAACCAAGCGCTTTGCATCATCTTTCATAATGCGCACTTCTAAGGTTAGACCTTTTTAAGACTTTGAGTGAATAGGCATCTTCTGGGTGAGCTCGCTTCATCGTCGGCCTCATCTTTGCCCCTTGGCTAGATGCTGGCCAAGAGCAATCCCATTTCTAATAAAAAAAAAGTGAAAATCAAACGATTTCATCGATCGCGAAATAAAACTTATGCGAACAATAGTTTACCCTTATGAAGACAAGTATTTGTTCTGAAACCGTGTCACTAGCTACCCGTACCAAATGTAGGCTAATCTTGGAATCTCTTCTTGTTTGGTCGAATTCTCGCTAAGATATCGATATCCCAACTTACAATCATACTAGTGTTTGTCGGCTTCAGCTGTTGTAGCGATTCGGTTCATTTGCTGCGAGGTTGTTCACTGGCCACAGGTACAGCAGCCGATAGGTTGTTACTCGTTTAGCGCCACCCAGGGGACACGTGCAGGGTGGCAATTTCTGCGGGCGTGAAGGTGACGTAAAGGAACGTAGTGTCAGCTGAACAGGCTTAGAACTAAACATGGACTTTGCGGGGATTACATGTTCAAATGTGGCTGGCGAAATTCACCGGCATGTGATTGCGGATCACATGTACAATGTATCTATCACATCATGCAGGAGTGTCCGAACCGGAGGTACCCTGGAGGACCTCTGGACTTATTCTCACCTGATGTGAACGCAGCCCCATCGGGCTACTCTTCCACTCATCAGGGGAAGAGTTAGATATAAGATTATAGTCTTATTTTAATTTCACACAATTTTTATAACTACCACAGAGAAAATAAGTAAGAATAGAGAGCTAACTCCATACATCATTTTTTGACATCTAGTATCTTTATAGCAGTACTGATAATTCCGCTATTTGACGCTAGATGTCGACTACGAAATAATAAGTAAAAAATGATGTATGAAGTCATATGGAGCTAGCTCTCTGTTCTTACTTATTTTCTCTATGTAACTACTAACGAATTATTTTGTTATACCGCGACCTGTGTAGACCTTTCCATACGATTAATTAAATAAGCTGTCGGTAATACAAGTGACGTTCACAGCCGCTCGTCCCTGCACAACGTGTCGGACATATTCGTGATGGGCGGCTGTCTGATCCTGGAGGCGCTGGTGCTGTTCCACTGGTGCGAGAGGAACGGGCTCGGCCCGCTCGGCGTCACCGGCCTGTCCATGGGCGGACACGTGAGTGCACACAACATTTATTTTTCGAAAAAGTACAGAACTACAGACAACTGCAGATAAATGTGAGCCTGCTTTGAAATTTTTATGCAGGAGGGGTCACGTTTCTCTGCAGCTGACGGTATACACGTTATGTAGAATGCTCGCTAGCGGGAAAATTGCATACATACAGAATCTGCAAGATTTGGTTTGCGCCATTTCCAGTGGTTTACATGGTTCCCACACTCGCATCCCGTAGGAACCCAGATTATATCTATATTGTAACGATGTTATTGAATGGTGTGTGCAGATGGCGTCGCTGGCGGCCACGAACTGGCCGAAGCCGCTGGTGCTGGTGCCGTGCCTGTCCTGGTCTACCGCCTCCGCCGTCTTCCTCCAGGTATGCTTGACATTTTGGGGTTTCTTGTTAACAAATTAACGAGATGAGTTAAGATTTCATACTACTTACAAAATTTGAAATGTTGTCAATTGTGCTAGGATCATTAATAGAGGGCCTAGCCCAATTTGATGCTAATCTAGCAGATTTCATAGTAAATTTTCACCATTTAACGTAATATATGCATAGGAATTGATGCTTGTATAGTCAAGAGCAAAAGGAGATGATCATTTTAGTACTTGTCACTTTCACTACTTTGACGCATCCCAACTGTCGTACTATTGTTACGTTAGTGCGACATAGTACTAAAATAATCATCTACATTTTCTCTTGACTGTACTTATTTCTTTACATTATTTTTTACTAGCTTCACAAAATCACAATCACATTACAGGGTGTCATGTCACAATCGATCAATTGGGATTTGCTAGAAGACCAGTATCTCTCCGACGGCGCGTATCGCGAGAAACTCTCCAAAATGGTCACCATAGTTGACGAGGCGTTCTTGGCCGGCAAAAAGTTCGCGCAGACATACTCCCACCACCAAACCACCACAACCGTGGACATGGCGCCCAAGGAACTCGACATAACTTATAAAGAAAACCATTTGCTGAAGCCAGAAAACTATTTGATGAAACCAGAAAACAATTTGTTGAACCCAGAAAACAAATTGTTGAAGCCAGAAAATAATTTGTTGAACCCAGATAACAACTTGTTGAACCCGGAAAACCCAGACATAATAGATATGACGAAAAACTTTGTGGATTTGAATAAAAATATCCCGAAAATGGAAGCCAAGCCTTTCTCGAAAGAAACTTTGATTGAGGAGCTGCAGAAATTGTTGGATGAAAAGAAAATAAGTCCGGAATTGTATGAGAAGTTGTTGTCGAACGACAAGTTTGAGCTGATGCCGCAGGATATCGAGGACATAAACAAGCTGAGCGAAGAGAGGATCAATGAGATATTGATGAAGTGTAAAATCGGTGAGTCGGACAGGATAACGGAGCTAACATCGGAGTAGAAACAGACTTGTCAGAAGCATGTACATGTGATTTTGATCTGATTCCTGCATCATTGGGTTAGGGCGGTATTCCACTCGTCAAATATCTTTGTCCAATCTTGTGAAATGTCATCAGAATCTTTGATCAAATGTCGGGGTCCCATCCAAGTTTGATGAAATCATCCAATTTCTTTGATCAAATGTATATTGGACAAAGATATTGGATAAGTGGAATGCCACCCTTAGTAGGTAGTAACGGTATGCCATAACGCAATAGTCATAAGCAGGGGTCGGACAAAAAGTGCGGATGACGTAAAAATGACGTAATCTTGCACACAGGATGTTTGTATTTAAACTTCCGTGTGACATGTAGTAACGAAGTAGTATTAAAGACTATTTTTCTAACAAGTCCATTTATTTAAAACGGAAAATTGCCACAATATTCGAGTAAAGATGACATTTTACAGCGTTTTTTATACATGAGTAAATGTAAATTTTAGCTAAATATAATCGTGAAGATACAATATCCAAACAATAACGAAGTCAATTTATTGTTCATCTGATTGACAATGTGTGTGTCAAAAACGTACTTACTCATTTCTAGTAGCGATATCGTTTAATAAAGAGGTTGATAAATGATAAGTGATAATTTTTTATGAATACTATTTGAAATCATCCTGTAAGTGGTTTAACGTCATCCGCACTTTTTGTCCGACCCTTGGTCATAAGACAAATGTTAACCTAGTCGTGACTATAACTAGTAAAACTGAGAATTTCCGTGACAGTAACAATTATACTAATTGTTTAAAATGTGGGACCAAAACTGTAGTATTATTTATGGCTCTTAATAGACTTGTTTTGTTATTTCCAGCCGATTTAAGAGCAAGCGCACCTCAAACTGAAACAGAACCTGTACGAAGTGAACCTAAAATTGACACTAGCAGCCCTGTTAGGAGACAAACAACCCAAGCGTTAACAGTGCCAGACATAAATAAAAAGAAGTCGCGTACAGTTTCTGAGCTCACGTCGGATCTATGGTCTTATCTGCGAGGTCGAGAGAAGAAGATAGACTGGAGCAAGGTCTGTTTATCTTCTAGTGCCAAAGTATGTATTCTTTTGGGATTGACGTGAGACATTATTCCGTTTCTGAATGGTGTCATCTTAATTTTCTTATACATCTCTGATAATTTTGAGTTAATTTTCTTTTTCTTTAGTTTTTGACGCTTCGAGACGGCTTACAAATACGGACGGCTTTCTTTCTTTTGACATATTGATTTTATTCTAGAAACTGTCTAGATTTCTATTTTTTATACATATTTTTTATTATTTTTTTTTATTATTATTTATGTTTTGACGATCCTATTGTGAATTTTACTGCATAATTATTTCTTATTTTGACATGTCTACAACAATACAATATTTATTGTAAAGAATAATAATAGCATCAATAAATTGCTCTAAATAATTAATTAATATATATGTTAATACATGTTATAACTGACGATTCGAAAGTGCTTGTTGCTAGGCCTATTTGAATAAAGAATATTTTGAATTTAAATTTGAATACGTTAGAATAATTCCGTATTTGGACGCTCAGAGCTTTGGACCTTATACATATCTGGGATATTAAATTAATCTCATGCACATTTTAATAAATCCGTCAGATCAGTCCTTTAAACTTGTAAGGGGTAGATTGCAACTTTGTCTTCATTTACTGGTATTTAGAGCGGCCACATGTGAGTCGGAATTCCCATTCGTAATTCCGTTTCGGAATATCTATTCGGGATTTCGAACGCAGTAAAATCCATACAAATCTATGGACCTATCACACACCTACAGTAGTTTTCCGTTTTCTGTACGTGTGTGATAGGTCCATAGATTTGTATGGATTTTACTGCGTTCGAAATCCCGAATCGATATTCCGAAACGGAATGACGAATCAGAATTCCGACCGTATGTGGCCGCTTTTAATCTAGTTACGTACATTTTGAATTTTTTATTGTATTTATGAATCATAGATTACCTTTTAATATGTAAAAGTGGCCCATTTGCAGAAGAAATATAATATATTATTTGATTTTGATTGAAGGTGCACTGGAGGGACAGAGAGGCGCTGCAGTTCATGAGGGGCATCATGGACGAGTGCACGCACTTGAGTAACTTCTCCGTGCCGTATGACACTTCATTGATTATTGGTAAGTGATTCAATAGTTATTTGTTCAGCAAGAGAGCAAAGTAGATTTTTGCTGCGAGTGTTGATGTTGAGTCCCGAGTAAGCGAAAGATTGTATAATTGAGTCGCGGGCGTAGCGAGTGATTCAAAATTAGAATCTTGAGCGTAGCGAGGGACTCAAAAGACACGAGATGCAAATATCTTTGCTCTCGTGTGAAACATACAACTTTTCACTTCAGCGGCGAGAACATATAACGCAAAGGAATAGTGATATTGAGAATAAGTTACTTAAACTAACCGACGATATGAAAATTTAAAAAGTAAGTTTTTTCACTCTCGCAGCAAAATTGCATTGTGCTCACTGGTTTCAAGCAGGAAAAGTCGTTTTCACGCTCGCAGAAAAATAAATCGGATTTTGCTCACTGGTTTCAAGCAGCAGAACAGACATTTTCAAGCCGCTGAGGTGAAAATGATTTTTCATCACACTTGCTCGTTAACACATTCACTGCCAGCCACGCTCCCCAAACATGCATAGAAGTGAACGCACATGTACGTCGGTGGCAGTGAATGCGTTAAGGGTCTTATTGTACGCAGGTGTATAAAGCAAATATTGCCGATTTACCTCCCGCGGGCGTTATGGATTTTTGTCATCAAAGGCCCTCCGCCTTTGGCGTCGGGTTTCTGATAGACTCTCGTTTGCAATTTTCCACTTACGCCTCTCGTTAAACAATGTACTATAATGAATCACGCTGTTTGGAGGTTTTTGTTTATTTGAAACAAGAAGGTGCGAATTTTGGTTTGTGTGTACCAAATTAAGGGAGGTATTCCACTCATCCAATATCTTTGTCCAATATACATTTGATCAAAGAAATTTGATGATTTCATCCAACTTGGATGGGACCCCGACATTTGATCAAAGATTCTGATGACAGTTAAATCAATATGGCTACGCATGAAAGAGAATAAAACTTGGACAAAGATATTGGATGAGTGGAATGGGCCTCCGTCAAAAAACTTTGATCAAAGATTTGACAAAGATATTGGATGAGTAGCATACCACCACGTATTAAACTCATCCAATATCTTTGATTAATCAATTGGATGATTTTATCAAACTTGGATGGGACCCCGACATTTGATCAAAGATTCCGATGACAGTTAAATCAATATGGCTACGCATGAAAAAAATTAAACTTGGACAAAGATATTGGATGAGTGGAATGGGCCTACGTCAAAGAACTTTGATCAAAGATTTGACAAAGATATTGGACGAGTGGAATACCACCCTTATATAGATTCCACTCGCTCTGAGACCATATTCCATATTGTAAAACACAATATTTATAAACTAGACTCATTCGTCCCACTGCTGGGCACAAGCCTCCTCTCAGATGAGAAGGAACATACATACAATCTGTATTTTAAAATCCTATGATATTATAGTTAGTTTTATCCACTGTAATCATTATTTTTACACAACTGCTGCAGAAAGGAGGATAATATTATTGGACTGAATGTAAGTCTTCTTAATTTTTAACATAACTAAAATATCTAACAGAATTCCCGTGTTGCAATTGGGATGTTGACACCAAATAAAATAAATTACTCTTACATTACCAATAAATAAATCTCACGAAAATATTCAGAATATATCACGCTTCTACTTATTTTTGCAATTTTAAAGATTTTTAAATACATAAAGAACAATAAAGGGACGCTATGTGATCATACAAAAGGCGTGACGTCACTTGTTCCTATTTCCTTACAAACTTCATACTCACAGAGCGTTTTTGACGTTTCATTAAAAGTTGCTGATTTGACTATCAGTCAACATCCCTATTCAAATAGGTTGTGACTTTTCAAAAGTATTCGATATGTAGGTTGATCACGAAACACTTGATGATAAAACCAAAGCATTATGATGTGCTGCGTTTTCATATTGCAGCAATATAACACTCAATAGTTGTTGCAAATCCAACCAAGTCTAGTAGAGTTCTAGTTAAGATGGGAGTGTCCCAAAGCTCTAATTGAGACAATGCTATGATTTCTACGTTTTTTTTTTTTTAATGCGTGCCTTCTGTAGTAACAAAATAATATTTGAGTCATATTTGCTGGTGAAACATCAATAGTTGACCAAAAACTAGTTGGGTTTATTATACTTATAAAAAAGTCAGTCTCGTAATTTTATGGATGAAATAATCTCACCAGGGAATGATATGTCAAGTGTTATTTTACAAATTATTTATACATACATATATCAACAAAGCCTATTTTTAAAATAATCTGTTACATAATTTCATCACATTTGCTAACATTCATAAAACTTATCAAACCTCTCTCAACTAAATCTTTTTTGGCTCACAAATACAAATATTGAAGTGACAAGAGACAATAGAATTTTAACCAATTTAGCTATAAGAGGGTGGTTGAAAGGTTATGAATAAGGGGCCGTTCAACCACAGAATAAGGAATAGTACAAGTACAGAAATTTCACTTCCTAACAAAAACGGCGTTTAGGCATAAGAAACGTGCCTACTCTCTGCATCTCTGTCTATCGCATAACTTGTATTCATTCACGCGTGGCACGTGCAGCCCTAGGGTTGTCACGCCAAAAATACTTCAATGATGCAAAAAAATGTTCTAACTCACCAGATGTCGCTTAAGTACAGTGAACCGATATTAATTAAGTACATGTTACTTCACAAGAATAATAAATCTCATATTTTTTTAACGAACCATCTAACGATATCCTACACGGTGGGTTTTGCAATAAAAAAATGCATCCCCATTTTACGTGTAGGGGAAGTACCTTCAAACTACATATATCGTGTTACATTTAAAATGAAAGAGCTCATTGTGTGCATTTTAAATATATTTTTTGTAATTTTAAAATAATTATTTTAGAAATTATTTAAGTTAATAGCCAAAAAATTACCATTCCCCCTTCATCTCCGAAACTACTGGGTCTAAAATATAAAAAAATACATTTCAAATCATCAACCAACAGGTTTTGTCGGACATACAAATCAACAACAAACACGTCACAACTGCATACAACAGGACAGGTCATCTTCTTATGTTTTTCAGCTATTTATACCTACACTTTGTCCATGTTTCAAATGCTATGGCCACAATAAAGTACAACTACCTAAATAGGACAACTATTATGTAGCTAATCAAGTAAAATAAATTTAATAACGCGTTTCATTTTGAATAAAATTACAGTTAGTTACTTAATAAGTAAATCGTCGGAAATGGTGAGTTTAAGCTATAAGTACCTAACAAGTAGCCAGGTGGTTCGTATCGTATTTATTTGTATTGTAACTTACAACTTGATAATTTTAAACATCAACCAATAATTTTAAACACCAACCAACACTAAATAAGTACTTATTATTACATATACCAAACTAAAATAAAAAAACTTACCGTTCAAAATTTATAGGCAACTGAAAAAAAGATACACCAACGTTCCTTCGGGTATTCAAACAACCATATACACAGAGCATGTGTGGCCGGTTATCGGTTTCATCGTGGGTTTTTTAAATCACACAAAAAATTACGTAGTAACGCGCGGTTCGTCGCGATCAAGTCGGCGGCGCGCGGCAGCGGATCACAAAACGACACGCACGTGCACGCTCTGACGGCGGCAGCCCGCGACTGACAGCTAGAGTCAGGGTTTTCGAGCGTTAGGTTATTAAAGCGGCGCGCTCCACCCATTGCAAGCCCCTTGGTTCAACCCTCTCTGAAAGCAAAGCTCTTACACCCCCCCCCCCATGCTTACGTAAACATAACACAATCAGTAACTTGCTTTGCTTACAACACGTCAAATCGTCAATCGTACCGAAACGAAGCAATAGGACAACGGAACTAGACAAGTGAATAGCACGCGGTAATTCCCCTACTCGGTTCTAAGCGAGTACTTAATCACCATTAAGACCCCTGCTTTGCTTATTTTTGATGACATAGGGTGTGGCCCATAGACCCCCCCGCCCCCCTATAGTGCTTACATAATACTTGAACGGTCCCTAAACCGCATACCTACCTGATAGAGTTCAAGTGTGTTATGTACGGGGACTTAGCAACCTGTCATTGCAGTATCACATTTTCTCCGTCTTTAAAATTACAATTGCCACAGTCACAGTACAGTCTCTAGAATACCCCTTACCCCTAATTATGTAACTGTTCCATAAAATACTATTACAGTACATATGGTGCTACTTTACCGCACGAGTGCGGTAATCAGCAGATTACGTGCATATGTCGAAACTTTAAAGAACCATATGTACTGTAAAACGTTGTACGATACACGTGCGAACAGGTAATTCGCAACCCGTGTCGATATAAAACACTCCCTTCGGTCGTGTTTCAATTTATCACCACTCGTTGCGAATTTCCTGTTATCTGCACTTGTATCGTAATGTACTATAACTTCTAGTTGCGGTCTGAGATCTGGTGCTACAAATAATACAAATACATTCATATGTAGTGAATAATGCCTTCCAATTGGCTAAACTCGGAATTCGACTAGAATTCAGCTATAAATGATCATATTTAATAATTGACACGTTCATGTGACTCGGGACCATCCAGTCTGTTTCCCAAAACATCCGTTGCCGTTACTACCTTTTCCTACAAAGTTTCCCAAAATGTGCTAGGTACTCCCAAACGATACGTTTGTCTTGATATCCGTCTCCCAAAACGCCCGTTCCCAAAACATCCGTTGCCCGCCACTACCTTTTCCTAAATAATCCGTTTCCCGATCTAACACTATGTCAGTAAGTAGGTAGGTTAGGTTCGTTAAGTAGCTTCAGATGCCCGAAGGGCAAATCGCCCAGACGTAATTAGATAGCGGGGCTTCGTCAACTTTAAGAAGAAATGTACTATTTCATCTGCCTACCCCTTACACGGACACAGGCGTGAATGTATGTTACGAATAAGAACATCACATATTGAGCTTACTATGGGACTAGTTCGATATGCGTAAAAATTGTCCTCTAATATTTACGATACGATACGATACGAATACTCTTTATTGCACACCTCACACAAATAAGCGTTACAAACAGAAAAAAAAACAGTAATATGTAGGTAGAGGTAGACAACAGGCGGTCTTATCGCTAAAGAGCGATTTCTTCCAGACAACCTTTGGTTAGCGGAAAAAAAAGAAAATAATATATGCAGTAGGTGGTGCAGAGATAATATGAAACAAGTTAAACATAATTTATAATAAAAATATTTATATTATACCTACTTATTATACTTTTATATATAAACATACATACAAAACCATACATATATACCCATATTACAAAACAAATAAGAAATAGTAAAACAAATATATGGTCAGCCAAAAAAAAAATCTATTGGTAGTCGATATTAAAGAAAAGACAGATAATGTTTTTTTAATACAGTTGCTCAAAAAGTGCTACTTTACGTAGCTGTTTAGCGTGCGGAAAGTTGGTTTTCGCGCACTAGTGCTTTTCACTTTTCAAATTTTTTTAAATTTATGCTTGTTCCAATGCACGACTCCTTATTGCTGGGTGTTAAATATTAGTTTCCTTTAAACGTCGTAATCAACATAAAAACCTACTGTTAATATCAGAATACGAAAAATATACACATTTCATATTTTATTACTTACCTCTTCATCATTATAACACGTTTATTTTTTAATATTGAATATTGAAAAACCGTTCTTAATAAGTTGTCCGAGTGGAACGGAATAGCTGCCGAAACGCCTGTCAAAGAAGAGGCGTTTTTACTTACTGCAAGCATGTTTTAAGTTTCTAAAGGCAACATTCGATATTGTTTTTATAAATATTACGTGTTGTTTTTCTTATTTTTTCGCAACTGTATTAAAAAACGTCGTTCAATACACGTGCGGAAATGTCATTCTTCACTCGTCCCGAGTCTTGCCACTCGCCTGCGGCTCGTGGCATCCCTCGGTACTCGTGAAGAAATGACATACTTTCCGCACTAGCATCGAAATGTACTATTACACCACACCTAGCCAAAAACCGCGTTATTCCGCACGCTGCGCGTCCGGAAAACCCCACTTTTTAGCCAAGTTGTGACGTAAAATTGTGTACAAAACACGGGTCGTAAAACAGAAAGCCCTCTCTCGCATATTTATGACCCTCGCCTGCGGCTCGGGCCTCAAATATTTGCGATATCGGCCTTTCTTTGTTTTACAACCCTTGTATCGTAATGTACTATTAAGTAGTAGTATTTATTATATGTTATTTATTTATTGCAGCGGTGTGTGCTAAACACGACGCTTACGTGCCCCGGGACGACGTGGGCACCCTCGAGGAGATCTGGCCCGGGGCGGAAGTGCGCTACGTGGATGCGGGACACGTGTCCGCCTACATCCTGCACCAGTCGCTCTTCAGGTAACACGCGTCAAAGACACTGCCTCCCTTAGGATTGTCCCACTCCTCAAGCAGGTCGCAGACTTCACTAGCGGTGTTTGAGACGATTAAGTTTTTGTCGACCACTAGATGGCGCTGTCCCTAACGTAAACTACATAACGGTTGTTCGATTCAAATTCCTTAAGACAGCCGTCTTGTCCATACTCGTATTTGATTGGTAACCAAGTGAGTGCCAAAGAGAATATAATACTCCTTACGGAGAAGAGACGTAACTGCCTATATACTGTCATCCACAGTAATTTGTATGTTTCTGAATATCTTTGATGTTCATCGCTATAATACTAACTGTCACTGTAGTGCTGTGGAGTTATCGATAGTATTGAATAGTAAATGCACTAGTGATGTGCATGTCTTATCGATATTCGATAAAAATTGCTTACGTAGGTATTGCGATTTACATTTTGCCTTTTTTAACTAAGTTTGCATTAAGAAGTAACCAGCATTAATACTTAATGCGAAAACAATCGACTTGTTTTCAACTGTTGTTGTAAATAGTAAATAAACCACGTCAAGTTTATACATTTTTATTTATTTACACAAGGAGTTATAAAAAGCCCTTTTACTTCCATTAATAGATATTTACATTATCTTGTTATTAGCTCATCTTTGGAAAAATTCACAGATCTCGTGCACTACACGACCATCAAGGTACATTGAAAATGAACTCAACACAATAAAAAAATGCATTACATTTGCTAACGTTATGCCAATTTGGTTGATATATAATATATAAACATAGCTCACATACAAAATTCCTATTAAATTGGCAATTTTTTTAAAGCGCAGCCTAGTTACGGTAACCACATAAAAAGGCATTTGCCACTTTACTAATATTCACGCAAGATAACGGCGACTTCAAAATAACTCGACCTCCAAACTCCGACTATAACTATAACAAGAATTTTCAAAGTCGAATTCAACATGACACCCTAGGCCCCAGGAGAAGGATAAATTATATGATATCATAACCTTGATTATTTGTTTAATTTTCTCGCAATCGAAGTGAAAAGCAGATGTATAACTCATGTATAAAACTCATTTTATCCTCTACTTTATACGATAAATTGTCTCGGATAAAATGGCTTGTTTTATGCAATCTCAATCAACTATTTTATTTGCCAAGGTTTTGGAAGATATTGGTCTTCCAAAACATCATTGACTTATCCACGAATTGCACAATTGTGTTGATTTAAAAATATATATATTACCTACTAATAGTCGTTCTGACTTTTTGACTTCTTTCAAAAAGGTTAGGCTACAGCGCAAACCCTTGACCCGATCGTCTTTGTTTTAGGCTCAAATTGTAGCCGACTAAATTGTCCACAGGAGTTTTGATCAAAATATTGATATCATTCTTCGTTTCCAAAATATCGAGTGCCAAAATGAAAAAATCGGAGGAAATTGATTTTTTTTTTCACTATTTCGGCCAAAACTTTTTTCGTTCTGGACTTTCTCAAATAATTCTCTTTGCATCTTACACATCTCGTAAATACGCGTATTTTGAGCCTAGTTTGAATATCATACCTTCACAACTCTCTGAAATATAAGGGGATCGCACTATTTCGTGAAATGGGACCCTATACGAGGCTTGCACTGAAAGTGGCGGGAATCGAATACTTATTAATTTATTTTTAACATGTATTATACCTTTTTATAATCTCTGAAGTTTCCTTATCTCAACACACTGGCCACTTAGAAAAAAAAAGTATGGTTCGGTTTCAATTGTTTATTGAAGTCGTCGAGTCACTGCTTAAAATGGAATTGTGCCGTGAAAATTTCAGAGCTATGATTTATTATGACTTTAAAAGTGGACTAACACAAAAACAATGTGAAGAGCGGATGGTTGCTGCTTTTAATATTGAAGCTCCTTCAAAGACTACAATATACAGGTGGTATTCAGAATTTCAACGTGGCCGTGTATCCCTCACCGACGAAGTGCGTGAAGGTCGACCAAAATCGGCAGTCACGCAAGAAAACGTCGATGTTGTGCGTCGTCTGATAAATGAAGACCGACATGTGATATATCGGGAAATTCAAGAGCACCTGGGTATTGGAATGAGTCAAATACAAATTATTTTAAAAGAAGAATTAGGCGTGAAAAAGTTATTTTCCCGTTGGATACCTCACCTATTGTCTGACGAGCAGAAAATAGTCCGTGTCAATTGGTGCCGCAAAACTTTGAAAAGATTTAACAAGGGACGCTCAAATGCTGTTTTTAGCATAGTATCAGGTGACGAGTCGTGGATATACGCTTATGAGCCTGAAACTAAAAACCAATCCCGAGTATGGGTCTTCGAAGACGAGCTCAAACCCACAAAAGTGGTTCGTTCTCGCAGTACGGCTAAGAAGATGGTGGCTACGTTTATCTCTAAATCTGGTCACGTAGCTACTGTGGCTCTTGAGGATCGTAGAACAGTCAATGCTGATTGGTACACCACTATTTGTTTGCCGAACGTCTTTGCTGAACTCCGAAAAACAAACCCTAGTCGTCGCATCATCCTTCACCACGACAACGCCAGCCTACACACCGCTCGGACAACAACTGAGTACCTGGACGGTGAAAAAGTCGAAATATTGGACCACCCTCCATATAGCCCTGACTTAAGTCCCAACGACTTTTTTACATTCCCCAGAATCAAGGACAAACTGCGTGGTCAGCGGTTTCAGACGCCAGAAGAAGCAGTGGAGGCCTATAAAATAGCCATTTTGTCGACCCCTACTTCAGAGTTCAAAAAGTGCTTTATGGACTGGTTTGAACGCATGCATAAGTGCATGAAATACAAAGGAGAATATTTTGAAAAACAATAAAAATAAATAAACTCACTTATACTGCATATTTTCTTCTATTCCCGAAACTTTCAGTTTTACCCTCGTACTGGAGCGAACGAAAAGACATTTTCAATGTCAAAATTGGCAAAGAATCCTCCCCTGAGGCTTTCCCTGACGCCACATTATGAGTCACTTATCACCATTTCGAGTCTCTATCTCAGAAGTATCACGAGTCCACGTCTCTAAAATAAAATAACACACACACAAAACAATACGAGTCCCTGTCTCTAAAAACCGCGCGCACACGCGAAATTTGCTCAACTCTACTCCACTAAAGTTTCAAAAGTACAGCGAATAAAATAATTATCATTAATGGACGTCGGTATTTCAAGTGAGAAAATTATTTTTAATGTACGTATTTGACTTTGTCAAGTTTGTCAGATTGCCATGACAACCCATTATCCTGTAGGTTGGCGTGACAGGCGTTCGATCGCCATACATTGTTTTTTTTATATATAGGAGTTGTGACTGACTGGTGTAAACAAGCGGCGCAAGCAAGTACACGCGAAATTCAGCCCTCTTTTTAACTATTGTCTCTGTGAGCTGTAGAGTGTCATTTTTTACGTTTTCAACACCCACGGCTCCGCTTTTTTTCAAAAACTGAACCGAACAAATAATCTATATAGTTATCGAATCTGCTCACAAAATTTCACGAGAATCTGTTGAGAAATGCGACTTGAAGAGGAAAACAGACTAACATCGCCGGAAAGCATTTTTGCCCAAGCTGAAACGGATACGATACTCTCGTGCTTCGCGTTCTCTCGTGCTTCGCGCTCTCTCGTGCTTCGCGCTCTCTCGGTCAATTAGTACGGTACGAGGGCTGCCTTTTAAGTTGTGTCGTTTGGAAAACTAAAGACAATTTAAGTGTTAAATGGTATTTATTGTTTTTCAAAGTAATCACCGTGATATGTAATACACTTTTTCATTCGATCGAACCAATTTTCGAAACACTTATTCCAGTCCGAAGTCGGGGTCTCCAAAATGGCCGTTTTGTATGCCTCAACCGCTTCTTCAGGCGTCTGGTACCGTTGACCACGAAGTCGTTGCTTGATTTTTGGAAAAGTAAAAAAATCGTTAGGGCTTAAGTCTGGACTGTACGGCGGGTGTTCCAGAATTTCAACGTTTTGCTCTTTTAAAAACGCAATTGTTTGCCGGGCGGTGTGCGAGCTCGCATTATCGTGGTGCAGTCTTATACGACGTCTTGGGTTATTTTTTCGAAACTCGCCGATGACTTCTGGTAAACAGACAGTGGTATACCAGTCAGCATTAACCGTTTTACGATCCTCGAGCACGATGGTGGCAACGTGGCTACTTTTCGCCACAAACGTGGCGACCATTTTTTTCGAAGTGCTCCGTGAGCGTATTACTTTGGTCGGTTTTGGCTCATCTTGGAACACCCAAACAGTCGACTGCTGTTTAGAATCGGGATCGTAGGCATTTAGATTCGTCACCACTGATAATGTCGTAAACATGTTTCGAGTATCCTCGGTTGAATTGCCGCAGAGTTTTGCGACACCATCGAACGCGAGCCGTTTTTTGGTCTTCATTGAGTAAATGTGGTATCCAGCGTGAGATCAACTTTTTTACGCCTAAGTGATCATGCAAAATACTGTGAACACTGGTCCCTGAAATACTTAAGGAAGCTTCTATCTCACGGTATGTCGCATGGCGATCTTCGACGAGCAGTTGCCGTACAGCATCAATGTTCTCCTGGGTTACGGCTGTTTTTGGTCGACCTTCACGATGTCTATCACCAAGACTAGAGCAACCACGTTGAAATTCTAAATACCAGCGTTCCACAGTCCGGAGGCATGGTGCTTTATCATTGAAAACCGTAGTCAACTCTTCGAAGCACTGAAGTCGCGTTAAGCCCCTTTTGAAGTTGTAAAAAATTATCGCCCGTAAATTTTCCTTCGAAATTTCCATTTTCACAACTGACTTGTCAACTTTGAACGAACGCTGTACTAAAACGGTTGGGCCGATTTCGAGTCATTCTTTTGTTTTCGAATTCTAAATTCAAATATTTTAAGATGACACTAGTTCTTTTTTATGCAATCACAGGAGGTTTGTAAACGACATAGACATAGACATAGAATTTTTTTACACACACACAGACGACAGAACTTAAAAGGCAGCCCTCGTACAGAAGCACGGGAGTTGGTAAGTCCCGATGTACTTGAGAGTAGAGAGAGGTAGCCTGGTTTCGCACATGGCTCATCAAATCAACATTCCACCTCCATATTTAATTTAAAAAAGTAACGGCTATTGAGTGCTTCATTTATTTTAAAATTTTCTTTGATTTATGACGTTTCTAATGATAACCAATTTTGTCCACAGGTCTTGCATAAAAGAAGCATTTGAAAGGTCGAAAAAGAAGTGGAAAGACGGCAAACATATCAATTGACGGTAGCTCACACATAAACTAAATAAATACGTTAATCGGTAGCAACTATTCTGCTCACTGTACGTGTGCCAACGGGTCATATTGGTGGCAAGCATCTAAATATACTTAGCGGCAAAAAATGGCCTAAATTTGGTTCATTATTTATACAAATTGGTACAATTTTGCCCATGAGTAGAATCGTTTTTTCGTTGTCGAAAATAAAACTCATATATGTACTAATAGATGTATAGTAGAAACCAAGCTATTAGTGAAATTTTTTACCGAAAAACGCAAGAAAAAAAATATTTATTAGAATAATATGCCTTCTTAGAACACGATCGTTTGTAAACAGAATTTACTTATGCTTAGAGTTTCGTTACTAACGTATGCTGAATAATACGTAGAATCTTTTAAGCGCTGGGAATATTCCCGTTAACCGCACATCACTAGTCTTGTTGTAATTAATATTTGTCATCGTAAATATTAATATGTTCACTAACGTCATCACGTTGTCAAAATGTACAATATTATAAAATTATCCGAATAATTAGTACATGAGTCGAATTTACATTTTAACGTTACATATATATTTATGCCTCTCGTTCTCGTTGTATGTTTATGCCCTTTAAATATTTTAATTAAATACGGTATTTTCTATTGGACAGGGTTATTTGTACCCACTGTGTTTTGCCAATATGACCTGTCGCACATGCTTTATGTAAATTTTAAACTAATCAGTAAGCAAAGATATTTTCATATCTTAACTATGTATTAAAACTGCATAGTAATGTTGGGTCAATAAAATGCCATAAAGATGTGATAGATTTTACAGCAAATTATAAAATAGTCGATGGTCGTATGAATATTGAATATAGGCAATTGTGTGTTCATAGCTTTATATGCATAAGAAATTAATGTACAAATTAGAATTAACGTGAGCTTATGAATGTTTTAGTAACGATAGTCGTTAAATTTACATTAAATCTGTCATATAATCGCTCAATCTTGTGGTAGTAAACGTTTTGAACCAAATCACTCAGTTATAAGGTCGTAAATCATTAATCCGTAAGACTTAGTCATCTCGAATTTAATTGGCTCGGTGTTTTTTCGACTTCCCGATATAGAGGTGAAATATCACAAAGGCTTGTAACACAAGCGGAAGCCTCTTTCAAAGGTGATTTAGCTACCACATACGTTTACTTCGTTGGAATATCACCCTCCGAGCCTTTATAATGTCACAAAATCCATTGTGCTTATCGACAATAAGACCTGCTTTAAAAATATCTTTTGTAAGGCATATATAGGGTGTTTGGCAGATGGATGGACATACAAATATAGTGAATGACCGCTACGTGGTCAAGCAAAAAAAAATACTTGGGTCCAAAAATTTGTATTTAAGACTTTTTCAATTTTTATTTTTCAGATTGTTTTCAATATTTAAATCCTCGATTAATCGAAATAAAAATGTTGTCAGTATTATAATTTTTTTTAAGTAATTGAGGATTTTAATCTTGAAATCAGAGTATTTGAAAATTAAAATAATAAAATATTAAAAGAAATCATTGGGCCCAAGTCAATTTTTTTGTGCTTGACCACGTAGCAGATGACCTCATCTATCCCCTATATACGTATGTCCATCCATCTGCCAAACATCCTGTATATTCGATAGCTGCAATTGATCCCGTGGTACCATGTTTCAATTAATGGTGCTTTGTTAAGGGTTAAAAATAGACTTCCACTTGTATTACAAGATACAAGGGGTCCAAGGCCGGGTCTTATAAATCCGCTACACCAAATGTCAAATCATATTTTGGTACCTCGGTACATTTTTGACATAACTTACCGACATACTTAGGGTCTAACGGGCTTTTATAAGACCGGTCCTTACACGACTTGTGTGTGACCTCAACTAACTGCAGTGCGTTGCGCGTCTCGGCCGTTCAATGAATAGATAAAACGTTTGCCGCGCCGCAATTCGCAGCCTTCGCCAGGTTGGAAGTCGGGTATTTTATGAAGTTAAAATTTATGAAATAACTGTCGCAATGTGTTATATTTATTTATTTACAATTTCTTGACTCTGACTTTTTCTTGTCATATATATGACTTTGTATTTTATTTATTTATTTACAATCTCTTGACACTTACTTTTCTTGTCATATATATGACTTTATATTTTATTTATTTATTTACAATCTCTTGATACTTACTTTTCTTGTCATATATATGACTTTGTATTTTATTTATTTATTTAATATTTCTTGACACTTGCTTTTCTTGTCATATATATGACTTTGTATTTTTTTTTATTTACAATCTCTCGACACTTACTTTTCTTGTCATATATATGACTTTGACTCCTGTAAAAGCGGTATATATTTAAGAAGTATTTTGGCGAATATAAAGTTATTATACGGGTATTTAAACCACGAGTGACTATATTATACACACTAATATTATTGCCAAAGGAAACGTGGTCATGTCATGACAGACATATAAGTTTTTGTGGCACGAATAAACTTGTCATAGGGACTTCCCAACGATATTAATTTATCGATAAATTATACTTTCTTATGACAGTTATAACCATAACATGAATATGAATATGCAACTTGCATACTTATTATGCAGTATAAAGTTCGTATAGGTCGATTAAGAAAGATAACGGTTTTCATCCTATATAGACGATAATAAATCGTTGACATAACATAATTAGTTGATGGAAATAATATTTCCCTGCTCGTAAAAATGCCGAGTCGTGAAAATTTAATAAATTCTTGGTTAAAAAGCTCTCCGAATTTACGATTTATGTGAATTTTAAAATCCCTAATAAGTATGCCTATGAATTACTTAAATTACATATCAGCATTTTGGTTAATTTCTATTTTATCCTGTGAACTTAATCTACTATAATCACTTCGAAATAAGTATTTGAAACAGTTATCGATAAATTGAATATCGGAAGGAAGTCCTTAGTCAATTGGCGCTTTGCCACAAAAAACTTTTGTCTGCAGATTACCTTTAGGGTTTATTATTATATTTAGTGTATTTGGAAAATAATTGCAAGTACGTGTCTCAGAGTAAGGATTTCTATAGAAATCCAATACGCGTGCCGCCAAGAGGAACGGAAATGCTCTTATCACATCTAAGTTGAGAATTATTACGGCTGACCATAAACAACATCTAACTTGGGCGGGTAATCGTTTGTTTGCTTCAATGTCGTATCAAATAGTTAGAGGCATATAAATAAATAGCACTGTGACAAGGACAACAAATGATAAATCTCGTTCCCTCGCTCTTATTCACTTTAGTATACCATCTCGCTCGGTAGTGCTACTATTATTTGACGTGTACTCTAGTTACTCTGAGGTAGTTAATAACATTTTAAATTGTACCATTTTGGCGTGTCAAAAAAGTCGCTGGTGGTGTACAAATGAATCAATTACACGTGAAAATATGGCGGCACAATGCTTCGTATATGTAGATCCATCCGTTCGGTTTTTAATTCTTTTGCCAGACCTGATTTGCCGATATATTTGTCTGTTTTTATCGAGGTTTGGTACGTATGACAACTGCAGTCATCTCGTTAAAACATATAAACATTAAAAACATGACAATATAAAAAAACGCCCGATATAACAAAGAATCATCTCGACAGACAAGACTTGGATTTAAAAAAACACTAATCGGTTCGTCAATTTGGGAGTTACGATGCCACAGGGAGGCACACCATGTTGAACTTAGAACACCCCTCGTGAATTAAGATAGCCGTTGCCCGCGCCAAATTGTCAAAAATAGTGTTAAGGCCTTGGTCTCCTATTTTTTTCGCGACGTCCGACTTCAGCGTCACAAAGCTTACTATAGAAATGTACTGTAGTGTTCTCATTCAAACGTCGACGTCAGCGAAATGTTGACGCTGAAGTCAGACGTCGCGTATAGCATAAAATAGGAGACCAGTGTCTAAGCTCGTGTGATTATCGCTAGTGTGCTATTAATACTGCAATCTAGGTCAAAATGAGAAGATAAAACACTGAATCTTATTACAAATGAACAAGGTTCAATAACGTATAACATCCTTGCCATCAGGTAGGTACAAATTGTCACTCCGCGCGTCATCTTTCGAACTCTTCAGGAGTTCTTCCTCAGCATTACCACAAGACGGCGCGAGCTATCTCACGCGCGACAAACACTATCCGTCTCTTTCTGTGTGTACTAATTAGATAGATAGATAGATACATTTATTGTCAAAACTGTGTACATAAGATCTTATGTCATACATTGAAAGGTATGTAAGTATCAACAGTTTGCCCATTTCGGACGTACAATATTATTGAACTTAAAATTAGACTTAATCAATAGACCTATACGAAATATTCATTTAGATTGTAAAAACATTTTTTTGCCAGCCATTCTTTTAGTTCCTTTTTGAACTTAGTACCTTCGAGTGACTTAATACATTCAGGTAAGTTATTAAAGATATTTATTCCAGTTGCATAGGTACTCTTGGCAATTATGTAACTCGAAGGCCTAACTGTACACATATCATTTTTATATTGGGATCTTAAATTACTTTTCGAGTCACTTTTCTTATTAAAAATATCATGTCGTTCCTTAAAAAGAGACGGATAGTCTATCTCGCGCGCCGTCTTATGCTAGCCGTGCTGGATGATTGTACCTTCGCCGGGAATACTCTCATCTTGATGGAACCACACTTCGTGTTGCGTGTACGCGTTGAATGTTCGCCTCCTTTTCGTTTACGTTATGAAAGAAAGAAATGCAACACGAATATTCGCACAAATAATAAAGAGTTCGAAACATGTTCCCCAGAGTAGTGACAATTCTGTGACCCTAGTTGAAATGGGTATAAGTGCCGTACAATTGTATAGGACTTGTACTTTTACCCCTTTTCACTAAAGCCACAGAATTTATACTAGGGTTTGAACCGTTTGTGGTACAGTTTTAAACATGAGTCACGAAATTTTAAATTCAAAACAAACGTTCTAGATGTTTGTGAACATTGTGTGTGTGTGTGAATAACAAAAGCTTTCGTGTTTTTGCGAAACGATCCTAGTTATTGACATCTATTTATTTAGTAGCAGGCAGGAGCCTTTTATATTAAGCTCTGTTACCGTTATGCTTTTCATAGATTTACTGCGATACAAGTGTATATAGTGCAATCTTTTTTGAGATACGAAGTTAATTTTTATAATAAATATTGTTTTACGTTTATTATGGCTTTTATTTTTATAATAGTCGTACAGTCAGCGCCATACAATAGTTATGTGTTCAACAAGAGAGCAAAGTAGATTTTTGCTGCGAGTGTTGATGTTGAGTCCCGAGTAAGGGAAAGGTTATACAATTTTAATCTTGTTCTCTTAATAATAATTAGAATCTTGAGCGTAGCGAGGGACTCAAAGACACGAGATGCAAATATACCATACAACTTTTCACCTCAGCGGCGGAAACATATGACAGGGAGCATAAAGTTTAAATGTTCCAAAGTTTGTATTACACCCCGCAGTATGAAAAGATGACCTGCGACTAACCTACCATATGAAAAAAGTTTTTTTCACGCTCGCAGCAAAATTGCATTTTGCTCACTGGTTTCAAGCAGCAAAACCGCCATGTTCGTGCCGCTGAGGTGAAAATAAAATTACAGGCCTTCGTCCTATCCTAATAAGTCCCTGAGGACGATCCTTCGTGTGTTCTTTCCAAGAACGCTACGGAACGTAGACCTTTGGAACATATGCCATCATCAATTCCCTTGAAACATGCCACCAATCCCCTATTAGCGAAGAGATCGCGATGCGCAACAGGAAATGGATCGGCCACACTATTCCAAAGAGAATATAATGAGTACGTTGACCCTAGTTACTAGTCCCTTATACATGGCACTGAATACTATAAATAACATTCTTCTATACGATCCCACTTTGGACCTGTTCTCGCAGACGGAACCGATATTCCTGGCTGCAGCCACACGCTATCTTGAATCAAACTCCACTCCCACTACTATTCAATAATATATGTAGCATTGTATTAGTAATAACTTATTACTAATAAGTACCTAATTGTAACCTACAACTTGCATGTTTGATTTATCTGTCAATGTAAGATGGTTAGTAAAAAAAAACACTACGTTTTACACTATTCGAAGAGGGGAACTAACAAAGCGACCGTTGTTTTCGAATGGCAGCCGCCGGACGGGAGGCGTCACCGCGCATAGGTACGCGGCGCCGTCGGACTGTCGGAGCGAAGTCAGAAGCGGCACTGAAGACAGTAAGTCGTGAAGACTTATCGAAGGCCCTTTGCACCTCCGGGGGCCATAAGACTTTGTACCTCATATAAACTTTACTATCACCACTTGAGCCTATTTGAGGTCAATTTAATAAACATTTTAGTGGCAAACAAGCGTACGGTCCGCCTGATGGTAAGCGGTCACGCCTGCAACTCCAGGGGTGTCACATGCGCGTGCCCCTTTAAGAATTTATACACTCCTTTCTTGAAGAACCCCATACTGTAGTACAAAACCTCGGCAAACAAACAGACATTTGACGTTATAGGGAATAAAATGAAAAATAAGTATAAAACAAATATGTAATCAATTTAATCACCATACATACAGCGACGCAAACATACGAAATAAATATCTGGATTTCACATCACTGAGAAACAAGGGCTGGCCATACAAGCCCGTTGCTGGTAAATAAAAAATCAACTCAGTTCTTATTTGCGAATATTGATCTTTGTATCAATTACAAGTTATTTCTTGGTAATCATCTAGTGCACGCCACTTCTGTATTATACTCAGTGGCTTGCGTTTATTACACGACAATGATATCTATATTAATATTCGCCACAATCATCGCAATTCACTTTTTAACACTTAACCTATTATACCTACCGTTAAAATCGGGGTGCGTGCGCGCAAAGAAGACCTGTCAAAGGGCAGCAGACGGGGGAGTGGGGTAGGACCCTACAGCTTAACTCATATCCCGTCCGCTACCCGTAATCTTTCCTTTTGCGGGCACGCACTGTCTACAATCTACGAGATTTAAGTGTTCTTTTGACAGCTGTCATCCTAATACAAGAAACGTCAAATTATGACATTAATGTGACAAATTCTCAGGGTAAGGAGATCCTATACGCGTGCCACCATGTGGGACGGAGAACCTCTCATGCTGCTAAATTGAGAACTTGTTTAAGACGACGAATTGAAAATATTGGCGACAGGGATTATAATTTTTCTCCGCAACCAAGAAACATACGAACCCGATTATTTTTTATATGATCCATAGTATCTTTGGCTTTACTTTTGTAAAAGCTTTACATGATTGGATAACTTTCATAACACAAAAATAATTCTCTTTTAAACCTCTTTAAAAACAGAGATTTGCATTTTACAGATCAACGGCAATTGTTAAAGTCTCTTAGTTTTCCATTTAAATTTGTCTAAACAAACACTTCAATATTGTAAAAGGATTTTATGAAATTACCAATGGTTTTTATTTAAACTGAAAAAGACTGTTTTGTCGCATACGCCCTTACGGTATAAGCTAGCCGCCCGCGTGTTTTCTATGCAATCAGTGCCCCCTCAGTCCGCTACCGACTATTGTCAGCGTTGGGCCTGTGCTAGGCGAGCTCCCACGCGTTATGGATACTGTTTGATTTAAAGTGGTATTTTATTCATTTAAAAATAATGAAATAATTGGTGAAGATCTCTAAAAAAAGGAAGGCTTGTTCAATTGAGCAATGTAATTTTTTTTAAGTAATTTTCCCAAAATAACTTTATTTGCCAAACTAAATAATGTTCCAATTATAAAATAAATCGTTTTTTTTAACTCGTGTATACTAAACCGAGATGTTTCTACTGACAAAATATTCTTTTAAATTTATAAGTAAAGCAAAAATAAATTTTATTTGCCTATTTTAGAAAACAATAATTAGAACAAGGCAAAGCCATGGAGTCGTCTCCGGATTTAGGCGAAATCGAAACTATGTCAGATAAGTCCTTAGAAAGGTTAGTATTTGGGAGATAGGTAGGTACTTATAAACTAATTTAAAGGTATTATAGTACCTACTTATATTACAAGCTTTTATTTAACTTGCAATGTATGTATGTATGTTGGACCCGGGTATGTCCTAAAACTACGACCAAGACCATCGGGGGATGGGCAGCAGCATCCCTGGAGTGCGGTGGAGATACTGCGATCGCCAACCCGCATGCCAAGCGTGGCGATTATGGCATATAACCCTCGTGAATTTGGGGGAGGCCCATGTCCAGCAGTGGACGTGTTTTGGCTGATATGGTGGTGGTGGTGGTATGTATGTTGGTCGGTCGGTGTTGTTGGACCCGGGTATGTCCTAAACCTACAACCAAGACCACCGGAAGATGGGCAGCACCGCAGCAGCATCCGTGGAGTGCGGTGGAAATACTGCGATCGCCAACCCGCATGCCAAGCGTGGAAATTACAATACAATACAATACAATATGCTTTATTGCTCACCTCAAAAAAGAATTACAGATAGAAACAGCATAAAGATACAAGCAGAGGTAAACAACAGGCGGTCTTATCGCTAAATGAGCGATTTCTTCCAGGCAACCTTAGGGTAGCGGAGAAAAAAAAAGTAAACAAACATGATAAGTGGGTGGTGCAAACAAAAGGAATAACTAGTAGAAATAAAAATAAATATAATAATAATAATAAAAACCACATAAAGCACTATATATAAATATATATACAATAAACATACATAAATAAGTAAATAAATAAACATAAATATATACCACAAACTTAAGTGAGACCCAGAAGTAAACTACAGACCAGTATCGAAAAATATTATGGAAGAGACAAATAGTGCTCTTTCAGACTAGATTTAAAAGATGCACTAGATTTAGCCCGTCTTACATCAAGGGGCAGAGAGTTCCATAGTCGGACTGCTTGAAAAGTAAATGAACTGTTATAAAATTTAGAGGAGGACGAAGGCACAGCAAGAAGAAATTTATTAGAGGATCTAATTGAACGCAGATAGTTAAATCGTTCCTTGAGGTAGCGAGGGGTTGCCGGATTAAAAAGTATATTAAAGAGAAGAGAAAGAATGTGAGAGTTACGACGAAGACGGATTGGGAGCCACTTGAGTTTTAAACGGAAACTAGAGACATGGTCATACTTGCGTAACCCAAAAACTTGAGCGTATTCAAATGTATGCATACGGTTCATGTATGCATACATTTGAATACGCTCACGTTTATTGAGTTGCTCCTCAGTGATATCAAGATATGAGATGTCCGCGTAATCGAGAATAGGGAGAAGAAGGGTTTGGGCAAGTGCAATTTAAGTGGCGATGGGAAGGAAGTTACGAAGGCGGCTTAGAGAAGCTACTGCAGCAAACATCTTCCTGCTGACCTCGCTCACTTGCGGCACCCAGGATAGAGTGTGATCCATAATAAAAATAATCCCTAGATTTTTCACCTGGGTTGAGAAAGGAATCTGAATACCATCGAAATATACAGAAGGGAGATTGGCGAAGTCGATTCTGGAAATCATATTACTACTGCCGATAATAATAACTTGGGTCTTTGTTGGGATTAACTTTCAGCCCAAAACTCTCGCTCCACTTTAGAATGCGTAGTAGATCCTCATTAGTCGACTTAATTACAACAGGTAGATCCCTAAGCACGAACGCTAAGAACGAACACTATTGCATATATCTCCCGTGAATTTGGGGGAGGCCTATGAGCAGCAATGGACAACCTTCGGCTGATACGGTGGTATGTATGTTTGTTCGGGTGGAATCTTGTAACTCGATTTTGAAATAGATATCTTAAACCGATTGTGCTGAAATTTGGCGTACTTATGTAAGCACCACCACTAGGTATATCAGCCCAAGGACGTCCACTGCTGGACAGGCCTCCCCCAGTTACATGGGGGGTAAATGTCATAATCACCACGATTGGCATGCGGGTTGGCGATCGCAGTATTTTCACCGCACTCCAGGGATGCTACAGCTCATCCCACGGTGGCCATACTTATGTAAGGTGACAATACATACAATATTATGGTACCATCGAGCTGATCTGATGATGGAAACAGAAGGTCGCCATAGCAACACCTAAACTATAGAAGATAAACCCGTATTTGGGCTCATTCGTCAAACCGTCTCAACAAGTAGTTGATGATTATGGAAAAACTAGCCAAGTGCTTGTCAGACCACGCACAAAGAAGGGTTTTGTACCGACACCTCCTAATCTACGTTTAAAACCACTATACAATACATTCAACCAAAAAAGATCGTATCTTCATAGGAAACTCGCGGCACTTGCGCCCTTTTGTTTGGGCAAGACAGATTTTCGGCAATAACTCAAACACAGTTACACGACTCTTGTTCAAACTAAAAATCATTCAATGGATTTATTAATGTACATCACCTTGATTATTTCTGAATTTTAAACTTCCAATTCAATACAAACCGTATAGAAAAGGGCCATCGAGCAAAATAAGGGCTCTAAAGTTTTCTCAAAAGATCTGTGTTTTGGGCAGAGCCAGCTCGCTAGATTAAAAACCGAGGATGGTAGAATCGTTTCGTCCAAACCTGGGCTTCTGAGTGAGATAGAGTGCTTTTATGGACAGCTATACACGTCAACTAGCAGACCCGCAGTTGGTCTGGTGGAAGACCCTAGAGCTAGATTAACCGGGCACTATACCGAAGATATCCCGGACATCAACCTGTACGAGATTAGAATGGCTCTTAAACAGCTGAGGAACAACAAGGCACCCGGTGAAGACGGAATTACAGCTGAACTTCTGAAGGCGGGTGGAAAACCGGTCCTTAGGGCCCTTCAGAAGTTGTTTGACTCCGTCTTACTGGAAGGGAAAACTCCAAAGGCATGGAAAAGAGGTGTGGTGGTGATGTTCTTCAAAAAGGGTAACAACGTCTTACTGAAGAACTACCGACCAATCTCACTACTGAGCCATGTCTATAAGCTGTTTTCAAGAGTCATTACGAACCGTTCGCACGCAGGCTAGATGACTTCTAGCCTCCCGAACAAGCCGGTTTCCGTAGAGGCTTTAGCACCGTAGACCACATCCACACGCTCCGTCAGGTTATACAGAAGACTGAGGAGTATAACCTGCCCCTCGGTTCAGCGTTCGTGGACTATGAAAAAGCCTTCGATTCGATTGAAACCCGGGCTGTACTACAATTTCTCCAGCGGTGCCAAGTGGACTACCGCTATATCGAAGTGCTGAAGTGTTTGTACGAGAACGCCACATTGCAGCGGGGAGTTAGGCAAGGAGATGTTTTTTCTCCTAAACTGTTCTCCGCTGCACTGGAGGATGTTTTCAAGACTCTAAACTGGATAAGGCTAGGCATCAGCATAAAGAGTACCTCACTCACCTTCGGTTTGCTGACGATATAGTAGTCTTGGCTGAGACCATGGAGGATTTAAGTACAATGCTCAATGACCTCAGTAAAGCCTCCGAGCGAGTTGGTCTAAGGATGAACATGGACAAGACGAAGATCATGTCAAATGCCCATGTCGCACCAACTCCCGTAACAATCGGACACTTTACGCTCGAAGTTGTAGACGATTACATATACCAAGGACAGACTATCCAGTTAGGTAGGTCCAACTTCGAGAAAGAGCAGGTTAATCGTCGAATCCGACTCGGCTGGGCAGCGTTCGGGAAGCTATGGCACATCTTTTCGTCCAATATTCCGCAGTGTCTCAAGACGAAAGTCTTTGACCAGTGTTTGTTGCCAGTGATGACATATGGCACTGAAACGTGGTCGCTTACTATGGGCCTCATAAGAAGGCTCAAAGTCACCCAAAGAGCAATGGAGAGAGCTATGTTGGGAGTTTCTCTGCGTGATCGCATCAGGAATGAGGCCATCCGCAGCAGAACCAAAGTGACCGATATAGCCCTCCACATCGCTAAACTTAAGTGGCAGTGGGCCGGGGCACATAGCACGTAGAATCGATGGCCGTTGGGGCGGAAACACTACTACACGAAAAGACTACTTGGGCACGAATTCGCTTGTTTACAAGAAAAAAGAAAACAGCAATAAAATCATCAAATTTGTGTAGTTACAGTGGTGACGGCACATTCAAAACAGCTCCACGTCCTTTTAGTCAGCTTTATATTATTCATCTAGACATATATTCGGACCAAACAACAGTAAACATATTCCCTGTTATATACGCATTTCTGCCAAATAAAACACAAAAACGTACATGAGATTATTTAAATTAATAAAACAAAAACTGCCTGTCGTCATGAAGTCCTTTAAGTGTGATTACGAGGTTGCCCAGATCAATGCCGTCAAATCGACTTTTCCAAACGTTAAATTATCTGGATGTTATTATTTAAATTATCAACACTTTAATAAAGCCATCTGGAGGAAGGCAAAGTGCTGAAAATAGCAAGGGACTGAAAACCTTCTAGTGATGATAGGAGTACAAGAAACATTGCAAGAATTTGCTCTAATTTTGTTTTACTTCCACACACTTTTATGTCACAAGCTTGAAAGGCTATTAAAAATGTTGCTCCTGCCACGAAGAAAATGAAATTATTTTTTGATTACTTCCATGAAACATGGTATAACAGGAACCACAATTTGATAAATTGTGCGGGAGACACTCATCGCACTACTAACAGTTGTGAGGGTTACCACAGACAAATTAATTCGAGATTATCCTCTGAACCCAAACTGGTATTTGGTGTTCAGTATACTTTTGATAGAAATACAACATTACGACAGAAAAATGGAAAAGTATATGCTGTTCGTGCCATTTAAAAAGAACAGGCGGACAAGAGACATCCTTTTCGGTAAACAACATTCAGCCTTATTGAAGGAGCTGAAAATAAAAACAATATCGCCGCTAAGTTTCCTTAAAAAGATTAAATTTCTTAGATTGAAACTGGGTTTTAAAAAAGGGAAGGGAAATAAGGTTCGAATATAAATAAAAGTGTATGCATATTTATGTAGCTGACCGTGAGATCATTTAATTTGTTATTATAAGTTATTGTTTATTATTATAAGTTACCCCTAAAGAGTAAGGATGTTTTTTGTTGCACTTTACCCTACCGCAAATTATATCAACTTTTGGATTCGACAATCAAAAAATTATCAATTAGACTTATACAACCTAATCCGTACCAGCATTGTAAATTCCAAAAAGTAATGTATAGTTAAAAAATATTTAAATAAATGTGAAAGCATAGAATCTCCTTGGACGTCTATGTTCCAGCGCGCGGCCGCGCAGCGCACGAGTCGAACGACCGGGCTCTGTCCGGCCGGCGCTCCGCGAACGCAAGCCGCGTAAAAATACAGGGGTAGATGCGGGGAAAGGGTAAGAGGGCTCTATTCGAGTTTAATTGTTTATCAATGCGTCGCCTTAAAACGGCCGACGGCTAACCATAAACGACCTCTTTAACTTGGGCGGGTAATTGTTTGTTTGCCTCAAAGTCATATCAAATAGTTTGAGGCAAATAAAAGAAAGTGAAACTATGACAAGGACAACAAATGTCTCCCGGTGCTCTTATTCAAATTTGTATACGGCCATCTCGCTCGGTAGTGGTACTATTTTTGACATCTACTATAGTTATTCTTATTCATCAACTTTACATTATAATAATATAGTTTTATTGACATAACAAGTCCTATTTCTCAATATTTTTTACAACAAAAGGACCTATTGTAAGATAAAATTAATAACTGTTTCCACTAAAAATCTACTACATCATAATGACGCTAGAATTAACGAAATATTTGTATGCCATATGGCAAAAAGTAGAGTACTTTAAATGAGGCTATGCCTGTAACACCTGTTTATAACCTGCTTTTAGACAAATAAATATTATTATTATTATTACTCTGAGCATAAATTGTACTGGGATGACAGCTGTCAAAAGAACATTCTGAAATCTTATAGGTTATAGTTTAAACGGCAGGCTTATAGAAATGATATCACGATTTCCTCATATACAAACTAGAATGCAAAACGGAACCCGTTGCATAATTACCTGTAATTTTTAATACAAGCTGTTATCCCTTTCTAACAAAAGGCATTTCCGTTCGTATTAAAATTGCAATTCATAATCGGACCCCTGTTGTGTAGACGTAGTTTTTACTATTTAATATCAAGTGGCAATAACTTAAAATTTTGGGGAAAGAATGCAACACTAAAACAAAAAAAATTGGTTGTTTGTAAAGTAGGTTTACGATCGAGATGTTTACGTGATAACGTCTTACTTCACTTGCACTTCACTTATACCTGCGATCGCGCTCGTGAGGTTTTGGTGTGACACAAGTTTCTGAACATGTCACCCGACTAAAACGATTTTAAAGACGTTATCACGTCAAAACAATTACAAAATATAGTTGGTAATTGAATTAATAATTACATTTAGTAATTATAATGTGTGTGTTAATTACTGTGTTCAATTACAAATTACTTTTTTTCATAAAATATGTTTAATCCTTTTTATTTGTATTTTTTATAAATGAGCTTTTGAAATAAGATTTTAACCTGACAACCGTAATTGTCTTCTCGAAGATCTCACGGTCCGTAAATAAATGCCATACGATTAAATTAAAAAAATATTATGTTTGGAACACTTGTTATTTCAATTTCTTTTGCCCTATACTAGCATGTTGCATATTTTTCCTTAGAATCACTCCAAGTAAATTGACTCCTCAATGCCTTCAAAAAAAATTAGTTGAGTAATTGAATTACTAATTAATGTAATTTCAATTAAAAATTACTTAGTAATTTCAATAACATGTAATTGCAATTACATTCAATTGTTAGTAATTGCTCAAGATTCTAATCATGGCCAGCATCTAGCCAGGGGGCCAAAATGAGGCTGGCGATGAAACGAGCTCATCCAGAAGATGCCTATATGCTAAAGCTATGATTTATTTAAACAAGAAAATTGTCACAAGTCACCAATTCCTTTCTTAAAGTCATTCTGTCTGCGAGTTAAAGAAATGGTTGAAACACTAAAATATTCATCCAGCATGATATAAATGGTGTATTTATTTACAATATCATGTTCTACTGATACTGGCTCAAGATTCTTACATAATCTTTAATCCTAATTCATTACAATATTACACTTTCGTTTTGTATGAAAAGACAAAATTTTAACCCGTTGAACGCCGCGTAAACTAAACAAGACATCACACGCCAATTTTGATGACTTAAGTAGTGGTCCTTGGCGGTGGTCACGACAGCTCGCGATGTCTAAAGGTTAAATAAGTATTATACACTGTTCATAACATCTTAGTAGTTGCACTACTGAGTGTCAAGCAAACCAAACAAAAATTATGTTTATTCTAAGATTATCCAATATCAATTTTTATCTTAGAAAGATTAGCCTATATCAATTTTTATGTTGCTCAAAACTCGTCTACAACTGATTCCGATTTGACACGAAAGTTACCCATGTAAATTGTATGGCAAATTCTCGTGTCTCAACGGAATCAATTCAATTGTAGACGAATTAAAAGCCTTAAATCATCAATCATCGTCATCATATTCATCATCCTAGCTTTATTGCCGTAATCCCAGTACAGTTGCATCCTGAAGCATGCCCGGGGCCCTCTTACTAAATGCCTTAGCCACTGTAAAAACATCCATCCAGTTTTATCTAATCCGGGTTTAATATACGTAATACAAAAGTCCCCATTGATATCGAAGTGAAATTTCTAGAAAAATTCGACTATGTCTCCGTTATCATAAGCGTGTTGATATATTTGTGTTCGATCATCTACATATATTATACAAGTCTGAAACATCACTATAACCACAAAGTACAATACATATACTGAGATAGAGATATCAGTGAAATACTCCACATAGATCGTAGCGCCGTTGTGATATTTAGTAAGAACTATCCGCACTACCGCTGCATCTCTGTCACTCTAATTTGCAAGTGCGATAGAGATAGCACCCTGTGACATCTGGTACAAACAATTTAAACTAACATCTCTATAGAAAAATTCGTACTTCGAGCTGAAAGGCCCCTGACTATAACAATGTATGGACACAATAGTAGAAATCTTGAATGAATATGTTGATCGTGATACTATAAAAATTCATAGAGCGAATCAACTTTTTTCTGTAGCTAGTTGCCATGGTTACATATCCTGGGATACTTTTTAAAACTGTAATTCAATCCACCAAATGTAGGGTTTATTAAATACTACGTTTTGTATGGGGCGTCATAAGCATGTTGTAACGATTTTTCCAAGAATCTATAAATTTTTGGCCCAGCTAACAGGACAAAATATAACAAAAAAAGGTCGATCCACCCATTTGAAGACGATTTATATTTATAGTTAAGCATTTAAGTCCAAGTGCATTGATAGCGGTATTTGTTAGCGGTAGAAAATCATCACTCATCTTAAAATTGATAATAATCAATCCAATATCTGTGAATCCTACCGTTACAGCTGTATTTTACATACATTATAAAATCCCCGAGTTAGCACCAAGCTACTCAAAGACTACTTCTTGAGCAGCATGGTCCGGAAGTCGCTGTTGCTGAGCGCTCGCGCGGGCTCGTGCGAGCCGTTGGCACCCGACGCGGACGCCGAGGTAGACGAGGACGCGGACGTAGAAGCGGACGCGGACGGCATGGGGGAAGGCTTCTGGAGAACGCTGGGGATGAAGCTGCTCAGTTGTGTCCGTCGCCTAAAACAAAATTAAACCTGTTAACAGACTTCAATAGGAAGGAAAGAGGTTTGCGAGGCATTTTACGCGAGATGTTTATTTATCCGTCGGATATGTATGGATATAAAGTCGAGTGTAAAATGGGTTTTATGGACGCGTTGTACAATCTACTTTTCACATCGATTGCGAGGAGGTGAAACAGCAATATGTAAATATTATGATGCTAATTTAATTACAATTTAAAGATTCATTAGAGCAATGAGAAATATTTTTATATCTATGATAACTTATTGTTGTGGTTCATGCATTGATTGACTACTAATAAAAAAATCATTTTTATAAATGAGATGAAATAGAAATATGTAATAAGTTTATTTTATGGAGTTATACTGTATATGTTGGCTGTTGGTATCGTTGCCTTGGTCTTAGAATATTAACGAAACGAAATAAAATAAAGAGTTTATGGTATGGGGCTTTTTACAAGGTTATTATTATCACGCGATACACTCATATCACGATCCGTATCACGTAAATTTTGATGAATATTGAAGCAAAATCCATACAAATTTGAATACCGTGATAATAGTGTAATAAAGGGCCTCTATGAAATTAGTTGTTCGTGTGATTGTTGAGAGTTATTGCTTGGTCTTCGATGATGATTTTACTTTATGCAGTAGAGCATAAAATTGCATTTTATGCACTGTATACGAAGCATAAAGTTGAACTTTACGAGCAGGAGATGTGAAATAGTACATTACGATACAAGGGTTGTAAAACAAAGAAAGGCCAATTTTGCAGATGTTTGAGGCCGAGCCGCTGGCGAGGGTCATAAATATGCGAGAGAGGGCTTTCTGTTTTACGACCCGTGTTTTGTACACAATTTTACGTCAGCACTTGGCCAAAAAGAGGGTTTTTTAAATCGCGCTTTTTGGTAAAGTGTGGTGTAATAGCACATTACGATACAAGTGTAGAGAACAGGAAATTCGCAACGAGTGGTGATAAATTGAAACACGACCGAAGGGAGTGTTTTAAATCGACACGAGTTGCGAATTACCTGTTCGCACATGTATCGTACAACGTTTTACAGCACATATGGCTCTTAAAAGTTTCGACCACCATATCAGCCCAAGGACGTCCACTGCCGGACATAGGCCTCCCCCAAATTCGCGGGGGGTATATGCCATAATCGCCACGCTTGGCATGCGGGTTGGCGATCGCAGTATCTCCACCGCACTCTAGGGATGCTGCTGCCCATCCCCCGGTGTCTGGATCGTAGTTTTAGGACATACTCGGGTCCAAAAGACATATGCACGTAATCTGCCGATTACCGCGCTCGTGCGGTAATATAGCATCACATGTACTGTAATAGTACATTTCGATGCTAGTGCGGAAAGTATGTCATTTCTTCACGAGTACCGAGGGATGCCACGAGCCGCAGGCGAGTGGCAACACTCGGGACGAGTGAAGAATGACATTTCCGCACGTGTATTGAACGACGTTTTTTAATACAGTTGCGAAAAAATAAGAAAAACAACAAGTAATATTAATAAAAACAATATCGAATGTTGCCTTTAGAAACTTAAAACATGCTTGCAGTAAGTAAAAACGCCTCTTCTTTGACAGGCGTTTCGGCAGCTATTCCGTTCCACTCAGACAACTTATTAAGAACGGTTTTTCAATATTCAATATTAAAAAATAAACGTGTTATAATGATGAAGAGGTAAGTAATAAAATATGAAATGTGTATATTTTTCGTATTCTGATATTAACAGTAGGTTTTTATGTTGATTACGACGTTTAAAGGAAACTAATATTTAACACCCAGCAATAAGGAGTCATGCATTGGAACAAGCATAAATTTAAAAAAATTGGAAAAGTGAAAAGCACTAGTGCGCGAAAACCAACTTTCCGCACGCTAAACAGCTACGTAAAGTAGCACTTTTTGAGCAACTGTATTAAAAAATAGTTTAGATAGTTACATTCCCCCTCCCGCATCTCGCTTGGGCTGGCCGAGCAGCGCGGGCGGGGCGGCGGCGGCGGCGGCGGCGGCGGCGCGCGGCGGCGGCGCGCTCACGGCCACGTGCAGCGCGCGCTCGCCGACCACCAGCCCGTTCGCCTTCTCCACCGCTTCCGCGGCGCTCTTCTCGTCTTCGTAGTCCACGTACGCTAGCCCTTTCGGTTTACCGTCCCTGCCAAAGTAGGATGCGAATTGTACATTATTACAAGCTTTTATTTTAATTTGCATTATTCGTCCGTATGTGAGGTGTCCCCAAAATTTGCAATCCTATTTTCAACCCCTTGCCGATATTCGATTAAGCTATGCTTTGGGATAGTTACGTAAATTCGAAGATGATGCAATGGAAACGGAAAGTGTCCATACTAACTACTGAACAACACAAGATAAACTCATCGTATTAAAACTCATTGGAACCCTCGTAGCCTGATGATGACTATACAGAAAGGTAAGTAAATATAGAAAAATAGCTTCTATTACCAACTGTACTTTAAAATTTAATTAAGATAGTACTTTTTTTTAAGTCTATAAGGCTAAGTGTCCATCAAAGATGTCCGAATATATTTCCATACATTTGACACTTAGCTGTCATGCACGCGAGATATCAAATCAAAGACTACTATGAATGTGTCAAATACATGAAAACACAGCTTAGCACTTCTCTGGACACCCTCCGGAATTAACCCTAACAAAAGCTTTTACAATTTTGGCTACAGAAACCAAAAAAAGATTACCATACTATCGACAATAATTTAACTATTTGTTATCAATTTACGTACAAATAGAAAGAAAGAAAGAAAGAAGACATTTATTCACATAACCAAACAAAAACACACAGATACAAAAAAGGGAAGAAACGCACATTAAACACATAACGTGTGTCTTCGCGGCAGTGAATCGGTTGCTGTCTCAGCATTATGCTGAGGTGTCAGACACCTGCAGCGCTGGTTTTCAGACAGCACCGTAAGTGATCCACGGAACGCAACACAACATACTATATAAAAGGTACACATAATAAATAAATCATATTAATATAATCATAATAAAATACTTAAAATATAAGTTCCACGACACACTATGTGCAGACCTATTTCTGAAAAGAGCTTAGATTTATTCAATCGTAATATAATGAAACGATTATGTTATCTTCCACTCACTCAGGAAAGCCCTGACCGTTTGTGTACTCGATTGTTTAATTGTATCAAAACGGAATTCGATGTCTGTTTTAATTTGAAGAAGATTCAAAGCAAGTTCAAGACTAAATTTAGCGACTGGGCTACGCCAGACATTCACGAGAAGAGGCGCCGACTCTATGACTTGTATGATTCAAGAACTACTGATAAAAGGCCGGAATTTCTAGAGTATGTTAAGAACTACTCAAAATCTTTTAAGTTAATGTGTGTCGCTGCTAAAGCCGATTACTTGTCAAAAAAGATCCAGAACTCTAGTGATAAGATTAAAACTGTATGGCAAGTTATCAACAATGAAACTGGGAAAAGTAAGTTAAAAGATGCGCACTTCAGCCTGCGAGTCGATGATACTCTAGTGAGTTCTGACCACGAAGTAGCAGATCATTTTGAGCGGTTCTTTACTAATGTACCCGTCGAGACCACGAAATCTTTGAATTCATCACCAGATGTCGCTGAATCGTTATTGAAAGAAAATGTAACAGAATGTACAGAAATCTTTAGCTTTACTGACGTGACCCCCCACATTATAATTAAAGCATTTAAATCATTAAACTTAAAAAAGACTGAAGATCTTTGGGGCCTTTCTGTAAAAGTATTACATTCCATTGTAGAATCAATCGCACCTTTCTTAGCTGATATTTTCAATAAATGTATTGAAACTGGAGTTTTTCCTAACCTGATGAAACACAGTAAAATCATCCCGTTGTTTAAATCAGGATCTAAAACTGACCCTACCAACTTCAGACCAATCTCTATACTACCGGCATTAAGCAAAGTTTTTGAGAAACTTATTCTTAATCAGCTGATGTCCCATTTTAATCGCAATAAACTACTCAATAGCAATCAGTTCGGGTTCACTAGAGGTCGCTCCACCACTGATGCCGGTGTGGTACTAATTAAACATATTTTTGATGCCTGGGAAGAGGCTCAAGATGCTATTGGAGTGTTCTGTGATCTATCAAAGGCATTCGATTGCGTTAATCACGAGAATTTAATTAGAAAGTTAAGCCATTATGGGATAAGAAACGGTTCCCTTGACCTTGTTACATCGTATCTGTCGGAGAGAACTCAACGGGTAGTCATCAACGGGACTCAATCTGCAGGGACAACGGTTGCTCTTGGAGTTCCTCAAGGATCAATTCTGGGCCCATTTCTGTTTCTAGTTTATATTAATGATTTACCAAACCTTGTAAAAGATAAACATGATATAGTGCTATTCGCAGATGATACGTCGCTTATCTTCAAGGTAGGCCGCAAAGACAAAAACTTTGACGGTATTAATGAGGCACTAGGTACTGTTGTGAACTGGTTTACAGCAAATAATTTGCTTTTAAATTCCAAGAAAACAAAGTGTATCAAATTCACTATGCCTAATATCAAGCAGGCAAACAATTCTAAGATCAAATTAAAGTCTGATGAAATTGAATTTGTAGATAGAACAGTGTTTTTAGGTGTCACCTTAGATTCAAGACTGCAATGGCATGCGCATATTGCCACTCTGGCCGGCAAACTTAGTTCTGCGGCCTATGCAGTAAGACGTATTAGACAGTTAACTGACGTTGAGACGGCCAGGCTGGTATATTACAGTTACTTTCATAGTGTTATGTCCTATGGAATCCTGTTGTGGGGAAAAGCGGCTGACATCCAGACCGTCTTCGTGCTACAGAAACGAGCTGTACGCTCCATCTATAAACTTAAGGCCAGAGAATCTCTCAGGGAAAAATTTAAGGAGGCAAATATTCTTACTGTGGCATGTCAATACATTCTTGAAAATATAATGTATGTTCGAAAAAATATTCAAGAATTCAAACTCAACAGTGATATCCACGACTACAACACTAGAAGTAAACACAAGATTGCAGTGAAGGCCAGTCGTCTCCGGAAGATTAGCACGTCGTTTGTGGGGAACTGTATACGATTTTATAATAAAATACCCATCGATATAGTTAATTTTCCATTCAGTAAATTTAAGTCTCATATTAAACGTTATTTGTTAAGCCAGGCCTATTATACTGTCAACGATTTCTTAAATGACAAAAATGCTTTTAAGCCAGTGATAGTTAAATCCTGTTAGTTTTAATATACATATGCTTCACTTAGCATATTTCCTTGTATAAATAGCTCTGTCGTTTTATTTTATGAAACATGATGCTGTTTCTCGCCGAAGAGTCATTTTAATCTTTCACATTATTAATGTCCGGCAGCCTGAATATGTCATGCTCGCTTAAAGGGCTTTGCTTACGGCGGCGTCGTTGATCGGGTCGCCACCTTCCCTAACAGATGGTCGAGGGAGGCGATGGCTGAGATACGCGTCATACTCGTGATCGGGTGCTGTTTGTGGAGTCCGGTCTGTTCATGCTTGCAAGGGCAAAGTAAATACCTTAATACTAGTGTTATTTTATTGTATGTAGATTGACGAGAGACATAATCCTGTTCTGGATTAGTTTTATTGTTATTGACGCTTAGAGACCTTATACATCTCTAACAATATTAAGTTTACTTATTTTAATTTTACCGCTTAGAGATCATTTACATCTCTAAGGACTTTGAAATAATTGTATTTAATCGTATTTGGACGCTCAGAGACCATATACATCTCTGAGATATTAAATTAATTTTATGTTGTTTATTCGGACAGATCGTATTCAATACGTCCTTAATATTTGTAAATTTATTTTTATTTAATTGTGAATCAGTATATTTTTTAAATCATTATTATTAAGTAAGATTGTCAGTTTTTTTTAATTGTATAAATTCACGCTTTGACTTGTAAAAGTGCCCTTGTGGCCTATTTGCAGAATAAATATTTGATTTTGATTTTGATTTTGATTTTTGAATATTCTCAAAATCATTTGAATTGGCAGAGTTAGGCATATAAAATAAACCAGTTCAAAAAACATTCTTACCGACCGAGAAAACAGATTCAGAATGCGATTAAAAATAATAATAATAATAACAGCTTCTGAACAAAAACAATCATAGGAAGCTACAAGTGAAGAACATAAGGGAAAAAAGACAAAGTGGCGATATTTTAAGTGCTGGATGGATTAGGAATGGGATCTTTGGAGCGTCAACAAATAGCCCTTGAGCTTGCGCTTAAAGGTATACTTGCTAGACGCTCCTTGTATAGGTGGAGGGAGATCATTCCAACACTTGGACGCCGCAAATCTAAAACTTCCTCGAAACGCCGCGGTTCGATGCTTAGCCACCAGAACCATCGCCTTACACCGGCGCGCACTTTTGGGAAATAAAAGTTTATTCAGCAAATATGCTGGGACCCCAGACCGCACTATGCCAAAAAGAAGAGTGGCGAGGTGTAGGCGTCTGCGTGCAAGCATGTTCAGCAGATCAGCGGCGTTCAAGTAGGGAGTGATATGGGAGCGAGGAGGGACTCGAAAACAGAAACGAATGCATGCGTTTTGCACTCGTTGTATGAGCTTCTTTGTACGACCAGTAATGCAGCCAGCATAGACGATATCACAATAGTTTAATCTTGACAATATCATCGATTCACAAAGGTTAACACGCAAATCAACACTTAAGTAATCGCGAATATTGTAAAGAACTTTAAGGCGGTAGAAGCAGTTACTCACAACTTTAAGTATGTGGTTCTCGAAGCGCAGCTTGCCGTCCATGAGGAGGCCAAGGTTATTTGCTTCTACCACTCTCTCTATTGGGTCGCCCACGATGGCAATATTACTGGTAGTCAAAACCTCGAGGTTATTGATAGTACTACGGATTTGATGTTCCGACCCAAAGACCACATATTTCGACTTGTTCGGATTAAGAACAAGGCAGTTCTTTTCCGACCAAGTAGAAATACGATCAAGGTCTGCGTTAATAGCGTTGACAGCAGCAGATATGTCCGTGGGTGCACTAGAGAGGTAAAGTTGGAGGTCGTCCGCGTAAAGGTGGTATTTGCTGCCCTTTATATTATTTATGATGTCAGCGCTATACAATATGAAAAGCAGGGGGCCTAGTATTGAACCTTGTGGCATACCTCTCAACACTGGACAAAGTGCGGACCGCATAATGACGCCATCCATCTTACGCAAAGCCAACGTCTGCGTACGGCCGGAGAGATAACTATCAAACCAATTCACGGCAGAAACATCAAATCCGTAATACGACATCTTCGATAAAAGTAAGGGCACGCTAATGCAGTCGAAAGCCCTGGAGAAATCTAAAAGAACGAGTATGGTACTCTCTCCTACATCCCGAGCCTGTAAAATATTGTCGACTACATCAAGTAACGCAGTAACTGTCGAACGACCCTTGCAAAAACCCGACTGTAGTTCAGGTAGGACACTATTTTTCTCCAGGTATTCCGAGAGCTGGTCGCAGATCACCCTCTCCATTACCTTTGATGCGCAGGGAAGGATGCTTATAGGACGGAGTTCGGAGAGGTTAGCTGGATTTGGTTTTTTTGGTAATGGCTTGACTGAGCTTGAGCGATTTTCCAGTCTGCAGGGAACGTCATAGTCTGTATACTCTTGTTAATAATGTGAGTCAGTATGTCAGCAGTCCTCGGTAGCGTCATAAGTAGCATGTCAATAGCAATCATGTCAAGTCCCTTTGCGGTAGTCTTAATTGATGTCAAGATTTTTATGACAGCAGTAACAGTCGTAGGTCTAAGAGTGAAAGTATTATTACAATGCCTGTCAAACTCAAAAAAGGTCATGTCTGATATTGTTACGTCCTGTTTGCCTGGTATATTCAAAAAATGTCTGTTTGTTAAGTCAGGGTCGTCAAAGTGTTGCGGAAGATCCGTTTGTGTCCGAGAATCTGGAGTAATTGTCCGCTTTAAGTTGGTCCAAAGGGTCTTTGAGTCGGTCACATTGTTAATCTCGTGTTGGAAGAAGGCACGCTTCTCGTTGTGGATGGCCTCGATGACAAGATGTTTCAGGTCCAAGTAGTATTGTTTATGTGCAGCGTTCCCTGTCTGCTTAAATTTAGCATGGGCTGCGTTTCTGAGCTGCATCATAAACTTAACATTACTCGTCAGCCGCGGCTTTGGTGCCTCTTTCACAACAATTGTCCGCTCTGGTGCATGTGTCAAACAGTCCTAATAAAAGCTCATTGAATCGCCTAACCATGTCATTCACGTCTTGCAATAAAAATATTTGGTCCCAATCTATGGCGTTAAGGTCATTGTTGAAGTCGTTTAAGTTGATATCCTTAAGAGGTCGGTAGGTAATACGTTTTGGCGTCGGTTTCTTTTTTTAAATGTCAATCTCAGCTGTAATAAAAGCATGTCTGCCTAGGTCTGGAATATGCCTCACATCCACAGACAACACGCGAGCGTCAGTACAAACCAGGTCTATTGCGGTCTCACTGTGGTCTGTGAAGTGCGTCGGGTCGCTTACGTGCTGTGTCAAGTCAAGTGTTGTCAAAAATTGCGTCAAGTGTTTAAATTTTGTATCATTTTTGTCAGAGTAATTTATATTAAAGTCACCAAGTAAGATCAAGCGGTCGTAATTAGTGAAAGAAGTAATTGAGTCAGTAATAGCGTCAAAAAAAGTTTCAACGTTAAGCCACGGGGGACGATATGCAGTTCCGATAACTAAACGTTTCGAATTTACGTTAATCGTCAGCCACAATTGTTCCACAAGCGACGCGGGCGGGTGCGGCATGGTGCGCGCGGTAATGCCCCGGCGCAGAAAAAACGCGACTCCACCTCCCCTCCCCGCGCGGACGTCGGCCGGTCTAGGCACGTGGCGTAACCTGTAGCCAGGAACAGTCGGGGCGCGGCCTTCCTCGCCGGCGCGTAGCCACGTCTCGTTTATTGCAATAACGTCAGCTTCAGTCTGTAATATTATCATAGTCAACTCGTCGTGGCCAGTACCAAGGGATCCAGCATTAAATAAACCAACTTTAAAGTGTTTAAAACGAGGCATCACAAAAAGAAATAAAAAATAAGAATACAGTAACAATAACAACAGCAAACGAATATCTGTTTACCCGTAAGTATTACGCAATCATTCCAGCTGAATAATGTTAAAATAGCGAGTTTTGTTGCACGTATAAATAATAAATAGTGTATGCTTGTATATATACAGGGTGATTTTGGGGTCGTGATCCGGAATGATTGTACATGGTCAAGAATTCAAAGTAGACAACATCACAGTTGGTATGACGGTTTATAACACAAATAATTCTCTTTTTCTTCAAATTCTAATGGGAAATAATACTTTTTCATACAACTTGGTCACCCTACCCCACTGTCAACTCTCCATACTATCCGTCAAAGAGAGAAGGGTAACCATGTTTTTAAGAGATTTAGTATTTTTGTCATCAAAATAAATTAAAAAAGAAATACGTTTGTTTCGTGTCACTACAACTTTTTTGAAAAGGCTAACCGATACCAAGTCGTAAAACTTATTCTTGATCCACGACCCCGAAATCACCCTGTATATTTAGAATAAATAAATAAGACGTTAATTAGTATTGTTTTGTTCCAGACTGAATCACTATACGGGTTCACTCCCGCGACGACACATAAACACGTAAACAAAGAGAATATAACAACACGGTAAGGAAGATAGTATATATTTTGACGCCAAGACAACATAACAACAATAGAATACAATAACAACAGTTTATCATTTTTAGGCTTATACAACGGCAACATCTGGTTTGCGAAAAATGTCCAAATCGGACATTCGGCGTATACGCTGACTGGGGCGGCCGTCTACTCGCCGGGCGAAGATCTTGCCGTCCCGGGTCCAGACGTAGCGCCAGGCAGCTTCACGCGCACGCTGAAATAGCAGCCGGTTGGCGCTCGTTAGCCGCTCGTTCACGTAGAACTTCTGCGGCGGCGAGACCAGCCCCAGGCCCTCGGTGGTGGCGCCGCGGCGCGCCAGGCGCAGCACCAGCGGGCGCGGGCGGCCCGGCTCCCGCGCGCGACCCACGCCATGCACGAACACTATGTCGCGCACATCCAGCTCGACGCCCAGCTTAGCACAGACCAGCGTCGCCAGGCCGGCGGGAGTCTCGCCCGGCTCCTCTGGCAGGTTGGATACCTGCACGTCGTTGGACAAGAGCTCCTGGTCCCGCTCGTGTAGCTCCAGTTGGAGGACAGCAATGGTTTCCTCCAGCACCCTCGTAGCCGCCGTGACGGTGCTCTCGGCGACAGCTTTTTCTACGGCTTCAACGCGGCACTCCAATGAGTCGACTCTGTCACTGAATTCGATCAAGCGTACCCTGTCGTCATGGAACTCCTGCCGAAAATCCTTGAGCTCCTGTCGCACCGCTTGGAGCTCAGCCCTAAATAGACGAATCTCGTAGCCCAACGACGATTCGATACTGTCATCAGCGGGGATCGGCGGCTGGGGCGATGCCATCGGTCGCGATGAGAGCTCCGCGGAGGGCCCCGCCGCGGACACAGTCAACTGAGCGCCAGCAGGTTGGGAAGTAAGAGCAACGAGAGGCTGTGAAGAAAAGTCGGTCGGCTGACTGCCCAGACCCTTCACCGGTGTGTCGGCCCGGTTATCGCGCGGCTGGAACCTTTGGCACGACGGACAGATCCAGTCTCCCGGGGCCGTTGTTCCCACCGGGAGCCCCACACACGCGCAGTGGTAACTAGAGCTACATTTAGGGCACACTATAGGCCCAATGCGTCCCATGAACTTTGCACAAGCCGTACATTTATTGGACATAGTTTTCGTTTTTTTCTTAGTCGTGGGTAGTGTTTTTTTAGTGTACAAGTTTATAGCTGATTTCCACCTATTCACGGCACCAATTCACTTACAAACAATGGATGTTATTAGTTTGAATATTACTATCAAATATAAATCACTGCACGGTAAGTTACAACTTTTGTTTTATTTATTTTTATTGAACGTAAATCGCTTACGTATACGTTGCATGCGTGCCGTGACGTCACTCCTAAATGTTTAATTCAATGTTATAAAAAATACTCACTTGCATGTAACAACTCTGACGTCCAATATTTTTCGATTATCTCCGTGAGATGTTCCTTCGTACAGTGCGAAAAGGGTAGATTCCTCACAAACAACTTATTCTTCTCTATCGTGGTGGCGTATTTGAAGGCGCCCTTGGAGTTGGATGAATCTTATTTTATTAAACCATACTCACTTGAACGTAACAACTATGACGTAACTGAGTTTCCCATAGTTCTCGAATATCTCCGTGAGATGTTCCTTTGCGCAGTGCGAGAAGGGCAGATTCCTCACGAACAACTTATTCTTCTCTATTGTGGTGGCGTATTTGAAGGCGCCCTTGGACTTGAATGAATCTTATTTTATTAAACCATACTCACTTGAACGTAACAACTCTGACGTCACTAAGCTTGCCATAATTGTCGAATATCTCTGTGATATGTTCCTTCGTGCAGTGCGAAAAGGACGGATTCCTCAGAAACCACTTCTTAAAAAATACTCACTTGAAGGTAAAAACTCTGACGCCACTAAGCTTACCATATTTGTCGAATATCTCTGTGAGATGTTCCTTCGTGCAGTGCGAAAAGGGCAAATTCCTCACAAACAACTTAATCTTCTCTACCGTTATGGTGTATTTGAAGGCGCCCTTGGACTTGGACAAAACTTTTTTTACTAAACCATACTCACTTGAACGTGACAACTCTGACGTCACTGAGTTTCCCATATTTCTCGAATATTTCCGTGAGATGTTCCTTCGTGCAGTGCGAGAAGGGCAGATTCCTCACGAACAACTTATTCTTCTCTATCGTGGTGGCGTATTTGAAGGCGCCCTTGGACTTGGACGCAGAGTAGCGCGAGAGGAACATGGGCCGACCGTCGAGAGGGGTGCGGTCGTGTTTTATCGCCTCCTCCACGGCTTCCTGCGGGAAAACAACACATTTTATGATTACAATAGTTTGATCCTTGACGATTTTGATCTTTTCGATGTCTGTGACTTACACAAGGATCAAAAAGTCGAATCGAAGAAATATCAGAAACCTACTAAGTGCGAGCGAAAAAAAAATCATTTTTTTGGGACAGGAACCGTGGCGTCTCATATATATATTTTATGATTTTGAGAAATTTTGATAATTAGCAATCTATTGCGATATTTTGCTGGTTTACTATCCGTATAGTAACACCATGCTATACATTTTTACATGCGGCAAGTACCGAATAGGGTAGATTCCTCGTGATCAGAATGATAATAAAATACGATACTTGAAAGTTTCTAAAAAATATGTATTATTTATATCATCTAAAATTCTAAATGTTAAATGTCTACCAATAGAATTTACAAGATTCAATAAAAACTGGTGCGGCGGCTGAATCGGCGGAAATCCTCAAAAGGCGGAAATATAGTACCCGCTATCGATGCGCCTTTTGAGCAGTTCCGTCGATGCAGCCGCCGCGCCAGCCCTATTCCTCGTTCCGGGACATAGATAACCCCCTCTAGATGGAGATTATAGGGCGACGTGCGGTCACCTCACCTATGTACCACTAGTACATGTAAGCAGAAACGCCTCGCGCTCTCAGTCAGACTCGTCCAGGTTCGCGATCTATACGTACGTCAGATAAACGAGCATTGAAAATCGATTTTATCCAATCGAAATGGTGTTTTGCTGTGTAAAGTTATGTGGGAAAAGCTCTCGAACAGCAAAGTACAAGAATGACGGAATAACATTTCACAGATAAGTTAAATTAATTACAAACGGCATATTTTATTCTGCCAGGCGGAGTTCATTTTACATTAGCCTGTAAGAAGTACAGAAGTATTCTTGTCCCTTTCCAACCAATTCAAATGTCAATATACTCTCCCTTCTGACGAAAGTACATGCTCGGGCTAGTGATGTGCCTGTGACGCTTTCGACATTACCGTATAAGTCTCGATTTCAATTAAATTTGTATTCGTCCGCGTTTTGTTGCGCTGTTTTATTAATATTGAAATTCTATTGGAAAAGGTCATTAGTTATTTTACATTAAACTGTCAGTGTTGCCAGTGTTCTTTTAATTAAAGTAGTAATGTAGTAAATTAGTGTCTCGTTCTATTTTATTTATACGCTATAGGTACGATACGGGTACATATCAATGTAGTAGAATGGAATATTTAGTTTGGAAGTAGTTAATGTGTAGTTTTATTTTATTATAAAGTTTATTAACCGGTTGTATCATATTTATTGCTATGTAATATCGAGTATGTATATCTAATGAAATAACAAATTAATAACAGTATTACCACTAAGTAGGACATAGATTTCCCTAGCATTTAGGACTGGTATCACGAGGTGAACCCTATGCTGGACTTCGAAGAAGTATAAGGGATCTCGGAAGTGGTTAGAGGTGGAGCCATTGCAATTGGGTTTTTTCGAATCGTCTTGGTGAGCAGTTAGGACTAGTGTCACGAGGTGGACCCTATGCTGGACCTCGAAGAAGTATAAGGGATCTCGGAATCGGTTGGAGAAGGAGCCATTGCAATTTGGTTTTTCGTTTCGTCTTGGTGAGCAATTAGGACTAGTGTCACGAGGTGGACCCTATGCTGGACCTCGAAGAAGTATAAGGGATCTCGGAATCGGTTGGAGAAGGAGCCATTGCAATTTGGTTTTTCGTTTCGTCTTGGTAAGCAATTAGGACTAGTGTCACGAGGTGGACCCTATGCTGGACCTCGAAGAAGTATAAGGGATCTCGGAATCGGTTGGAGAAGGAGCCATTACAATTGGGTTTTTCGAATCGTCTTGGTGAGCAAACTTTTTGAAAACATTTTAGCCAATCACAAGGCAGTGCGTTTGCGTGGGTAAATTCCTCAACAGCCATTGGCCAACAATTTACGCGCGACGCCTGCGATCGCCATTTTGTCTGGCTGCGCGAAGAACGAGAGCACTAGTTCAACTGTCATTGCATATTCTACCTTGACCTTACGTATAATGCAACAAGGTCTTTATTGAATTGGTCGTACATTCGGTTTCATTCGGTACTTGTCTGCACTCGTCGGCGTGAACGAAGATTGCCGATGTAACTGATATTTGTGGTTCTACTGTATTTATTTATATAGATAAACAAATTTATTTCTATAGAAAAACTTCCAAGACTCAGGATAAAATATTCGTGTTAGTTCATCTCACAAATAAATGCTCTAGCCGGGATTCGAGCCCGGGACCTCCGCCTTCGTAGGCAGGACCACTACTAACTAAGCCAAAGTGGTCGTCAAAATATTCCGCAATTTTTACATTCACCAGTGCTGTAACCGTGTAAGTCGATTCACAAGAGCTGGCGCGGAATGTCTATGAAATTAATGACAGTTTCATACATTTTCCGCGCCAGCTCTTGTGAATCGACCTACACTACATTACACTAAGCGCTGCCTAAAAATATTATTCTAGATACTAAATTAATAGATGAGCATATACGCTATTTAAAATTGTTACCCTAAAATAAATGGCATTACCGGTAAAAGCCGGTAATAAACAACGCGTCCCATCCATACGCCGCGCGCGCCATGTTGAACGCAAGCGCGCGCTCTATGAAACAGCCAATGGCAGAGACGTTACCGACCTCCCCGCGACCCGCGAACCTTGGTGACTTTCGATTCGAACTAAATCGTTCATAGGGGCCATCTAGAGGGGGTTATCTATGTTCCGGGAAGATGTGACGACGCAAGGGTGTCTACGCAGGTAGCGTCCCACACCAAAGGCCGTCCCAGCCTCCACGGAATAAGGGTCATCCCGTCAGGTCTTTCACGTATGAGGTCACTTGGCTCTAGTATAGCCGCACAGTTGGCGGTGGTAAAAGCCCGACGAATGACGTCATTAAGGAAAGCATTTTTGGCGTCCGGGAACAATCTGACCCTCATTTGCGGCTTTTATTGTGGTCTTATCGTAATTGGTCCAATACAAACATTTCTCTTTAAAAACTGTTAATATTTTTTCTCAAACATGCAATGAAATTCCGTCATTACACGAGTTATAAAGTATTAAAAGGTTTCAAAGTATCACGTTGCAGGCGGAACAACTTGGGAGAACTGTAATTTCATACAAAATTGAAGGCCTAGGTCGGGAAGTAATTTTTTTTTTAATTTCAATGGTGTCTGTTAAATTTGTTTTCTCAAACATGCAATGAAATATTGATGTTATGTTCCTTATAATAAAGTGAAGGCTGCGAAGTATGACGTTTCAGGTGCGGCTAGGAAAAGAGGTTGTTAATGGAATTTCATACAAATCTTGCAGGCCTAGGCCGGCAAAGTCCTCTTTTTTAATTTCCATTACACATAAATTTGTGGCACAGGAATCATGACATTCTGCCACTATGCGTATTAAAAATAAAACTTTGATTTTTTTGTTGTTTATTTCATTGCATGTTTGAGAAAAGCACTATACATACCTCGGCGGGAAATATGGGGTTGCCCGCCTTAGACCTATCCTATATGTCTTCGGCCGGCAACCCCTTTCGTCCCGGCCTCTGTAGTAATGTACTATTTTTGTGTGGTGTATTTTTTTATTTCATTACATATCTATATCAACTTGGCCTGCAACCCTTCGTTTCCCGGCCTCTATAGTAATGTTCTATTTAGTGGTATAGCGGAGGCTGACTTACTGGAGTGGAGTACTGGCAGTAGCAGATGGCGCCGCCGAACGCCTTGACCCCGGCGCGCACGCGCAGCGCCACCACTTCCCCGTACTCCGACAGCTTCTCGCGTAGACTCTTCTCGTTCACACTGACATTCATTTATATCACGATTAAAATTTACTATTTAAATATGCGTACCAGTGATCGGAATTAGGTGAGCTAAAATACCTATTCTTCGCAAGAGGACATAATACAGAGTGGTTACAACCGGGTAGAAAAATATATTTTTACTTGAATACCGGGTATTCTATATTTATCCGGGTACTAGTCGTAATTTTAAACATACATGTTATTACTTACAGAACGGGATGGCTTATGTTAATCTAAAAGTCATAACTTTTTCTACTTATAATTTGTAACATTTTCGTCACACTTTTTAAAAAAGGGATCTTCTAAACCTGATTATGTATTTAACTAGGACTAATACCCGAATAAAAAGCGAATATCCGGTATTCAAGAAAAAAAAAATTTTTATACCCGGTTGCAACTACTCTATATTAAGTCCTCTTGCAAAGAATAGGTATTTTAGCTCACCTAATTCCGATCACTGGTGCATACAGTACACATCAAAAATATCTAAATTGTTAGAATTCTTATAGTGATCATCAATATAGAAAAAATATAAATATGATAATATTTATTTATTATATAGTACTAACTTGTAATCTAGATTGCTGACGAAGAGAGTGCACGCGTCGTTGCCGGTGACTTGGGGTGCAGCTTTAGCGTTCTCTGTCCGTTGCCTTTTGTTGTTGGCGGCTGCAAACATTCCCAAATAATTATGATTATGTTAAGTCTATTAGAGTATTAAGCGTGTCACACACTGGAGTGGCCTGCGGCCGCGGTCAATAGTAAATTTGACAGCTAATGACAAGTTTCACCGCGATCAGTTTGTGACAGGCTTTAGAGTCCTATTGGAAGCCTAGAAGAGTCCAGTGCATATGCAACTCTTTCTTGCACCACTAAGAAATTATTTTATTAATACTATAGCCATTTAAAAAAACCAGCCAAGTGCTAGTCGGACTCGCGCCCCGAGGCTTCCGTACAACTAAAAAACAAATGTGATTTATCAATATAATTTGTTGGTAAAATTTACGTAATAATAAACATTATCACCAAAATTCAAGTTTATAGGTCGATGGGTTCGAAACAAAACGTGTGACAGACGACAGAAGGACACGCGAGTGACAGCAATAGAGCTCCGTTTGGACCCTTCGGGTACAGAACCCTAAAAACATAACATGCACCACTTGTCGGAAAGTGATATGGTTTATCTTAATCATCCCGGTAGGATCCTGAGAACCTGGGGTCCGCCACCTAATCCCAAAATTTGCAATGCCTTCTGCCATCTGACCTTCCAAGCTGGAAGGAAAACTGGACCTTGTTGGGATTAAATCAGTTTAATCACGATATTTTACTAGATTGTATTTCTGTCCATCTGATAGAAGTCTCAAAGTTCTGATTAAATTATAATAAATTACCTTCATTACTAGCATCACCATCGCCTTCATGAGATCGTTTTAAAGCACCACTCTCCCCCTCCTTAACTTTCTCATCAACCTCCATACTGTTGTCCTTTTTCCTCTTCACCTCCCCTCCCTGTGCACCCTCGTTCGATTTTCTCTTTCCCTTCTTTGGTTTGTCGTCTTCTTTTCTCTTTTTATCGAACTTGACCTTTTTGTTCTGTGTCTGTTTGCCTTTCTTCTGATTTGTCATTTTGTCTTTCATCGCTTGGTAATTGTCCCGCCATTCTTTTAGTTTGGTCTGCAATAAAAAGTGAAAACATGTGCGCGATTTATGTACAATTCAAAACAGTGTACTGGAACATAACTACACAGATTACTGTGGTAAGTAAATAGTACTCTTACGTTTGATAAATATATTGCATACTAGGATATTTGACATCGTTACAGTAGTTTATGCTGTTATACAGGGTGAAATTTTATTGACGGTTCAAATTTTTCCCAGGCATTAGGTATCAATAAAAGATGCAATTTCAGAATAAAAACATAGGTAATATTTTCACAATAAAATGTGCTGTCCGAATAAATAATTAGTAACGTGTGGATAATTGGGAGCTGAACGACGCTCGGGGTTAGCGGTGCGGGGGGAGGGGCGCGCTCACCTATCTTCCACCACCACCACCACCATATCAGCCCTAGGACGTCCACTGCTGGACATAGGCCTCCCCCAATTTCATGGGGGGTAAATGCCATAATCGCCACGCTTGGCATGCGGGTTGGCGATCGCAGTATCTCCACCGCACTCTAGGAATGCTGCTGCCCATTCCCCGGTGGTCTTGGTCGTAGTTTAAGGACATACCCGGGTCACCTATCTTACCTCGACCAAAATTGCAAATTAGTCTCACGCGCATCTCCGGATGCCCGGTCGTGCACTTCCGTGTTGTATCTCTTGTGGAGACGCGCGATCGCGAACGTGACTTTCAACAATGTTTATGAACTGGCAGTATCCCGTGATTGAAGGAAAATGTGCATTTTATGTTTCTTTTTACTAGTTTCCAATGATATTTTAATATCATTGTAGCTTTCATTAAAAAAAAAAAAAACAGTTTTTCGACGCGTATGTCTCGGCGTTTCAACGTGGGGGCGAGGCGAGCGTTATGACCACAACACGCACTACCGCGGTATCCATGAACACATGTTTTTTTTAGGATATCTTTCAGCTGCTCTGTCTCAATATTTTAGTACTGAAAGGTACTGAAAGAAAAAACACGTACTTTATATTTTTCGCTAAGGAATCTACTGTGAAAATTTGAACAGTGAATATTATTTCACTCTGTATAATGACAGTCTCGTCTGATGTTATCGTGAAACTTCCGTGTTTTTCACGAAATCACATTGTAATGATACGAGTAACTACTTCGTTCATGTATATCAAATCTTCTATTATTTCCAGAAAATATAAGTGCCAATAAACTATAACAGTTTAATACAGTATCAAAATCGGTATCGTTTTTATTTTTAGGTACAGTAACTGTCGTTCCTGCCACAGTCGCAATAATTATCAAATTGATACCAACTGATGGTGACAAAGCAGGTCATTACATTACTCATGGATTTTTCTGAACACGTAATAGGGGATTTACAATGTCGGTGGCGGGTAGTCGGCATCGATTTCCGGGTGTAATCTGAGCACAGTATCTGGCACTCGGCGGCCGTAGTCAGCTGGCCGTAGTCGCGCTCGTAGTCGATGGCGGCGCGGGCGGCCGCCGGGGGGTAGTCGGTGACGACAAGTGTGACTCACCTCGCACAGTATCTGGCACTCGGCGGCCGTAGTCAGCTGGCCGTAGTCGCGCTCGTAGTCGATGGCGGCGCGGGCGGCCGCCGGGGGGTAGTCGGTGACGACAAGTGTGACTCACCTCGCACAGTATCTGGCACTCGGCGGCCGTAGTCAGCTGGCCGTAGTCGCGCTCGTAGTCGATGGCGGCGCGGGCGGCCGCCGGGGGGTAGTCGGTGACGACAAGTGTGACTCACCTCGCACAGTATCTGGCACTCGGCGGCCGTAGTCAGCTGGCCGTAGTCGCGCTCGTAGTCGATGGCGGCGCGGGCGGCCGCCGGGGGGTAGTCGGTGACGACAAGTGTGACTCACCTCGCACAGTATCTGGCACTCGGCGGCCGTAGTCAGCTGGCCGTAGTCGCGCTCGTAGTCGATGGCGGCGCGGGCGGCCGCCGGGGGGTAGTCGGTGACGACAAGTGTGACTCACCTCGCACAGTATCTGGAACTCGGCGGCCGTAGTCAGCTGGCCGTAGTCGCGCTCGTAGTCGATGGCGGCGCGGGCGGCCGCCGGGGGGTAGTCGGTGACGACAAGTGTGACTCACCTCGCACAGTATCTGGCACTCGGCGGCCGTAGTCAGCTGGCCGTAGTCGCGCTCGTAGTCGATGGCGGCGCGGGCGGCCGCCGGGGGGTAGTCAGTGACGACAAGTGTGACTCACCTCGCACAGTATCTGGCACTCGGCGGCCGTAGTCAGCTGGCCGTAGTCGCGCTCGTAGTCGATGGCGGCGCGGGCGGCCGCCGGGGGGTAGTCGGTGACGACAAGTGTGACTCACCTCGCACAGTATCTGGCACTCGGCGGCCGTAGTCAGCTGGCCGTAGTCGCGCTCGTAGTCGATGGCGGCGCGGGCGGCCGCCGGGGGGTAGTCGGTGACGACAAGTGTGTCTCACCTCGCACAGTATCCGGCACTCGGCGGCCGTAGCCAGCTGGCCGTAGTCGCGCTCGTAGTCGATGGCGGCGCGGGCGGCCGCCGGGGGGTAGTCGGTGACGACAAGTGTGACTCACCTCGCACAGTATCTGGCACTCGGCGGCCGTAGTCAGCTGGCCGTAGTCGCGCTCGTAGTCGATGGCGGCGCGGGCGGCCGCCGGGGGGTAGTCGGTGACGACAAGTGTGACTCACCTCGCACAGTATCTGGCACTCGGCGGCCGTAGTCAGCTGGCCGTAGTCGCGCTCGTAGTCGATGGCGGCGCGGGCGGCCGCCGGGGGGTAGTCGGTGACGACAAGTGTGACTCACCTCGCACAGTATCTGGCACTCGGCGGCCGTAGTCAGCTGGCCGTAGTCGCGCTCGTAGTCGATGGCGGCGCGGGCGGCCGCCGGGGGGTAGTCGGTGACGACAAGTGTGACTCACCTCGCACAGTATCTGGCACTCGGCGGCCGTAGTCAGCTGGCCGTAGTCGCGCTCGTAGTCGATGGCGGCGCGGGCGGCCGCCGGGGGGTAGTCGGTGACGACAAGTGTGACTCACCTCGCACAGTATCTGGCACTCGGCGGCCGTAGTCAGCTGGCCGTAGTCGCGCTCGTAGTCGATGGCGGCGCGGGCGGCCGCCGGGGGGTAGTCGGTGACGACAAGTGTGACTCACCTCGCACAGTATCTGGCACTCGGCGGCCGTAGTCGCGCTCGTAGTCGATGGCGGCGCGGGCGGCCGCCGGGGGGTAGTCAGTGACGACAAGTGTGACTCACCTCGCACAGTATCTGGCACTCGGCGGCCGTAGTCAGCTGGCCGTAGTCGCGCTCGTAGTCGATGGCGGCGCGGGCGGCCGCCGGGGGGTAGTCGGTGACGACAAGTGTGACTCACCTCGCACAGTATCTGGCACTCGGCGGCCGTAGTCAGCTGGCCGTAGTCGCGCTCGTAGTCGATGGCGGCGCGGGCGGCCGCCGGGGGGTAGTCGGTGACGACAAGTGTGTCTCACCTCGCACAGTATCTGGCACTCGGCGGCCGTAGTCAGCTGGCCGTAGTCGCGCTCGTAGTCGATGGCGGCGCGGGCGGCCGCCGGGGGGTAGTCGGTGACGACAAGTGTGTCTCACCTCGCACAGTATCTGGCACTCGGCGGCCGTAGTCAGCTGGCCGTAGTCGCGCTCGTAGTCGATGGCGGCGCGGGCGGCCGCCGGGGGGTAGTCGGTGACGACAAGTGTGTCTCACCTCGCACAGTATCTGGCACTCGGCGGCCGTAGTCAGCTGGCCGTAGTCGCGCTCGTAGTCGATGGCGGCGCGGGCGGCCGCCGGGGGGTAGTCGGTGACGACAAGTGTGTCTCACCTCGCACAGTATCTGGCACTCGGCGGCCGTAGTCAGCTGGCCGTAGTCGCGCTCGTAGTCGATGGCGGCGCGGGCGGCCGCCGGGGGGTAGTCGGTGACGACAAGTGTGTCTCACCTCGCACAGTATCTGGCACTCGGCGGCCGTAGTCAGCTGGCCGTAGTCGCGCTCGTAGTCGATGGCGGCGCGGGCGGCCGCCGGGGGGTAGTCGGTGACGACAAGTGTGTCTCACCTCGCACAGTATCTGGCACTCGGCGGCCGTAGTCAGCTGGCCGTAGTCGCGCTCGTAGTCGATGGCGGCGCGGGCGGCCGCCGGGGGGTAGTCGGTGACGACAAGTGTGTCTCACCTCGCACAGTATCTGGCACTCGGCGGCCGTAGTCAGCTGGCCGTAGTCGCGCTCGTAGTCGATGGCGGCGCGGGCGGCCGCCGGGGGGTAGTCGGTGACGACAAGTGTGTCTCACCTCGCACAGTATCTGGCACTCGGCGGCCGTAGTCAGCTGGCCGTAGTCGCGCTCGTAGTCGATGGCGGCGCGGGCGGCCGCCGGGGGGTAGTCGGTGACGACAAGTGTGTCTCACCTCGCACAGTATCTGGCACTCGGCGGCCGTAGTCAGCTGGCCGTAGTCGCGCTCGTAGTCGATGGCGGCGCGGGCGGCCGCCGGGGGGTAGTCGGTGACGACAAGTGTGTCTCACCTCGCACAGTATCTGGCACTCGGCGGCCGTAGTCAGCTGGCCGTAGTCGCGCTCGTAGTCGATGGCGGCGCGGGCGGCCGCCGGGGGGTAGTCGGTGACGACAAGTGTGTCTCACCTCGCACAGTATCTGGCACTCGGCGGCCGTAGTCAGCTGGCCGTAGTCGCGCTCGTAGTCGATGGCGGCGCGGGCGGCCGCCGGGGGGTAGTCGGTGACGACAAGTGTGTCTCACCTCGCACAGTATCTGGCACTCGGCGGCCGTAGTCAGCTGGCCGTAGTCGCGCTCGTAGTCGATGGCGGCGCGGGCGGCCGCCGGGGGGTAGTCGGTGACGACAAGTGTGTCTCACCTCGCACAGTATCTGGCACTCGGCGGCCGTAGTCAGCTGGCCGTAGTCGCGCTCGTAGTCGATGGCGGCGCGGGCGGCCGCCGGGGGGTAGTCGGTGACGACAAGTGTGTCTCACCTCGCACAGTATCTGGCACTCGGCGGCCGTAGTCAGCTGGCCGTAGTCGCGCTCGTAGTCGATGGCGGCGCGGGCGGCCGCCGGGGGGTAGTCGGTGACGACAAGTGTGTCTCACCTCGCACAGTATCTGGCACTCGGCGGCCGTAGTCAGCTGGCCGTAGTCGCGCTCGTAGTCGATGGCGGCGCGGGCGGCCGCCGGGGGGTAGTCGGTGACGACAAGTGTGTCTCACCTCGCACAGTATCTGGCACTCGGCGGCCGTAGTCAGCTGGCCGTAGTCGCGCTCGTAGTCGATGGCGGCGCGGGCGGCCGCCGGGGGGTAGTCGGTGACGACAAGTGTGTCTCACCTCGCACAGTATCTGGCACTCGGCGGCCGTAGTCAGCTGGCCGTAGTCGCGCTCGTAGTCGATGGCGGCGCGGGCGGCCGCCGGGGGGTAGTCGGTGACGACAAGTGTGTCTCACCTCGCACAGTATCTGGCACTCGGCGGCCGTAGTCAGCTGGCCGTAGTCGCGCTCGTAGTCGATGGCGGCGCGGGCGGCCGCCGGGGGGTAGTCGGTGACGACAAGTGTGACTCACCTCGCACAGTATCTGGCACTCGGCGGCCGTAGTCAGCTGGCCGTAGTCGCGCTCGTAGTCGATGGCGGCGCGGGCGGCCGCCGGGGGGTAGTCGGTGACGACAAGTGTGTCTCACCTCGCACAGTATCTGGCACTCGGCGGCCGTAGTCAGCTGGCCGTAGTCGCGCTCGTAGTCGATGGCGGCGCGGGCGGCCGCCGGGGGGTAGTCGGTGACGACAAGTGTGTCTCACCTCGCACAGTATCTGGCACTCGGCGGCCGTAGTCAGCTGGCCGTAGTCGCGCTCGTAGTCGATGGCGGCGCGGGCGGCCGCCGGGGGGTAGTCGGTGACGACAAGTGTGTCTCACCTCGCACAGTATCTGGCACTCGGCGGCCGTAGTCAGCTGGCCGTAGTCGCGCTCGTAGTCGATGGCGGCGCGGGCGGCCGCCGGGGGGTAGTCGGTGACGACAAGTGTGTCTCACCTCGCACAGTATCTGGCACTCGGCGGCCGTAGTCAGCTGGCCGTAGTCGCGCTCGTAGTCGATGGCGGCGCGGGCGGCCGCCGGGGGGTAGTCGGTGACGACAAGTGTGTCTCACCTCGCACAGTATCTGGCACTCGGCGGCCGTAGTCAGCTGGCCGTAGTCGCGCTCGTAGTCGATGGCGGCGCGGGCGGCCGCCGGGGGGTAGTCGGTGACGACAAGTGTGTCTCACCTCGCACAGTATCTGGCACTCGGCGGCCGTAGTCAGCTGGCCGTAGTCGCGCTCGTAGTCGATGGCGGCGCGGGCGGCCGCCGGGGGGTAGTCGGTGACGACAAGTGTGTCTCACCTCGCACAGTATCTGGCACTCGGCGGCCGTAGTCAGCTGGCCGTAGTCGCGCTCGTAGTCGATGGCGGCGCGGGCGGCCGCCGGGGGGTAGTCGGTGACGACAAGTGTGTCTCACCTCGCACAGTATCTGGCACTCGGCGGCCGTAGTCAGCTGGCCGTAGTCGCGCTCGTAGTCGATGGCGGCGCGGGCGGCCGCCGGGGGGTAGTCGGTGACGACAAGTGTGTCTCACCTCGCACAGTATCTGGCACTCGGCGGCCGTAGTCAGCTGGCCGTAGTCGCGCTCGTAGTCGATGGCGGCGCGGGCGGCCGCCGGGGGGTAGTCGGTGACGACAAGTGTGTCTCACCTCGCACAGTATCTGGCACTCGGCGGCCGTAGTCAGCTGGCCGTAGTCGCGCTCGTAGTCGATGGCGGCGCGGGCGGCCGCCGGGGGGTAGTCGGTGACGACAAGTGTGTCTCACCTCGCACAGTATCTGGCACTCGGCGGCCGTAGTCGCGCTCGTAGTCGATGGCGGCGCGGGCGGCCGCCGGGGGGTAGTCAGTGACGACAAGTGTGACTCACCTCGCACAGTATCTGGCACTCGGCGGCCGTAGTCAGCTGGCCGTAGTCGCGCTCGTAGTCGATGGCGGCGCGGGCGGCCGCCGGGGGGTAGTCGGTGACGACAAGTGTGACTCACCTCGCACAGTATCTGGCACTCGGCGGCCGTAGTCGCGCTCGTAGTCGATGGCGGCGCGGGCGGCCGCCGGGGGGTAGTCAGTGACGACAAGTGTGACTCACCTCGCACAGTATCTGGCACTCGGCGGCCGTAGTCAGCTGGCCGTAGTCGCGCTCGTAGTCGATGGCGGCGCGGGCGGCCGCCGGGGGGTAGTCGGTGACGACAAGTGTGTCTCACCTCGCACAGTATCTGGCACTCGGCGGCCGTAGTCAGCTGGCCGTAGTCGCGCTCGTAGTCGATGGCGGCGCGGGCGGCCGCCGGGGGGTAGTCGGTGACGGAGCGTAGCGCCCGGCGGTGTAACTCCCGCAGCTTATTGGCGGAGGGTGGGGGTGACCGGTACGTTTCAAGAGTAATGAGCGCCTCCCAATACTTGGACATGGTTTTGTTTTCGCCGTATTCTGGGGAGTTAGAGAGATCCATGATACAATAATACAAGGTATAGCACTCCGGGGAAATTCAGTAGTGTGGGTGACACCAGCCTACGTCATCACTTGTATCGATGGTTCTGCGGGGAGCGTGTAAGTTGCTTGAAATTATAATGGAGAAAAAATACAGGGATTATTTAGGTTTTCATACAAGACCTAAAAAACTAGCTATATTTTTTTCTACTACAATTTCTAGCAACAGAAACTAATTACCGGCCTAGATATGGCGGATGGCGGGTGGCGCAGGACCGGTCACTGTGGAAGTCTTTTGGGGAGGCCTATGTCCAGCAGTGGACGTCATACGGCTGACATGATGATGATATGGCGAATCCCATTGTGTATAAATATTAAATAAAATAAATGAATATTGGGGGACAATCTTACACAAATCGACCTAGACCCAAACTAAGCAAAGCTTGTACTATGGGTACTAGACGACGTTATACATACCGACCGGGATTTGAGGCCGTAGGTCACAAAAAGGATTTTATTGAAAAAATATTTAAACAACTGGGTTTTCATATCATAATGTTTTAAGGGTTCAAACTTAAGACTCCGCGCGCTCTTCAGAAACCTACTGGTAATCGGATAAATTTAATTAAAATATTCAGTGCTACGCCAATTTGAGGCCCCTAGTCACAAAATAAGGAACCGACTTATGTAAATAATAAGAATTAAAAAAAAAACCGTTTCTTATATAAATACACTCGCGGTCAATAATTTCGGGTATACTTACCCCTTTATTCATAAAACTTAACAAACCTCTGTTAACTAAAATTTGTTTTGTCCCTTTCCCACAAATATAAATGTCAATGTGACAGATAAGGACAAACTAACTTTAGCGGCTTGTTAACTAATAAAGGTTTGATGAACTTTTATGAATAAGGGGGTTAATATACTATTACCAACCACCAGCCAACCCAACTATACCCATCTATACAAGTAATTTCCGAGATCCTATCATAAAAATATCAATATCCAAAAATGACGCTATCTGGCTCCGTTAACGTTGTTCATGGGATTTTACGAGACCGATTTAAACCTGGTAAAGTTATTTTTTAACTGTTATTTTTGCAGTGTAAATGTAAAATTAAATAAAGATTATGACAGGATTAAAAATAACTGTACAACCTTGTACTATTTTAGGAATATATTACGGTATTTTACCGATCCGTATTCTTTGTCTGCGAGTGTACAACGTCAAAACATCCGTGTCTGACGATTTTTTTCTGAAAAACACTAAAGGGCTCTTAACATATAAAGAGAACTTACTGAATATCTCCTCGAAGATCTCCTTGCCCTGCTTGGGGTCCTTCATGCGGTTGTACTCCAGCCGCGCCCAGAACAACGGCACCTCGCAGTCGTTCGCCTCCTCGCCCCACGCCTAAACACAATATTATTCATTTCATCGCTCCTGTTCAAAATGTTTCATTTTTTTTATTTTATATTCAGCAGTAACACTGTTAACGAAAATTCCAACTTTTCTTCTTCTTTTTTCCCTGCTTAATATAAAATTAATTTAGTATGGGATGGCACATCATTACTGTCGATTTCTCAATGTAATTTTGCCGTTAATAGAAGCCTAAGTTTTCTACGGTAGATGTCGCTGTGCGCCTCTCTAAGGCGTTGTAAGAGGGAACTAGTGAAGGATTTCGTGCCCGAGCTTGGTTGTTCCAATAGTTCAGAGGCTAGAGCGAGTGGCCGCGTATGCCAGATGTCGCAGGTTCGAATCCTGCTCGGAGCATTTTTTTTTAATTTTTCCCTTTTTTTAAATTTAGATTTTTATATTTAGATAGCTTGGTGTAAAATCACTTTTCCACCTTGTATAAAATAGGTACGGGTATATTTATCGATGTTATGTATGTATATCGTCGTCTAATGGCCATAGTACAAGCTTGCTTAATTTGTGACTAGGTTGATTTGTGTATTTGTCCTCTAATATTTATTTATTTATTTATTAGATTCTTTAAGTGGCAGAGCATGTTTTACCCGACTGCCCCAGAAGGAGGGTTGTTTTTCGAGAGTATGTATGTATGTATAATTGTTTGGCACGCTCTACAGCCTGAACGGCTCGATGGAATTTAGCTTGAGAGGTGTCGTTAGATTCGTATTTACTGTGAGAGTGACACTGGGTATAAAATAAATAAAAAAACAAGAGCGGATTTTTGGCGCCAAGTTCCAAATTACACAGAAACTCAGACGGGTTTTTTAGTTTTTTAATCAATATCAATTAATTTATTACCTTGTCACATAAAATTATAAATTTAAATAACCTAATAACTAACTGCTTAAACACTAAAAAAATCCACCCCTTGCCGTTCCCGGTACAAAGGTGCCCATAACACTAGCGGCATTCCCACGTTGGATAGCTATGGACAACTTTTGCACCAGAAACGACTCGGAGCGGGCGTCCTCTCCCTTTTGCCTAAGCCGACGGCCTATGTCGCGCACAAACTCTTTTGCGTCCGCTCCCCAGCAACCCGCAGTTTCCACTGCTAAGGGGACGAAGAAGTAACCCTGTTCTAGGGGGGCATACTTTTGCTTTTGGCTTTAATTAATTAGTCTTTTTGGCTGACTACAGATGAACTGTTACCTCCGCGAGCGAGTCCCAGGCGAGCCGGAAGGTGCGGCGCAGGCGCTCCACGTCGGCGTCGTTGTCGAAGGCGCTGCCCCGGCGCAGGCTCTCCAAGTACCCGAGCCACAGCGCCTCGCCCTCCTTGTACGACTCCATGCCTTTCGATAGCGCCGTCTCGAAGATTGTCTTCACCTGTGGACGATGAAGAATAGTTTTGTATATCGAGAAATTGCGGGACAATTAAAGTCTCAGTGTAATGACCACGACCAAAGACTCCGAAGGTGCGTTGGATGGCTCGAGTTTGCATTGTTTGTAGCACTCGTGTCACAAATACTAGGACCGAGAACGTTCAACGAAAACTTTTTATAATACACAAGCTGTTGCCCGCGACTTCGTCCACGTCCTCGCTCCTATTGGTCGCAGCGTGATGTTATACAGCATAAAGCCTTCCTTGATAAATGGACTATACAACACAAAAAAAAATTCAATTCGAACCAGTAGTTCTTGAGATTAGCACGTTCAAAGAAACCAACTCTTCAGCTTTATAATATTAGTATAGATATATCATATCGTGGGGAGTAAGGGGAGAACGGTAATATCATCTTAGCCGACCCAAATGTCAACCCCACCTGCACGCGCCGGATGGCGGCGGCGACCAATTGGTTGCCGTGGTGCTCCCTGCTAGACAACGAACGGGGCTCTGGCGACCGAGTAAGTGGCGGTATAACCACTACCCTGGCCGGGCAACCGGTTGGAGGAGGCCTAGCAAGCCTTGAGGATTAAATACCCTCAAAAAGGAGCAGTGCAGAAAGGCGTGGGGCGCTACTGCACACCAATATGCCCTAAGAATACCATCTCGGACTTAACTACACAAACATGAACAGTACACCCAACAGAATGATTATGCCCAGCAATCCGGCTAGCGCCCGGCGTCGAGAGAGTACCGGGTCTCCCGATGTGAAATGTGTAACCGGAGAAGAAGAACATGCGATCACAGAAGCCATGCCATTGTCAAGAAGAAAGAAGAATGAACAACTACTGATAGCCACTTGGACTAACACCTGGTATAAACACCCACCTAGACGACTATACACGTGGACATCCCCCCAAGATACAACCGAACATATTGTTAGAAATCAAATTGACTATATAATGATAGAAGCACGCCATAGAAACTCAATAGTGAACGTGAAAACGTACCCTGGCGCTGATATTGGTTCGGATCATAATCCTCTAGTTGCAAAAATAAATCTAAAATTAAAAATACTGAGGAAACCGAATATTCACAAGAAAATTGATGTTGGGAAACTTAAAAATGTTGATGTTCGAATGGAAACAATAGAAGCATTAAATAAAGAGATACGAGACACCACAGATACCGAGTACGAAGATAATATTGAAAGTAACTGGAATAAAATTAAAAAAGCAATTGTAAAGACTTCAGAAAATGTTTGGGTTTTAAAAAAAAAGGGAGAAAAAACTAGAATGGATTACAACTGAAATCTTTGATCTTACGGAACAGAGAAGACAAGTTAAAGGAATTGATAGTAAATACAAAGAAATAGACAATGTTATCCGAACTAAAATCAGAGAAACTAGGGATAGGTGCTTAAATGAAGATTGTGAACAAATTGAAAAACTTCAAGAGAAAAGAGACAGCTTCAATTTACACAAGAAAATAAAAGAATTTACTAAAACTCATAGGAAACAAATAATGGGTAAATTAACAGACTCAAATAACAAACTAGTAATCGATAACGAAAAACAATGTAAAACGTGGGAACTGTATATCGAGCAACTGTTCGAAGATGATAGAGCAGATTTGGATACAAACGGGATGGAAACTCAAAGTAACATGGAGGGACCATCAATACTCTAAATAGAAATTGAAAAAGCAATAAGATCTATGAAAGACGGAAAAGCTGTTGGCCCAGATGGGATATATGTGGAACTGTTAAAACTATTAGATGACGGCAATTTAAAATTATTAGTGAAGATGTACAATAACATTTATGATACAGGAACATTACCAGAAGACTGGTTAAAATCCACTTTCCTTCCGCTCCCTAAAAAGGCAAATGCCAAGACATGCGGTGACCACAGGCTCATCAGCCTGATGAGTCACGCCCTCAAAGTATTTCTTAAAGTAATTCACATGAGAATTTATAACAAAATCGATAAAATTATATCAGATAACCAATTTGGTTTTAGAAATGGTTTAGGAACACGAGAAGCCCTAGTTGCAGTACAAGTTATAGTGCAGAACAGTTTGGAATATAATAACGAAGTATATGCATGTTTCATCGATTTTGAGAAAGCATTCAATAACGTAAAACATAACAAATTAATGCATATACTCAAAAAGACCGAAGTGGACAGCAAAGATCAAAGAATTATCAACAACCTGTACTGGAACCAGTCAGCACACATTAAAGTCGGAACATCTGGCACTGATGATATCAAAATACGTAAAGGAGTGAGACAAGGATGCATCCTATCACCATTATTGTTTAATCTTTACTCCGAAACTATATTTCAAGAAGCTTTTGATGGCGTTGAAACTGGTGTCGGAGTGAATGGTACAGTGATAAATAACCTCCAATACGAGGCTTGCACTGAAAGTGGCGGGAATCGAATACTTATTAATTTATTTTTAACATGTATTATACCTTTTTATAATCTCTGAAGTTTCCTTATCTCAACACACTGGCCACTTAGAAAAAAAAAAGTATGGTTCGGTTTCAATTGTTTATTGAAGTCGTCGAGTCACTGCTTAAAATGGAATTGTGCCGTGAAAATTTCAGAGCTATGATTTATTATGACTTTAAAAGTGGACTAACACAAAAACAATGTGAAGAGCGGATGGTTGCTGCTTTTAATATTGAAGCTCCTTCAAAGACTACAATATACAGGTGGTATTCAGAATTTCAACGTGGCCGTGTATCCCTCACCGACGAAGTGCGTGAAGGTCGACCAAAATCGGCAGTCACGCAAGAAAACGTCGATGTTGTGCGTCGTCTGATAAATGAAGACCGACATGTGACATATCGGGAAATTCAAGAGCACCTGGGTATTGGAATGAGTCAAATACAAATTATTTTAAAAGAAGAATTAGGCGTGAAAAAGTTATTTTCCCGTTGGATACCTCACCTATTGTCTGACGAGCAGAAAATAGTCCGTGTCAATTGGTGCCGCAAAACTTTGAAAAGATTTAACAAGGGACGCTCAAATGCTGTTTTTAGCATAGTACGAGTATCAGGTGACGAGTCGTGGATATACGCTTATGAGCCTGAAACTAAAAACCAATCCCGAGTATGGGTCTTCGAAGACGAGCTCAAACCCACAAAAGTTGTTCGTTCTCGCAGTACGGCTAAGAAGATGGTGGCTACGTTTATCTCTAAATCTGGTCACGTAGCTACTGTGGCTCTTGAGGATCGTAGAACAGTCAATGCTGATTGGTACACCACTATTTGTTTGCCGAACGTCTTTGCTGAACTCCGAAAAACAAACCCTAGTCGTCGCATCATCCTTCACCACGACAACGCCAGCCCACACACCGCTCGGACAACAACTGAGTACCTGGACGGTGAAAAAGTCGAAATATTGGACCACCCTCCATATAGCCCTGACTTAAGTCCCGACTTTTTTACATTCCCCAGAATCAAGGACAAACTGCGTGGTCAGCGGTTTCAGACGCCAGAAGAAGCAGTGGAGGCCTATAAAATAGCCATTTTGTCGACCCCTACTTCAGAGTTCAAAAAGTGCTTTATGGACTGGTTTGAACGCATGCATAAGTGCATGAAATACAAAGGAGAATATTTTGAAAAACAATAAAAATAAATAAACTCACTTATACTGCATATTTTCTTCTATTCCCGAAACTTTCAGTTTTACCCTCGTACGCCGATGATACCGTTATCTTAGCTCACTCCCTACAAGACCTCCAACAACTCTTAAACCGCTTAAATACTGTAGTGGAAGATTACGGTCCAAAAATGAACATAGCAAAGACCAAGTATATGATAATGAGCAAGAACGCGGTTGAATCAACCACGCTGTCTATTAACGGCAAGCCAATTGAAAGAGTCAAACATTACAAGTATTTAGGAAGCTCTCTTAATGAAAAATGGGATCCACGGAAAGAGATACGTACAAGAATAGAGATAGCAAGAAGCACATTCATAAAAATGAACAAGCTATTCACCAACAAAGACATAAGCCTGAAACTCAGATGGAGAATGGTTAAATGTTACGTGTTATCTGTATTTATGTATGGCGTCGAAGGCTGGACCATAAACCGAACCATAGAGGCAAACATAAACGCTTTTGAAATGTGCTCTACCGAAGAATGCTAAAAATATCATGGAGAGATCGAATAACCAATGTAGAAGTTTTCCGAAGAATGAAGAAAAAATTGGAACTTTTGCAAACAGTAAAGAAGAGAAAAATCTCATATTTTGGACATATATACCGTAACAATAAATATCAAATTCTAAGGCAAATAATTGAGGGCAAAATGGAGGGAAAAAGAAGTAGAGGAAGAAGGAAACTAGCCTGGATGGATAATGTTAAATGCTGGACTCATGTTAATGACGCTGCCAACCTGAGCAGAATGGCACAGGATAGAGATAAGTTCCGAGAGATGGTCGCCGACGTCCTATGAGGACATGGCACTACAAGAAGAAGAAGATCATATCATGGCTGTTCGGGTTCTATTTTAAAACGTCTTACCAGTGGTAAGTAGACTTGAACGCACCTGGTTTGAGCTGACATAACATCAGTCAAGTGTCAGGCGGCCACGGCACCAGCAAGCTGTAAGTGTCTCACCTCGTCGACCCCCCTGCCCTCCCGCTCCGCCTGCTGCATGGTGAGCAGCCAGAAGGCGGCGCGGCGCGGGCGGCGGCGCGCGCACGCGGCCAGCACGCGCGCCTGCGTGGCGCGGCTGCACGCGCGCGCCGCCAGCCGCGCCCACGCCACCAGCAGGCTGTACGCGCCGTCGCACGACACGCATTCCGATGTGGCTCGGTCGTAAAGCACCTGAAATGGAATTATGTATCTGACTACTAAAGGTTGTCGCACACGTAACCGCTCGGCGCCGCCTCAATTCGACCCGTCCAGTATTCTGTGTAAGAAATTCCATACTGTAACGCTTACATATCGGCATCGCCTCGCCTCGGCACAAGCTAGTAATCAGCGGGCAACTTGCAGTCACCGAGCTTACGTCGCGCCGCCGCCGCGCGGTCTCGCCGCCGGAACGGGGACGGCGCGCAGACCGCCATCGTTCCCCCCGGGCCCCGCAGCCATCGGCGATCATCGATCACCAGCTCTAGCCGCCGCCTCGCCTTAAGCGCGCTGTCGCTCAGCCGCAAGCGGATACCTCGGAGGTGCTGAGCCGTTTCCATTACGTATGGTTGGCCTGTTTGACGGCGAGCCGATGGGATGAGGCGGCGCGGATCCGGTGCCGAAATTTTACGTGTGCGATAACCTTCAGGCTGGATTTAACTTCATTTAAGGCCAAACGTCGAAATTATATACGCTATTTAAAAATGACAGTTAATTGACGTATAACAACAACTTACAAAGGTTGAAATACCCCCGTCGTTTTTCATTTCAAAGCTCAATATATCAAAAACGGCAAATAATGTATAGACCCTCTGATTGTACGGAACCTTTCGCGCGCGAGTCCGACTCGCACTTGGCCGGTTTTTAATCTGCACCATCAATGTACTGGGTGCACTGCTTATGATGACGTCGTAGTAATACAACTGATGAAATAATCTTTAGAGTCGCAAAACTAATGAGGAGGTATTGATATATTGATGCTTTCCATCGGCTAAACTCTGAATACTAGACACAAAGAAGTGTGAATGGTGTGATTGACAATCACCGTATTTATTTAAAATCTGTCATACATAACAAATGGCAAAATACTATAGTCTGGCAATAAAGAGTAGAAATTAAAAAGTGGCAACACTGTAGTGTCGTCCTTTTTTTCCTAGATTGATTTGAAAGGGATGACACTACAGTGTTGCCACTTTTTAATTTCTACTCTTTTTTGCCAGACTATACCAGTGTTCATTCTGACATTTAACATTGACTAATAGAGTTTCACATTAACAGGCATGAACCCTTTCGGAACGTTCTGTTCGTTTCCCAAAACACCCGTTCCAAAAGACCCGTTTCTCATTGAATCTAAATGTCAAAAAACCCGGTTCTCATAGCATCTATATGCCAAAAGATTCGTCTCTCATGACACCCGTATTCCCAAAAGACCCGTTTCCCATCTCATAAGTTTTTTTCAAAATACCCATTTGTCATAGCATCATCATAACCAGGAAGATTGAAACAAGCGTCTTCTTATGTTATTTATTATATGTATACATGTCAATCCAAAACATTCCTTCATAAAGTTGACGAAGCCCCGCTACGCGGGGCTTCTAATTACGTCTGGGCGATTTGCCCTTCGGGCATCTGAAGCTGCTTAACAGACCTAACCTACCTACTTATTGACATAGTGTTAGATCGGGAAACGGATTATTTAGGAAAAGGTAGTGGCGGGCAACGGATGTTTTGGGAACGGGCGTTTTGGGAGACGGATATCAAGACAAACTTATCTTTTGGGAGTAGCACATTTTGGGAAACTTTGTAGGAAAAGGTAGTAACGGCAATGGATGTTTTGGGAAACAGACTGAATGGTCCCGAGTCACATGAACTTGTCAATTATTAAATACGTTAATTTATAGCTGAATTCTAGTCGAATTCCGAGTTTAGCCAATTGGAAAGCATTATTCACTACATCTGAATGTATTTGTATTATTTGTAGCACCAGATCTCAGACCGCAACTAGAAGTTAAAATTGTTATGTTATGAACATACCTTACATTGGCTGTGTTCCGAATCACGCTCACAGCGCTGTGAGCGCGCTCACGGTCGGACCGATTCACGCTCACAGCGCTTACACGAGATGTCGTGACGTCATTGATGACGTCATGGATGGCGCTCACGGTGCTCACACTCCCAGCCGTAAGCACCTTGAGCGCAAATGTCAAGTTGACGTTTGACATTTCATTTTAGGCGCGAAAAATAAACTTTACAGTTATATTAGTTTATTTATTAGTTTTTTTTCGTACTTTGTCGGTAGCAAACAAGCGTACGGCCAGCCTGATGGTAAGTGATGGTCATCGCAGCCTATGGACGCCTGCAACTCCAGGGGTGTCACATGCATAACCAACTCTTTAAAATTTTATATACTCCTTTCTTGAAGAACCCGATACTGTAGTCCTTCGGGAAAACCTCGGCAGGGAGTTCATTCCACAGTCAGAGCGTCCAATGGAGAAAATGCCTCTGAAACCGTACCGTACGCGACCATTCAGGTTCTAAGGTGTGAAAATGAACTATTCCCTATGCTCTACAATTTGGTCCTGGAACATGTCGTCAGTTTTATATTAGTTCGTTGCAGATTGCGATTAATTTCAATTTTCTACAGATCAAAAACCCAGCTAAGAATTTCATACTATGATTAATTGACGAACTCAAAATTCAAATTCAGTTGACGTTTGACAGTAAACACGCTCATGACCGGTCCGAAACAAAACACCGCTCACGCGGCCTTGAGCGCGCTAACTGATTCGGACCGGCCGCCAGCACTGTAAGCGTTGTGAGCGCTGTGAGCGTGATTCGGAACACAGCCATTATCATACCTTGGACCCGGGTATGTCCTTAAACTACGACCAAGACCACCGGGGAATGGGCAGCAGCATTCCTAGAGTGTGGTGGAGATACTGCGACCGCCAACCCGCATGCCAAGCGTGGCGATTATGGCATTTACCCCCTATGAAATTGGGGGAGGCCTATGTCCAGTAGTGGACGTCCTAGGGCTGATGTGGTGGAACATACCTTTAGAATGCCATTACTGTCGCAATCTTCGTACTTCGGTTCTTGTGACAAATCTTTCACTTTGTCAATGTACTCTTCATACAGTTTGCACTTTTCTTCAGGATTCCTGAGACACAAACATCACACCACATACAAACATAACATTGGAATTAAACTTAAATATACCTAAGTAAAAAATAAATAAACAAATATTAGGGGACATTTTTTACACAAATCGAACTAGTCCCACAGCACAGATCAAAGAATACTAGTACAGATACCCAATCCCATAGAGAAAAAGTGTGCCTTCCTAAGGTAGGCTATTCGGTAGGCAATTTTTATTTCCATAGTTCCAACACTAGATGCAGTCACTGGGTTAACACGACTGTGACGCTGTCGCCGTGGCTAGTAGTTTAGTAATGTATTAAGATGTCACTAGATGGCGTGACTTCTCTGGCAGCGAGTGGAGACGCGCGACGTCCAGGGGTTCTTTAAGGTTGTGTTTATTCAAAATGAATAATATACCTAAAGCATTCATTCAGTTTATTCCTTCATCGGTGTGCGATTCCAAATGTTTAATACCTACCTATAGACTATAACTATAACATGTTTATTTCTTGTATTGACATTGATATGTTCCCTGATCACATTAGGCGATTTTGATAATTCTTTTTTTGTATCAAAGTAGGTACCCTCAACGAGGTTCCATATAAATTTGGTGAAGGTCTGACGATGGGAACTAGGAGGAATCGAGGGAACTCCTCGAATTGATTTGATATGCTTATGCCGATTTCGGTATTTTCTGTAATTAATCAAGCATTGGCTCTCCGAAACCTCAACTTTGGTGAAGCGGAACTGGTGATGATGACCACAGATGACTTATGGAACTGCTCAATAATCTAGGGCATTTCACAGATTACGATAAAATTTCGTTGACGTAGCCACTAATGCTCGTCAACATACACATTTTAAAGTGGAACTTATGATGAGTAACTGAACGTCAGTATGGGTTCCCTGAGGAATCGACGGAACTCCTCAAATATCATCGGCCCATATAAACTGACTTGGTTGGGATCTGTAGTAACAGTAACCACCTCCTTTGCTATCGGAAAGCAGTACAGGTGGTGAAGAGGGAAGAATATGCAAAAATGTCATGTGTGGGGCATAGCGAAGTACAAAATTGGAGTCAGGTTTTATTGGGTATAAATTATTAATAGTTTTATAAATTGTATAAATATATTAACTTTTTACCCGGCTTCAATAGAAGAAAGTAGGTTCTCCGTTCGTCTAAATTTTTTTATGTATGTCATAGTTATGCGTGTGTAAGTTCTAAAACTTTCAGTTACGTAACCGGGTTGACCATACTTGTATGTGTAAGCTCAGGAGCGGTCGCATCTCCTGAGTCACTAGTTGCCTTACAGTTATGTTTTAAAACTTTTAGTTACGAAACCGGGTTTGCCATACCTGTATGCGTAAGCTCGAGAGCGCTCGCCTCTCCTGAGTCATAGGTAGCCTTACAGTTTGTTATAAATGGACGTTAGCGTGTTTTTAGTTTCTTAAACTTTTTGATACGAAACCGGGTTGAGTATACTTGTATGCGTAAGCTCGGGAGCGCTTGCCTCTCCCGAGTCACTGGTTGCCTTACAGTTCGTTATATATTGATGGCGGCATATTTTTAGGTTCTAAAACTTTTGGTTACAAAACCGGGTTCGCCATACTTGTATGCGTAAGCTCGGGAGCGCTCGCCTCTCCTGAGTCACTGGTTGCCTTACAGTTCGTTATATGTTGACGGCAGCGTGTTTTTAGTTTCTGAAACTTTTTGATACGAAACCGGGTTGAGTATACTTGTATGCGTAACCTCGGGAGCGCTCGCCTCTCCTGAGTCACTGGTTGCCTTACAGTTGGTTATATATTGACGGCAGCGTGTTTTTAGGTTCTGAAACTTTTAGATACGAAACCGGGTTTACATACTTGTATGCGTAAGCACGGGAGCGCTCGCCTCTCCTGAGTCACTGGTTGCCTTACAGTTGGTTATATATTGACGGCAGCGTGTTTTTAGGTTCTGAAACTTTTAGATACGAAACCGGGTTCGCCATACTTGTATGCGTAAGCTCGGGAGCGCTCGCCTCTCCTGAGTCACTGGGCGCCTTACAGTTCGTAATGTATTGATGGCGGCGTATTTTTAGGTTCTAAAACTTTTGTTTACGCAACCGGGTTTGCCATACTTGTATTCGTAAGCTCGGGAGCGCTCGCCTCTCCTGAGTCACTGGTTGCCTTACAGTTCGTTATATGTTGACGTTAGCGTGTTTTTAGTTTCTGAAACTTTTTGATACGAAACCGGGTTGAGTATACTTGTATGCGTAAGCTCGGGAGCGCTTGCCTCTCCTGAGTCACTGGTTGCCTTACAGTTCGTTATATATTAATGGTGGCGTATTTTTAGGTTCTAAAACTTTTGGTTACGAAACCGGGTTCACCATACTTGTATTCGTAAGCTCGGGAGCGCTCGCCTCTCCTGAGTCACTGGTCGCCTTACAGTTCATTATATATTGATGACGGCGTATTTTTTAGGTTCTAAAACTTTTGGTTACGAAACTGGGTTCGCCATACTTGTATGCGTAAGCTCGGGAGCGCTCGCCTCTCCTGAGTCACTGGTTGCCTTACAGTTCGTTATATGTTGACGTTAGCGTGTTTTTAGTTTCTGAAACTTTTTGATACGAAACCGGGTTGAGTATACTTGTATGCGTAAGCTCGGGAGCGCTCGCTTCTCCTGAGTCACTGTTTGCTTTACAGTTCGATATTTAATCGTAGTACTACGTGTTTAAAACTTACTTACGGAAGGCGGTTGGCTTTACAATAAAACCAATTTTGGGGCATTGGAATGTGCCTCCGTTCAATATGTCAGTAGTATTTTGTAGTGTGTTAATGCAGTTTCTTTCGTAGACTTATTCGTTTGTCTTAGTAGAAATCGTTCGCTGAAGTGCTACTAGGTACTACTAAACTGGCAAGATTTCACTCCTTTACGTTAGTACGTAAATGAGACTTAATCGCGACCATTAAAATGTAATTACCTTTTTGAGAATCACCCGGCGTTTCGGATGTGTCACTTCAAGCTTGGTTACGAACTGGGCGTCTACTCCGAAATACGAAATCGGAACTTCGTATGGTGCCATCTTTTTCACTCATATAGTGTATGACAGGAGAGTGAAAGGGACGGCACCAAACGAAGTTCGGATTTCGAATTTCGTAGTAGACCCCCTGACTCGCGTGAGCGGATATCAACATCTAGCCGCACGGGTTTTATTTTATGCCCATTCCAGTCAGCTCTCGATTAAGAATGTTGTGTTGTGACACATCCGAAACGTCGGGTAAACCTTAAAAAACGTGAATATATTTAATTACAATCGAATAATTCCGGCTACTTATAATAATGTGTTTGTAATCTTTTCCACTGAACAAGACATTATTATTGTGACTCTATAATCTTCAAAAGGCACGTCGTCGTGCGTAGATTTATCTGCCAGGGTCCGAAGTCAGTGCCAAGTCGTCGTAAGTGCTGTATTCGTCCGAATCCGTACACATAAACAGTCGCGAACGATGAAGAACACAAATCACAATATCCGTTTAGAAGGCCTGGTCGTCGTTATTAGAAACAAGACTAATCAAATAAAAAACAAAAAAACCCGACCAAGTGCGTGTCGGACCATGCACAAAGAAGGGTTCCTTACCGACACCTCTCATAATCTACATTACACCAACTCCACTATACAATACATTTAATAAACAAGACTAATTATTTAAAAAAACTAAAAAAACCTGACTGCGCTCCTTTGTAATTTGGCGCCAAAAATCCGCCGTTTTGTTTTTATTTTCATTTTGATATATATTCCCAGTGTCACTCTCACAGTAAATACGAATCTAACGTCACCTCTCAAGCTAAAATCCATCGAGCCGTTTAGGCCCCTGAGCGTGCCCAACAATTATGCATACAAACATACTCTCGAAAAACATAACCCTCCTTCTGGCGCTGTCGGGTAAAAAAGGTCGTATCTTCATAGGAAACTTACGGCACTTACGCTCTTTTGTTTTGGCGAGACAGTTTTTCATCAATAACTCAAAAAGCGTTAAACCTATCTTGCTCAAACTAAAAATCGTTAAAAGGATTTATTAATCATCTTATACAATACAACATCTTGATTTTTTCAGAATTTTAAACTTCATATTTTGGAAATTAGAGGGGGGGACACACTTTTTACGACTTTGACAGCTAATATCTCACCAAACAGTTGACTTAAATGGAAAAGTTTTCTAGAAACCTCTATGTCATTTTTGAAGGGCTATCCCTAGACACCCTACACACCTATGTGCATTGGAAAAAAAATTACTCCCCTATTACATGCATGGGGTGCCCCCCTCGTTTAATATTTCTTTTTTATAATTTCACATCATATTTCTATAGCGGTTCATAACATACACCTTCACACACACAATTTCATAAATGTAGTGGTCATAGTCTCCGAGTAAATCGGCTGTGACCAGGGCTTGAAACCGGTACCGAAAATACCTGTAACATACCGGTATTTATAGGTTTTCTTCGTTTCGGTTCCAGAGAACCGGTTAAGAAAAAATACCGGTATTAGAACCGAAAATTACCGGTTCTTTATAAAGGTTCCTACACTTGTATGCGATGTTGCCATTTCGTGCGTATGCGCGGCGCGGCGGCGGAACTTAGGTACCTAATGCAGAGGCCGTGAAGTAAGGATTGCTGGACGAGTTTGGGATAAACTGCCGAGTCGTAGACGAGGCCGGATAAAACGAGTCCTGCAATCCCTGTTCCGGCCGAGGATTGTACAGTACTTTTCTCAAACATGTTTGAAAAAAAAAACAATAAAAACTGCAATGTAAAAAAATTAAAAAATACAAGACGTCCAAAAAAAGCAAAGCATAGCAAATAAAAACACGAAAAATGTAACAAAAAACTCAAAAAAAAACGAAAAAAACCAAAAATGTCAATATAATTAAACATAAAAGCATAAGAACACGAATAATGCTTTAACAAATCCAGAAACATCAAAAAACAAAAAAACGCTACAAAATAACACGAAAAAACTAAAAAAATACCGCAATTCACGAAAAATTCTAAAGAAATAACAAAAAACACACAAAATGATACAAAAATATAAGCACGACTTAAAAAAAACACGTAAAACTAAAACAAAGCCAAAACACAAAACAAAACTGACGAAAAGTACACAAAAAACTTTTAAACATCAAGAAATAGAAAAAACGCTACAAAATAACACGTAAAAACTTTAAAAAATACCAATATTCACAAAAAAAACCACGAAAACAACTAAAAACACGAAAAATGCTACAAAATTCAAGCAAGATTTAAAAAAAACACAAAAGAATTAAAAAATACCAAAATACACGTAAAAACTATAAGATATACCAAAAAAACATAAAAAAAAAAAACAAAAAACTTGACGAAAAGTACAAAAAAAGGTAGGAAATAACTTATAAAAAGCCAAAAAATACAAAAAAACTTTTTAACAGTCCAAAAACATCAAAAAAACACGAAAAACCGTAAAAAAATAACAAGTAAAAACAAAAAAAAAAACAAAAACCACAAAAAAATCGTAATAAACAACTAACAACACGAAAAATGCTACAAAATACAAGCAGCATTTTAAAAAACACGAAAGAACTAAAAAAATACCAAAAACACGTATAAACTAAAAAATTTCCAAAAAACATGGAAAATCATTTAAAATATGACGAAAGTACAAAAATATACGAATAGCTTTTAAAAAGTCAAAATATATCAAAAAACACAAACATAAAGCTACAAAATAACACAAAAAAACTAAAAAAATACCAAAATTCACGAACAATTTGAAAGAAACAACAAAAAACACACAAGATGATACAAAAATACAAGCACGACTTAAAAAAAACACAGAAAAGAACAAAAATATATACCAAAAAACACGTAAAACTAAAACAAAGCCAAAACACTAAATAAAACTGACGAAAAGTTTTAAAAAAAATTTAAACATTCCAATAACATCAAAAAACAGCAAAAGCGCTATAAAATAACAATTAAAAACTTGAAAAAAATACCACAATTCACAAAAAAATCGAAAAAAAAACAACTAAAAGCAATAATGCTACAAAAAATACCAAAAATCATATTAAAATAAACAAAAAAAACTGAACAAAGTCCATGAACACGAAAAAACTAAAAAAATCCAGAAACATCAAAAACAAGCTACAAAATTACACGAAAAAAGTAAAAAAATACCTATATTCACGAAAAATTCGAAAGAAACAACAAAAGCTCATAAACTGATACAAGCACGACTTAAAAAACATATAAAAGAACAAAAAATACAAAAAAACACGTAAAACAAAGCCAAAACACAAAACAAAGCTGACGAAAAGTACAAACAAAACTTTTTAACATTCCAAAAACATCAAAAAACAGAAAAACGCTACAAAATAACATATAAAAATTAAAAAGAAAATCACAAAAAAATCGAAAAAAACAACTAAAAACACGAAAAATGCTACAAAATTCAAGCACGATTTAAAAAACACGAAAGAATTGAAAAAATATAAAAGTAACACGTGAATACTAAAAAAAATACCAAAAAAACATGAAAAAAACAAAAAACCTGACGAAAAGTACAAAAAAAAAATAGGATAAACTTATAAAAAGCCAAAAAATACGACAAAACTTTTAAACAGTCCAAAAACATCAAAAGACACGAACTAAATACATAAATACTCGAAAAATTCGGAAAAAAAAACCAACAAAAAACAAAAAATGCTACAAAAATTCAACAACAATAAAAAACCCCGGAAAAACAAAAAAAAACAAGTTATATAACAAATTAAAAATATATATACATCGTGGCGGTTGGCTCTATGTCCTTTATCAGTTGATTTTAGTAAGCAAATTTAAAAAGTCACGGACACTAATGTTAATTGCGTACATTCTCCATACATTACTCGCGATGTGAGTGTTTGTGACCTCAGTAGGTCTATCTCTCTCACTTACTCCACTCGCATTTTCGAGTATCGGTATTTTAACTGTTAAAAACCGGTAAATTTCATCAATTTACCGGTTCTCACGGTACCGGTATCATTTACGATACCGGTTTTAGCAATACTGGTACTTTAGCTAGTACCGGTACCATGTCTGATACCGGTTCCTGCTACAAGGTCACAATACCGGTTTCCAAAAATACCGGTATTCAAGCCCTAGCTGTGACATACGGACGGACGGACGGACAGACATGACGAATCTATAAGGATTCCATTTTAAATCCTAAAACCCGACTGCGTTTCAGTGTAATTTAGAATTTGGCGCCAAAAAGCCGCCATATTTTTTTTTATATATCTAGTGTCACTCTCACAGTAAATACTAATCTAACGACACCTTTCAAGCTAAAATCCATTAAGCCGTTCAGGCTGCAGAGCGTGCCAACAATTATACATTTATACGTCATACATACATACATTTATACATACATACTCTCCAAAAACATAACCCTCCTTCTGGTGCAGTCGAGTAAAAAACTAAAAGAGCGCTTATAACTTATTTGGAATCAAACGAAACGAAGCTATACGCAAAACTACGCATCAATGTTTGTACACAAACCGTCTGTGAGTTTTGTTACTTCCATTGCATTATTAAAGATAATACGTTGTTCGTTACGTTACTTATTTGAGCTTAGATTTTAATACTTACACGAAGACAAAACGGTGTTAAGTGTTTATATTTTGCAACACATTATTTTACCTAATACTCTATTTTATACTTATAATATACAAGTAATATATTTGAGACCATATTACACACATCACATAAGAACATTCAAAAACGAAGCGCTTAGGGCTGTAGTTCGCTGACCGACCTTGACCGTTGCATCTACAACCAGTGCAGTGGTCAACAACATTTTTATACTGTGTTCAATGAATTATGGCAAGGATGTGTAATTAATTTAAAATAATATCTATTACATTTCAAGAGGGCATTTTACTTGTTTCCGTTGAATTTTATTGTTCTCATTGCCATTCTAACTAATTAAGGTACCTATTGGCTATGTGCGAAGTAGGTGGTGGGGGTAAGCTAGGCGATCGCAGCGCACACCATGGCAGAAATGTGTACTTACCTGGGACATCTGTCAAATTTACTTTTGACGATTTCTATTGGTTTCTTAACGGTTTCCTACGATTTGTTTCGTTTGTATTTATTTATTTATTTTCTTGTTTACTAAAATAAATAAAATATTAATGTGTCACCACTTGACATCTCCGAGTTTGACATTGTCTCGGGACCCCTGACGTTTGACGTTTCAGACGTGCACATAGCCAATATGTATATACGGTGAAGAACCAAACACAATAAAATAACTACTTACGTCAAAAAAATAGGAAAGGTAAAACGCTACGATTACTGGATTATCATTTATTATATGGATTATACAAATTTTCACTTAAACGAGACATTTTCCGTTTCTTCCGTGGTGACACAAACACCTTGAAGGGGCGTGGGCCACTTGGGGTAGATGGAGTCGGTTCCATGTCTTTAATAACATCAACTTTCAATAACAAAAAATTAACAACGCAAATAAACTCAACAAATAGTAACAAAAAAGATAACAAACACAACAAACGTAACTTAAACAGCGATTTAACAAGTAAAGAGTTCGAGAACTATGTGACCACAAACGCATCCCACTATAGAATACCGCTTTAAAAAATATTACAGCTTATGATCATGGGACCAATAACATTGCAAACAAAATAACACGTGCTTAAGATCCCGTCCGTATACCTGCGAACCTAAGGTTTACAATCTCTGCAGCTGGCAATTACGGTTACTGTGCGAGCGTGAGGGCACTATTACTGTGCGCGTGTGACAGAGACAAATATACATAGAGCTGTTATAGCACCATCTAGTGAAAAAACTCAATAATACGTGGCAAGCTTGGAAGCTCACACGTAAGGTATCAATTTTATTGTATTTAGTAAAATACAAAATTTAGTATCTATTTTATGTGTAGAATAATGTTTGAGACTAAAATATGCTATGTGAATTTATTGGGGTGTAAAAATCATTATTTTCTCAAGATTACGTGCAATATTATTTCACGTGATACCTGTAGCGCCATCTATGAGATTTTACTAAGTATTAATTATACGTTGTATGAGATGGGTGGCCATGCCCACAGTAAGCTCAATAAGGCTTGTGTTATGGGTACTAGTCGACGATATATTTAATAGATATATACTTAAATACATAGAAAACATCCAAGTCTCAGGAACAAATGTCTCTGCTCACCACAGAAACAAATGCCCTTACCGGGAATCGAACCCGGGACCTCTAGCTTCGGAGGCAATGACACTACCAACTAGGCTAAACAGGCCGACAAAGACTAAGTGTAGCTGTTTACTCGACCTTAGAATACTTTAATGATCAAGACTAGTTTTAATTAATTTGGCTTAGTTGGTAGTGTCCCTGCCTACGAAGCCGGAGGTCCCGGATTCGAATCCCGGCCAGGGCATTATTTGTGCATTTATCACGAATATTGTTCCTGGGTCTTGGATGTTTCCTATGTATTTAAGTATGTATTTATCCATATATAAGTATGTTTATCGTCGTCTAGTAGCCATATATCTCTATACCTTATAGTACAAGCTTTGCTCAGTTTGGGACTAGGTCGATTTGTGTAAGATTGTCCCCAATATATATATATAGCCGGGGAATGGGCAGCAGCATTCCTAGAGTGCGGTGGAGATACTGCGATCGCCAACCCGCATGCCAAGCGTGGCGATTATGGCATTTACCCCCCATGAAATTGGGGGAGGCCTATGTCCAGCAGTGGACGTCCTAGGGCTGATATGGTGGTGGATATATATATATTTTAGATTGTCCACAAAAAACATCAGGTATAAACGACTTTGCTTTTGTATGTTATGTTATGTGTTTATTTGTACTAATCATACATTGTCAATACACAACACAATACAATACAATGTGAACGAAAGACAGGGATGTATAAAGACAAGGCAGTGTATGAAAGTTTTACCGTACTCAGTCACTGTAGTGATTTTTTATACTTAAATAAAACTGCAATTCACTTACTCCATAATCAGAAGTTTATCCTCATATGGTGTGATGTTCTGTAGGTACTCCACAGCAGCCTCGTGTTGTTTCTTCACCTGTAAGAGAAATGTTTAGAATGTACTTAGATGGTCGGCAGTCCTCAACTGTGTGTTTTACCAGAAATTTCCTGCCTCGCACAGCTAAACTGTGGAATGAACTGTCGCCTGCATTATTTCCGGACCGATACGACCTTCAAGAAAAGAGCGTACTCCCATCTTAAAGGCCGGCAACGCACTTACAACCGCTCTGGTGTTGCGAGTGTCCATGGGAGGCGCTAATCGCTTACTAGGGGATTCGTTTGCCGGCCTTTAAGATGGGAGTACACCCTATTTTTTGAAGTTTTGAATTCATATGCCCTTATTCTCATTACATGGGCACTGCCTAATCCTTTTGGTTTGAGATCTTACGTATAGTCGAAGAATAAAAAGGTTAGTCATCTTTCGCCCTTAACAGCATTAAAATAGAGTCGAAAAGTGACGAACCTTTCCATTCCTCGACTGTACCCAGTTTTGACAATAAATGATATCTATCTATATAGGCGTAAATGTCTTCTTCTTGGTCGTATCCTCATGTCTAAGGGGTGTGACAACTATGGGCGACTCTCTCAACCACTGCTCTCCAGGCCGTTCGTGCTTGAGCCTTTTGTATAATACCCTGTAATGTGAACCCAGTAACTTCTTGGACCATACTTGTCCATCTCTGCACCTCCTTCCAGTAATTATGCGCCTCTCTAGCGTATCAGCGCCGCGCCTGACCATGTGTCCCAAGAATTTGACAACTCTTTGAGTACAAGAACTGTTTGCGTAGGCGTAAATGTTAAATGTATTATTATGAAGACGAGTGTTACCTTGTCGACATAGTTCTGTCCGTGCAGCGCAGAAGCCAGCTCCTCAAACTGCGGCCAGGCTTCTTCGCCGTTCAGAAGCGGCCGGGACACGCTCTCCTCCAGGCAGAACAGCACCCGCTCGCGTTGCTTCTCGTACTCCGGGTCGTCAGCGCTGCAAAATACTCAAAGTATTAAGAGTCCCTCGTACGCACGACCGAACTCAATTCACCATACAAACGTAGTTTCGTTCTCATTTTAAAAGCGCCATGCTGGTTGGAAATTAGTTTCTGTTACTAAACAATACAGCGAGTACTGTAAAAAATACAGCGAGTTTTTGAATTTTTTAGGTCTTTTATGAAAACCTTAATAATCGCTGTATTTTTTCTCTATTATAATTTCAAGCAACAGAAACAAATTTCCGACCTAGATATACCGGATCCCCTTGTGTATACAAAGTTTCAAATTATTCCAGCATGCCATTTTAAAATGAGAGCGAAACTACGTTTGTATGGAGAGCCGAGCTTACTGCGGACTCTTAATGACCTAACATTCTGTTAATATGCCTTGGAATTGATGATGATGAGTTCCTGTTATCCCTCATTAAGAACATAGGGCTCGCATAGCACTTATGAATTTGTCACTATCTTGCGCAGCTTCTTCCAGCTCTTCCCTGCAGAGGCCAGTTGAACCAGTCTCTTTTTCAAATGAATGCCTCCATGCCTTTGATTTAGCAGAACCATTACCTCATAGAAGAAGAAGAAGAAGAAGAAGAAGAAAGACGTTTATTTAGCAATGAAAATAAAAACAAAAGTGAGACTTATACAACACACACACATAGCTTCCAGCTGCGCCTTTTCCGACTCCCAATTGTTGTCCCAGAACAACGTACCTTAGAGCGAGAAGTGAGGTGAGGCATGAAAAGTAGTGAAAGTAGTAGTAATCACCTTTGGGATGGCTCAGCTAAGAACCAACTTGCCACACTCGACTCGGTGGACCGCAGAGACAGGAGGCTCATTGGCAGCAGTATGGTAGTGGGAAATAAGCTGCAGAGCCTAGCACATAGACGCAAAGTAGCATGTCTGTGAGTCTTCTACAAATTGTACTTCGGGGAGTGTGCTCAGGAGTTCCATGAGCTCATACCACCTTCAGACTTATCACATCCAGACGTACGGCTGGCTACCACCCTTACCTGGTCGAAATTCCTCTAATTCGAACCAAGCGCTTTGCTTCATCTTTCATAATACGCACTTCTAAGGTTTGGAATTCTCTGCCGGCGTTTGTATTTCCGAGTTCGTATAACCTAGACCTTTTTAAAGCACAAGTGAATAGGCATCTTCTGGGTGAACTCGCTTCATCGTCGGCCTCATCTTTGCCCCCTGGCTCGATGCTGGCCAAGAGCAATCCCATTTTTAATAAAAAACCTTAATAAGTACAACAATCTCTCAGATGCCAAAATACACGGGCTCGGATTGAGTTAGCGGGACCATTACCTCATAGCTTCGAGCTGCGCTTTCTCCAACTCCCGCTTGGCATCCCAGAACAGCTTCCCAGAGAGGGGATCGGGACCAGCGAGACGTAGGACCTCCTCGAGATGAGTCCGAGCCGTGTCGGCGCCAGCGCCAAGCGACCATGAGCACCACTCCGTCAGAATCGGGATATCTGTAACAAGTTCCCATAACATGACCAAGGGTTGGGAAAACGCCCGTTGGGCTTGAAACAGTGCTCGACCGACGTCAGCGCGTATGATCGGTCGCGCCTGTTGTTGTATAACCGCATATGCGCTGACGGTGAGCATCAGTCTGAATGCGCAGTATGCTCTCTACAGCGATAGCTGCGCATGACTGAGCATACGCGCTGGCCGTCGTTTGAGCACTGTTTCCAGCCTTATTTCATACACTAGCCTATCCCATTCCTATGAAATGAAGAGCGTTTTCCCGACCCTTGAAGGTGACTTAAAATCATGCCTGTATTCCAAACAGGGGTAGGAAACTAGGCAGGTTAGACAGGGCCCATTGCAATTCCAAATTGACTCCATCCTTCAAACCAGCAACTGGTGAGGCCACATTAAAGGCGGCGCACGCGACAGCGGCCATTAGAGTAAATCAGATCCACTCATTTAAGTTGCACAATTTCTGTACATTTTATCTATTCTCACTAATCCACAAATCAGTAAGTTTGTGAATAGCATAGGTTTCTATGATCTCGACGCCTGTTGGGCTTTTCATAGATTGATTGATCTATGAGTGATGTATAATCTCTATTCATGCAAAACCATCACACAGTTTAGTTCAACCTAATGAAGGGAAAATTACAAGATATATTTAGAATTTAAGAATTAGGTATAAACTCACAATAGCAATCCAATGAAGCCTGTCTAAACATCTCTACAAGCTGCTCCTTGGCCTCCGGAGAGTGTGCCAATGTCTCCTCTGTTTGGATCCTCAACAACCAGTGCACGTCCTTCAGCACGAACATCTGTTGCAGCCGGTCAAATGCAGTTCGCCAGCGGTCCAGCTCTGAGAGACCCCTGTAAAATATAAACATAATTACAGAATAAACGGCTTATCACAAAAGCCATATTATTTCAACCAAATGAACGGCATCATCAATTCACTGATCATCAACCTATATTTGCTTCACTTTTTTTATGTCATGTCCGTGGGAAACAAGCGTGCGGCCCGCCTGATGTTAAGCGTTCACCACAACCTATGGATGCCTGCAACTGCTAAGCACTGACCTCCTCATAGCTGGCCCAGTGCTTATTAAGGACATCACATATACCTTTGTTTTGCAGATGTATACAGGCTTTCTCACAATGTTTTTCTTCACTGTAAAGCTAACAGTATATATCAAATGATATTCCATACATAACTTTGAATATTTAGTTGTATGATTCTAACCCACAACCGCGGCTTGAAAACCACATGCTTGACAGCTGGGTTCCTTTTTCATCATTGAATTAATAAATAGATGAGAGATATTTTAATAGCAGCAGTTTTATAGTAACCCCTCATCTCCCGAGCCCGATTTATTTATTCAATTAATTAATCTTTATTGCGCAGATACAAAAAAGTACAATTGGTGGACAACTTAATGCCTTAGGTCATTCTCTACCAGCCAACCATTTGCAATTTTCGCCTATATATCTATTCATAAAAATACTGCAGGTGACAATGGCTTTTATGATTTCATTCCAATTAGAATCTTAAAAGTAATATGCTAATGTATGGCAATAACCTGTAAGACTTAATTTCAATAACCCAACATAATTAATTTTATGCTATATACATTATATAAATGTCAATGGGACTCACCATAAAGCCTGGATGAGCTCAATGTGCTCATCATAGTTGTAGGGGTCTTCAGTTATTCTCTGCTCCAACTCTGCCACTTTCCTTTCCAGCACCTCTTCATCATCATCATCCTGCCGATTATTATTAAAATAATATTTAATTATACAATCGCAATATTCTTATTGGATTACACATTATCTGCAGTGCCAGCCCTAGCCTTGGATCAGGAATTATATCTTTCACTCAAATTTTCTCTCTTTTGGCATTAAGGTCTAGGCATCTCATCTAGAGTGGCCACTCTATGTAAGTTCTACCCTAGGTCCAACCCTGATTATCTGTTATAAATTTGTGTGATAAGTTATCATACTATAAATCAATTATCTCTGGCCACTCTTATGAACTTCAGTCTCATAAAATGTGGCAACAGTTGGAATATAAGTATTTGCACATTGGTCCAAAATAAAACTGCTTGTTGTATAAAACCATTACAAAAAGATAATTTAACCTATGTAACTAGAATGATACTGATGTAAGGATACTGATGTAAGGCTACTGATGCTATGTATCCGAAACACATTGATTTGAAAGTTATAGGTATGAAGACCTTTCTATCTTTGTTAGCATATAGCTTTCGTATAACGGCAATCCCAATACTAAACCAACTGCGATCAGTATTCATTTCACGGCCGTTAATACAGGAAAGGTTAACATTTTTAACTATTTGCGAAATACCTACAAAGTCAACATAACATTTTAGGCTAATAAATGTCTATATTGGACTTATTCACTACTATTTGCCGCAGATCAAAAACAAATTGGGGAATACTCACATCGGAATCGTCTGAGTCTTGGTCTGCGTCATCCTCTTCCACCACGACTTCTATCTCATTCTCCTCCTCAGACTCGTTCCGTACTTCATCTTCTACAATAGCCATCGCTATCCACAATAAAATAAATCAACGAATAACCGTAATTAGTTTATTTATTTTCGCACAGTAAAATTTACACACAAGCGCTTTATGGCATGGCGGATCTGTCAAAAATTTGAGTACAGTATGAAAGTGTTGCCAGGAGAAAAAATTAAAAATAACTATTTTATTTTCAATAAAGATGTACTAGACGGTCCAGCATGGCAGTCCGCCAGACAATATTGTACTTTGTGCAGTCCACTGAGCATATAACGTGCAGTCCGCCAGTCCGCCGCAGGAAGGTAGCTAAGAAAATATACCAACAATAAAGTTTGAGGTAGTAACTAAACTTATTCAAATCTTTTTTGGGCTAGCAAGTAATTTTCAACATTTTTGACTACGAATTGTATATTTCGAGATATGGACAATTTTATTTCGAATGTATAAAACGTAGTGATTATATTCTCTTTGGTTTCTTCATTGTATATATATGAGGAGAAAATGACTGACTGTCGAGTTTGTTACGACATTTCTTCTCGGCAGTGATCTTTTTTTTCAGAAACGCTAGTAAAAGAGCCTTTGCGGCTTACTTGCAGAACATTACTATAGAGGCCGGGAAACGAAGGGTTGCACGGCATACGCGGCCCTCAGCCCAACGTTTCTCGCCGAGATTTGTATAGTGCTTTTCTCAAACACATGCAATGAAATAAAAAAAATACACCTCTCAACAAAAAATTTGAAGACGCCATGTTTACAATTAAAATTTAAAAAAAATACTTCCCGGCTTAGGCTTTCAATTTTGTAGGCAGATCCGGATTTCGTTGGTGGTATTAGACGGTACTCCAAGGCTCTCTAGCCGCGGTTAGTCCATCATACCCGTCCTCCCCGACAGGACGGGATGCGTAAACGCTATTTCCCCAACCTTAAATAAAGGCCTTCAATTTTGTATGAAATTCCTTTATAGTTCTCCAGAGTTTTTCCGCCTCTAACGTGATACTTTGAAGCCTGTTATAACGCATGTAATGACGTAATTTCATTGCATATTTGGGAAAAGTACATTTATCTAATAGCTTATGTAGCTTACACAGCTTAGTTCTGGGAAAAGCGGTATAATGGATGTTTTCCAAAGTGATAAAGGAGAGAAGACGATGCGAGAAGTTTAATAATATCTGCGATTGCGGTTTTTTGTCGCTGTCAGTATGAAATTTCTCGCCTTGCCTTGCCTTTTCTTGCCGATGACAAGCCCTAAAGGTTGTATAAGTAAAATAACTTCAATAATGGTATATTACATGTTTTATTAGAAAAAATATAATGGTTAAATACAAATTAAATCAGATTATTTCAGTAAACGACAGGCATGAATATTAAATTTCTACTGAATTCCTGTCTCATTCAATTTTGTGCTATTTATTCATACATATAAATATAAATGACTTTTCAGTCATGTTCAACCTTTGGCACCGATAAACGTTTAGTAATTTAATTTCTCATAAATCTAGCCAATCTCTAATTTTCTAATAAGCTAATAGTTTAGTATGATGGAATTGAAAATTGTAATAGAAAGTAAATGCACCAATATGGAATATGTCAAATGCAAACATTTGAACTTATCTTAAGTACTAATAGATCTATATTTTCTACTAAAATATATTCGTATTCTTTTTAGGCCCGTGTAAAATTAGAATAATAATAGATTATTTGCTTTGAAGAGTTGGTAATATAATATAATTAATTCGTCAATTATACAGTACCTTTGTCACGCAACGAAAGGCATATATTTTAGTTTACATAATTATTTCCCACACTACACTTGGCAGAAAAAACCCGGAGCATTTAATAAAGCAATAATTTACCTTTATTTATTTATTTGCTTCAGGCAACAAAAGGCCCCGTCAAATATGGCAACACTGGTCAAAATGGCTCGTTCATCGACTGAACAAAACAATTCATCATCATCATATCAGCCGAAGCAAAGACCTCCCTGAAAGAGTGCCACAATGACCGGTCCCGCGCAATTCGCGACCTTTACCAGGTCATCCGTCCATCGCGTGGGTCTACCCACGCATCGCCTTCCGGTACGTGGTCGCCACTCAAGAACCACCCTGCCCTAACGGCCATCGGGTCACCCAAAGAGCAAAGGGGAGGGCTATCCCGGGAATATCTCTGCATGGTCGCATCAGAAATGTGGCCACCCGCAGTAGAACCAACGTAACCGATATAGCCCCCCCGAATACTTAAACTTAAGTGACAGTGGGCGAGGCAATTTGCACGTTTTTTTTATTAAACGGGCCCAAGGTTATGGTCGAGATGGTCCTTCATATCGGATTTCATTCAATTACACAGAAAATAATTCTGTAACAGTAGCAACATGCATGCCAAAACATTTTTTTATTCACGTAACGGATTACAATATTATATGCCTTTCGTTGTGTATTCTCATTACATTTAAAGATAATTTATAGGCCTTTTTAGATTCAATTTCTTCACTCCATCGCATTCTCAGCCTTATATTTGACACAAATTGTTATGATCTGCTAACCAGTAAAAAAATATACATAAAAATGTTAGTACAATAATAACTGCTAACCTAATTCGATTACAATTCGAGTATAAGTAAAATCGGAATACATAAAATCAGTCATTAATAATTAGTAAAAACATTATAATACTTAATAATTGAGAGCGGTAATACAATCGAGTACTTGGAAAAATATCAGAATATAAAATATGGCACAAGATATTAATGTGCGAGACACGCGAATTCGATTCGAGGAATAAAAAGGGTCGCCAATTTTAGATTTTATTTCAATGATGTTAAGGTCCAAAAAGAGGCGAACATTTCGCGATTATTCAGCCAAGAATACATTAAGGTTCAAATTAGTAAACCGTTTTCTTGGCTTACTGCGCGCGATCAATTAATCGAAAACAAATATCTCAACACGACTCTAATTCTCAAGGCGTATTTGTTGAGATAGTTGTGTGCACCCCTAAGAGTATAGTTGAAATCATTTAAGATGTCCTGCATTTAATAAAACCGCAATTGGATTTTGAATTTTCTAGCTTGAACGGTAAAGTTGCTTTTTGAATGGATCACTTTGATACAACTCAGCCAACGCAAATAATTTAAAGTATGTATTCTTGTCGGAATATTAGATGGCGATTGTAGAAAAAGAAAAGTAGATATTGATTTTACTACTTTTAACCACACTGAATTCGGAAACAGCGCTATTTCGTCTGTTCTACATTTAGTTTTTACTAATAATACTTGCTTCAGATCAATATTGAAGCAGCTACAATATTGAAGTGTCAGCAAACACAGTATACAGGGTAGTTGGTAAAAAGGGATCGGAACGCGCCCGTGACATAAAAGACCATCACTGTTTGCTCACCAGGCAGGCCAGACCAATGTTTCACCCTTTTTTTTAATAGCCTACAATATGCCTCACTGCTCCCCGTGAAACAGCTCCCCACTTCATCCTGGAATGCGAAGGTGTAGCTACACAACGGACTCAAATCCTCAACGCACCGAGGTCACTCCGCGAAGCCTATGGTGACACCAGGTGGATCCTGCGCTTCTGGCCGGAGTTAGGCTGGCTAGATCCCTAGCCGGCCTTCACGTTACGCACAATGGTCCGACTTTCACGGACCAAGTGCGGAAAAAAGAGTCCATACCCACATGCCTCACTGCGGGGAAAATGCCTCCCCTATTTTCCGCCACTCGTCTCGGACCTTTGCTAGTTCACGCCAATTCGTACAAAACAAAGTAGTCCTGCAATCTCTTTTTCGGTGTGCCTCTGCCTCGGTAGCCATCGTGGGGGATACATTCAGTGGATAATTTGGCCCATCGCTCCGATGCATTCTGCAACCATATCCAGCCTAGTGCCAATTCAACTTTGCGGCCTTCGAACCCATATTAGGCCGTAATTCATCATATAATAGTAGTTTATGCCACAACTGACTGAAAAGTGGCATTTACCGCACGCTACGCGAACGGAAAAAGCCGCTTTTAGGCCAAGTGTAGTTATAAAATGATGTACACAAAATAAATAAACACGGGAGGTAATAAAGCCCTCGATCGCATATATACACGTCCCGCGCCTACAGCTCGGGCCGCAAAATCTGCGATCTCTGCCCTTCTTTGCTTTACCACCCTAGTTGTGTAATGAATGTACTATTACACCACACCTTGCCAAAAAGCGCGTTTTTTCCGCACGCTGCGCGTCCGGAAAAACCCACTTTTTGGCCAAGTGGTGACGTAAAATTGGGTACAAAACACGGGTCGTAAAACAGAAAGCCCTCTCTCGCATGTTTATGACCCTCGCCTGCGGCTCGGGCCTGCGAAATCGGCCTTTCTTTGTTTTACAACCCTTGTATCGTAATGTACTATTATGTAACTGTTACATAATGAGAGGCATTAAAACACGAGTGTGTTTTTATGAAAGGAGCCACAGGCGAGTTTTATAATAAGATCACACAAGTATTTTAATGCCTGATTATGTATAGTTGCATACACTAGTTTATTTACATCCATGTATTAATTTCATTTCATGACCATAAGCATAGGATCTTATTTTACAGCCAGCATACGATTAGGATCATATAATATTGTTGCTACACCGTCATAGGTTCTTCATTTTTAAATGGCTCCTACATTTATGATAGTCAATATTGGCTTAGTTTTTAGGGTTCCGTAGTCAACTAGGAACCCTTATAGTTTCGCCATGTCTGTCCGTCCGTCCGTCCGCGGATAATCTCAGTGACCGTTAGCACTAGAAAGCTGAAATTTGGTACTAATATGTATATCAATTACGCCGACAAAGTAGTAAAATAAAAAGTGGAAAAAAATATTTTATTAGGGTACCTCCCCTATACGTAAAGTGGGGAGTGTTTTTTTTTTTTTCATTTTAACCCTAACGTGTGATATATTGTTAGATAGGTATTTAAAAATAAATAGGGGTTTACTAAAATCATTTTTTGATAATGTTAATATTTTCGGAAATAATCGCTCCAGAAGTAAAAAAAAATGTGTCCCCCCCCCCCTCTAACTTTTGAACCATAAGTTTTAAAAATATGAAAAAAATCTCAAAAGTAGAACTTTATAAAAACTTTGTAGGAAAATTATTTTGAACTTGATAGGTTGAATAGTTTTTGAAAAAATTACAAAAATAATTTCTGAACTAAGTTTGTAATTTAACCGTATAAACAGGTGTTTATTGTACCTGTCATTTCTACAAAATCACAATGAAATGACGTGCTTTCAAATAAAGTAAAACCGGTGAAAATCGGTTCACGCAATAAAGAATTATTCCATCAAAATCATCTTCCATACTTTAAGCTCGCGCGCAATAGTTTACTTAATTTGCCGATAGATGTCGCTGTACGTGGAACGCTCATTTCTACATGGCGGTGTAAAGATTTTTCCTGATTTAATGGGGTCTGAGCAGGTGCGCCCATACATTAGGGCCCGTTTTTAGGGTTTCGTGTTTCTGTACTTAATATGTCAACTGAATGTGACGGACGGAAAACTACGGAACCCTACACTGAGCGTGGCCCGACACGCTCTTGGCCGGTTTTTTATTATTATTATTTAGTTATTTATACCACGTCGGTGGCAAACAAGCATACGGCCCACCTGATGGTAAACGGTCATCGCAGCCTATGGTCGCCTGAGTTGCAGGGGGCATCACATGCGCGTTGCCGACCCTTTTAATATATTTATACACTCCGTCTAGTCTCCACTGTGAAGGATTTGAGTGGCCGTCTTCATAGTAATTTACTTGTTTTGGTCATCTTACTTGTGTATACCTTCTTAGGGTGTCAATTCTCTGACATATCAACATTCCAGCTCAATACAGAAGCGTAAGATTCAACAAGTTTAGATCTGAACACGGATACAGAATATTCCACATTAAATTGACAAATAAAATGAAACTTGGAAGAAGTCACACATAATTTGGAACATCCTGTATCACAATAGGAATATTGCGTCTTACAATCTAAGAATAGAGAGAAATATAGTTCTATCTAAAAACTATAGATATTTTTCGTCGCTTTAAATGCGTGCACATGTCTAGTGTGGTCGCAGAGCGCGAAGAATTTCGGTCATTGACCTGTCGGTAATGTCATTGGCAATTTGGCACGTGAATATCTATCCTGCAATTGTTCACACACAACGCCAATCATCATCATATCAGCCGAAGAACGTCCACTGCTGGACATAGGCCTTCCCCAACGTCAATTGTGTGATGTCAATCGTTATTTATCCCAATGCTGGAATAAATTGTATGTAAATAATACAATATAATCGACTGCCCACACACCGAATGAGTTTGTCAATCACGTGGCAGATTCTCCCTTCATAGCCGATCGTAACATACCATGATACACATGCTTTCGAATGTAAGGCTGAGTTGCACCAAACCGTCTGTAATCGTAAGCGGTGTTCGTTAAAATCTATCCCCCGACCCGGGTATGTCGTAAAACTACGACCAAGACCACCGGGGGATGGGCAGCAGCATCCCTGGAGTACGCTGAAGATACTGCGATCGCCAACACGCATGCCAAGCGTGGCGATTATGGCAAATACCCCCCGTGAATTTGGGGGAGGCCTATGTCCAGCAGTGGACGTCCTTTGGCTGATATGATGGTGGTGGTGGTGGTTCGTTAAAATCTAATTGTATGGCAGGTTTGACAAGTTTCTATGGGATGAAAGCTGCCGGCGCCATATTTAACGTTGATCGGTCTGTCGTACGTTGGTGCAACTCACCCCAAGTGTGTTAATCTGATAATCTTCATTATCGGGTTCAGAATCAGTAACGGTTCTAGACTAAAGGATCTGGACACTTAGGAGGTCAAAAGTAGTCACTTTATCGCACTAAAATGCAAGGGAGAAGTATCAATGTATAGGAGAACCCAATTAATATGGCGCTCGTTGAAGCTCTTAAGTAGTTGACCGAGAGGCCATTATTGCATAATCCGCGCGCCTTATTACTTGGGTCTTGCTATACGACATTATTCGTGTCTAGCGACCACACTTTAGTAACAATCAGATCTGGTTTAACAATAATTCGTACAGTCCATTCGATTTGCCGAAGCTATAAATCTCAATTATTGCATCCATTTATCCAATTACGTTTCCATAAGGAACCTCAATTTTTTATTAGAAGATGTTTTATGGAGAAGTATATACGATTCCCATCTGTAGACTGGAGCGTGACTTCAGTGACTTTGTAATAAGACTTTGAATTTTTATTGGAACAGAACCCTCATATAGTAGGGTTAGTTGCCTATTGCTGGTCATCCCCCAATAACTGGCCACTTCGCAAAAATACAGACAAAGCAAAATTAACATAACTTGATGCAACATTGACTACTAGAGTTACTTTATTGTTTTGTTAAAGTTTGCAAACAAAATTGGTAGTTAGCAATAGAATTACATTTTTCTACTCCATTGTAATCTGTCAATTAAATGGCTGACAGCAGTAGTAAAACACAATTCGCACTCTTAGAATTATAGTGACCTAACTACAAGTACCTATACTACAAGTTTTGGAATTAGGTCAATATAATTCTAAGCGTTTACAACCGACCCGAAGGAAAAAGACACATAGGAAGGCAAAAAAAGAAATGGACATACGATATACTTTCAGTAGCAGGAACAAACTAGATTCAAATAGCCCAAGATAGGCATAAATGGAAGAGGGGTGAGGAGGCTTTTACCCGAAAGGGATCCACATATCCACAACTGAAAAACTAAGTACTAACACTTAACATAAAGAAAAAAAAACGAATAAACCTAACAAATATATTAAAATGGAAACTGTCCGTTTGTGGAAATAAAAAAGCTATATTATTATTATTAATTCTAAGCTTGCGTATTTTTTATAAACCAATGGAAGTCTATACCATAGACGGCATAGACAATTCGTTACATGACTGGTCGGAGCATCATAATGGTTTCCATACATTATTTTATAACTTTTTTTTTAAGCTTCAATATCCGTATTTTTCCAACATTTCAATGTTTAATTTATTTCAAATTATGAATGTTGCTTTCGCAGAAAAAAAAATTGTATGCAACGTTACATAATTAGGTCCAACCCTTATTTATTATCGTTGTATAAAATATTGTCTTAAGTGGCCAGTTATTGACGATTTACCCTTGTAGCTGGAGGCTTTTAAGTGATGGATTAAAGTTAACAGTACAGGAGCCGCGCCAGGAGGCGCCAGCACGGCGCCGCGGCTGGACGCGCCCCCATCTGGAATAAACATACAAGATAAACATCAAACAAAAACGATGATTACAGAAATTGCAAAAAAATGAAGACAATTTTTTACACATATCGAACTAGTCCCATAGTAAGCTCAATAAGATTAGTGTTATGGGTACTAGACGACAATATATTTCATAGGTATATACTTAAATACATAGAAAACATCCACTTGTTTGCCACTGTCGTAGTATAAAAAAAAAGTCTCAGGAACAAATTTCTCACCACATAAGCAATTGCCCTTACCGGGGTTCGAACCCGGGACCTGTAGCTTCGGAGGCAGAGGCACTAACAACTAGGCTTAACTGGCCGGCCGACTAACTACATTATTGCCAAGGCGCGAAAAGTAACGTGGTTGCCGGCTTTGCCGAAGCCTGCCAAGAAACAAGTCAGGCAACCCCACTTTCCGTCAAGACGATACATACAATAATATAAAGACCTAGTCCTAAATTAAGACTGCGCAGTACGTTCGGTTCTCCACACAAACGTATTTATGCTCTCATTTTAAAACGCCAGGCTAGAATAACATGAAACTTTGTATACACAATGGAATCCGGCATATCTAGGTCGGATCATAGTTTCTGTTGCTTGAAATTATAATGGAGAAAAAATACAGCGATTATTAAGGTTTTCATACAAGCCGTAAAAAACTCAAAAAGCCGCTGTATTTTTTTTCTTTTACAATTTCTAGCAACAGAAACTATGATCCGACCAAGATATGCCGGATCCCATTGTGTATACAAATTTTCATGTTATTCTAGCATGGCCTTTTAAAATGAGAGCATAAATACGTTTGTATGGAGAACCGATCCACACCGATCGTACTGCGCCCTCTTAAGCAAAGCACTTGTACTATGTATAATACTCGTAGATAGAAAACATGTGATACTCCTGGAGTTGCAAGCGTCCATAGGCTGCGGTGACCGTTTACCAACAGGCGGGCCGTAAGCTTGCTTGCCAGCGACGTGGTGTAAAATAATACCCTGACCGGAATTCGAACCCGTTACAAAACATTATTCGCTAGTTATTAAATTTCGACAGGTAATTTACCGTTGGACTGAAACTACCGAGACTTTAGTTCCATAATCGACCGCTAAGGGCGCTGTGCAATTTTTTACACAAATTACATACGTTTGCACCATCGCTAGAGAATACAATAACTGCAAACTCATGAATACTAAACTCCAACAGTAAATTTATATAATGGTACAAACCGCCCCGCCATAACGGCCATCGGTTGTATGTGCAATGTGCCCCGCCCACTGCTACTTTAGCGATTTGGATCTCCTGCGGATAGCCTCATTTCTAATGCGATCACGCAAAGAAACCCAGCATACCCATTGGTCGCGGGAGTATGCTGGATGCGAGTGATGCAGGGCCGGGCATCAGCCGCGTATCCATTTGAGCAGCCTCGGCTAGAGGCAAACTGAGGCTGCTCACTCTGAGGCATAGGCTCGAGGCACGTTGTGGATCAAGGTGGGGCGTGTCGCCTCATCATGATCCGCGACATTCCTCTATGTCTGAGGGCCTACCGCGAACCGAACAATCTGCCTATCCTGACTCTGTCACACTTGCCCAGCTTGCTTGCTTGCTTGGCTTGTCCAGCGACAGACAGGGAGATATTTCGTTTTCGATTCGCGTTACTCCCTCAGTTTAATTAAAGCAACAACACGATGGCAGCACTCTGTGGAGGAGGCCTATGCCCAGCAGTGGACGATGATCCTTACCTCGGCGACGCTCGTGTGGCACTACGCGGTGGAGCCGCCAGCCTGCAGCTGCATCTGGCGCTGCATCTGCTCCAGCATTTCCTGCATACGGCGCAACTCCGCTTCCTACATACAACACAACTCAATTTATGATTTCAAGCTATTTATTAAATGTTCAAATCAAAGGAAAAAAAATTGTGCTTCGAGCAGGATTTCAACCTGCCTGACGTGGAGGGCCTCCGGGCATCCGCGATGGAGCCGCTTGGGAGCGGCTGTCGCCGGCGGGGTCGCGGATGTGTGCGCAAGCGTTCCCGAGACCTCGCCACAAGGCGACGAGGCGGCAGATGGGGGGTTTTTAGTGGGTATACCGCGGGTCTCATCAGCCTAGACGGGAGTCCCACATAACCACTCGGGTCACCCCCTGCACCCGGGTGGTATGCGTAAAGCATTTTCCCCCCCAAAACAAAAAAAAGGATTTCAACCCAAATTTCAGATTTATGTCTGGTTTAAGTTTGACCTTTTCCCGCAGCGCGCGCTCGCGCTCGGCGGGGTCCTCGCTGGAGCCGTTGCTGAGGCCGTTGGAGTCCGACTCGCTCAGACCACTCTCCGTGGACCTGCAGAAAACAGTAGTTGAAATACCATGGAAAGAGTTACACTTTTTACTAGGTATCTTTCATATACATACTCGTACATGTAAAATATTAGATTTTTGCTGTCTGAAACAATCTAAATTTTCACCAAATCGTTCAGATCCTTCATGTCATTCGTATAGGCGCAACCTAGTTTGCAGGCTGTTGGATAAGTTTTGTACGATAATTTGTTTTTGTATGTGTCTACGATGCTATTCATGCTGCCGAAGAGGCACGATATTCTCGTAGTTTGAAAAGAGATTATTGAGCGAGGTCACGATCCTCAGCACGGGGGAGGAAACACGACACACGGAGAGAGGATTTGTATGCGTCATTTGATATTGGAAGGTAAAGTAAGAGATTTAGTTGGCCTATTTAGCGTAGTTGGTAATGACACTGGCTTCGAAGCTAGAGGTCCCAGGTTCCAATCCGGGTAAGGGCCTATGTTTGAGTGGTGAACTGAAACATTTGTTCCTGAGACTTGGATGTTTTCTATGTATTTAAGTATATATCGTCGTCTAGTACCCATAACACAAGCCTTATTGAGCTTTATGGGACTAGTTAGATTTGTGTAAAAAATGTTTCCTAATATCCTACTAATATTATAAACGCGAAAGTTTATAATTATGGATGGATGTTTGTTACCCTTTCACGTAAAACCTACTGAATGGGTTTTAATGAAACTTTACAAATAATATATCTTATACATCAGAATAACACATACACACAACTACAATTTATAAAGATACTCGTATTGTATGAATTGTCTAAATACTAATCCTGCGCAGACGAAGTCGCGGACACCAGCTAGTTTATTATGAAAAAAATACGTACGTGTGTCGCTTGGGCACCTGTCCGTTGCGCGCGAGTCGCTCGGAGCGGTAGTTCTCGTAGTGCACCTCCTGAGTCACCTCCTGCAGATCCTGCATGTGCGTGCTGCAACAACAAACGATATGAGCCTACAAGCACACGAGCATACGCAGGGGACGGATACCGGTATTTTTCTCAAACCGGTTTTGGCCATTGACCCCAAACCGAAATGGATAGCGTTTTTGGTTCCGGTAATAACAGCAGTTTATCAAAAGGTAAGGCTCGCGGGTGTCCGCTGGAAGTGGGTGACGCAGGACCGGCCATTGTGGAAGTCTTTGGGGGAGGCCTATGTCCAGCAGTGGATGTCTTTCGGCTGACATGATGATCATAAACAATTTTTAGTGAATTCAGTTCCTGTTGAATGATATTAACCGTTTTTTTTAATTCCACAATGATATAATATATAAATTAATTTCTTTTCACTTACATACAAAAAGGAAATTTCTGGAAATGGATGGCTTATTATAATAAAATAACCCCCTTATTCATAAACGTCCATCAAGCCTCTATTAGTTAACAAGCCGCTAAAGTTGGTTTGTCCTTATCTGTCACTTTGACATTTATGTTTGTGAGAAAGGGACAAGACAACTTTTAGTTAACAGAGGTTCGTTAAGTTTTATGAATAAGGGGGTAAGTCTTTTCACTCGAATTCAACTGAGTGGAATTTTACGCTGTTACCGGTTTAATAAGGTTTGTCGGAACATTTCAACTCCGTTCTTCTTGTATTGGCTATGTGCGAAGTAGGTGGTGGGGGTAAGCTAGGCGATCGTAGCGCACACCATGGCAGAAATGTGTTCATACCGGGGACCACTGTCAAATTTAATTTCACGTTTTCTATTGGTTTCTTAACGGTTTCCTACGATTCGTTTCGTTTGTATGTATTTATTTATTCTATTATTTATTTCAGTAAAATTTCCAATACGGGGTCTTTCTCGTTTACTAAAGTAAATAAAATATTCATGTGTTCATTTGACATCTCCGAGTTTTGACATTGTCTCGGGACCTTTGACGTTTGACGTTTCAGACATGCACATAGCCAATATCGATAACTGAAATTATTTTGTGCAGATTCTGTAAGTAAATATTATTCTTGTAATAAGCTTATTTTTTCGGGAGATAATTAATGACTGTCGAGCTTGTTTCGGCGTTTCTTCTCGGAGGTCGTCTTATTTTCAGAAACGCTAGTAGATTTTGACTTGTAAAAGTGCCATTGCGGCCATTCATTCACTTAAGTGGCAGTGGGTGGGGCACAATGCACGTAGAACCGACGGCCGTTGGGGCGGAAAGCTTTTCGAGTGGCGACCACGTACCGGAAGGCATCGCTTGAGTAGCCCCCCCCCCCCCCATAAGGTGGACTGATGACCTGGTAAAGGTCGCGGGAGTCCGCTGGATGCGGGTGGCGCAGGACCGGTCATTGTGGCACTCTTTGGGGGAGGCCTATGTCCAGCAGTGGACGTCCTACGGCTGATGCCTTGAATTATTCATGTTATAACAACCCACACACCTCTGTCTGTTGTACAGTCAGCATCAAAAGTAGCTACGCATATGAAGGGGTCAAAAGCTCTTATTCCCTTATAATAAAGACTTTAGAAGTTTTTAAATGCGTAGGTAATTCTGATGCCGACTGTATAGACTAGTGACTCACATGAGCATGGTCCGGAGCTTGATAAAGTCGCAGTGGTCTGGGTTCTCGACCTCGACGACGCCCCACGGGTACAGTCGGCCGCGCACACGCCGCCCGCGAACCTCTAACTGCTGTCCCGCGCCACATACTGCGAATGGCACTGCCTCCTTCAGTTGTCGAACCTAATTCAAAAATATGTATAATTTATATAAATAAACAAACATAAACATTTGTTGTACAAAAGTACAAAGAAAATATATACAAGAATACTTAACCAAAATAATATAAATTAAGTTAAAACTAACTCAAATCTAAAACGGGCCCTTGTGGCATTGTATTGTTATTTGAAGGAACATTACTTGTCACTCCCTTGAATTGCCTTTATATATATATATATATATATTATAGAATATATATTTATGTATGTATATGTATTTATGAAGATTGTGTTATTCGTTTATTCTGATGTATGCGTATGTGTTATTTTGAATCTTCTTGCAGTTCTTCTGCACTACCTGTTTTTCCCAGTTTTAGTTAATTGTTTTCCCGCTACCCAAAGGTTGTCTGGTAGAGATCGCTTAAAGCGATAAGACCGCCTGTTGTTACCATTTTTTTAGTCAGCTACTGTACAACTTATCACTAAGTGGTGCAATAAAGAATATTTATTATTATTATTATTGTACCGAAGATGCTGGCGGCATTTCTTAGCTGTATCGCAATGCTGATACGTTGAGCGAGGAAGTCGCCAGCTCTTCGGTCACCAGTTACGTCAACCAGACGCTTTTCTGCAAATAATTTGTGCGCGCTGGGACCCCATGGACCTAGAGTTTCGACGCCAAAAGGTACAAAAAAAGTACTCTCTGCCGAGGCCCTTGTATTTATTATTTCAAAATAATAGTGCATTATTGCCGAGGTGCGGAGAGGAAGGGGTTGCCTGACGCGGCAGTTGGCAAGGCGAGACTTTTCCGAGGCCTGCCAAGAGCCAAATCGGGCAAGCCCTGTTTCCGCCAAGGTAAACATAGTTGTATACCCAAACTATGTGGATGGTATTTTGACTTTTATTTAGCTGAAAGCACTTCTACGACTTTTTTCAAATATGGATGTTAACTATCACACTGTTTTCTACACACAAACTTGGTTTTTAAGGAAAAAAACAGGTTCAGTTAATTTATTGCTATAATAAATGTAGTTACAACTTATATTAACATAATTTATTTATCCAGACAATGAAAAGCAAAATAAGAAAATTTTCGAAACGACAATATCCGAGCATGCTTCCTAAAAGATTATTTCATTGATGCAAAAATCAAAGCACAAAGGAATATTGAAACTCAACTAGCGGAGTCGCTAAGCTTCAAAATGAATGGTAATATTAAAAGGTTTACTAAATCAAAAAGTAATACTATATCCTTACCTGTTCCTTGTAGTCTTCATCTTCATCGCTGTCGCAGTCTGGTAACGGGTAAATCTTAATACCCTCACGCTCAATCTCTTCCATTACCTGCAAACAAAACTAGGTTCATATCTTATCACAAAGAAAAACGGGGTGATATCTCCTGAAATTAACTACATCGCAGCAGAAATGAATATAGGGAAATTTAACTTTCGCTCTCACGTGGTCAATAGCATTGTGTGGGATACGTGCACGAGCGAAAAAGTTGGTAAGAAAAAATAAATTCTTGTGTCGAAATTATTACTTCTTCTCAAAAAAATCAAAATCAAATATTTATTCTGCAAATAGGCCAAAAGGGCACTTTTACACGTCAAAGCGCGAATTTATACAATTAAAAAACTCACAATCTTAATAATAATGATTAAAATATATACTGATTAACAATTCAATGAAAATAAATTTACAAATATTAAGGACGTATTGAATACGATCTGTGTCCGAATAAACAAAAAGTATATAAAATTAATTTAATATCTCAGAGATGTATATGGTCGCTGAGCGTCCAAATACGATTAATAACCATTATTTCAAAGTCCTTAGAGACGTAAATGATGTCTATGCGCTAAAATTAAAATAAGTAAACTTAAGTAAACTCAGCGCAATAGTTTCTGCACCCACCACCACCACCATATCAGCCCTAGGACGTCCACTGCTGGACATAGGCCTCCCCCAATTTCATGGGGGGTAAATGCCATAATCGCCACGCTTGGCATGCGGGTTGGCGATCGCAGTATCTCCACCGCACTCTAGGGCTGTGTTCCGAATCACGCTCACAGCGCTGTGAGCGCGCTCACGGTCGGACCGATTCACGCTCACAGCGTTTACACGAGATGTCGAGACGTCATTGATGACGTCATGGACGGCGCTCACGGTGCTCACACTCCCAGCCGTAAGCACCGTGAGCGCAAACGTCAAGTTGACGTTTGACATTTCATTTTAGGCGCGAAAAATAAACTTTACAGTTATATTAGTTTATTTATTAGTTTTTTTTGTACTTTGTCGGTAGCAAACAAGCGTACGGCCAGCCTGATGGTAAGTGGTCATCGCAGCCTATGGACGCCTGCAACTCCAGGGGTGTCACATGCGCATAACCAACTCTTTAAATTTTTATATACTCCTTCCTTGAAGAACCCGATACTGTAGTCCTTCGGGAAAACCTCGGCAGGGAGTTCATTCCACAGTCAGAGCGTCCAATGGAGAAAATTCCTCTGAAACCGTACCGTACGCGACCATTCAGGTTCTAAGGTGTGAAGATGAATTATTCCCTATGCTCTACAATTTGGTCCTGGAACATGTCGTCAGTTTTATATTAGTTCGTTGTAGATTGCGATTAATTTCAATTTTCTACAGATCAAAAACCCAGCCCAGAATTTCATACTATGATTAATTGACGAACTCAAAATTCAAATTCAGTTGACGTTTGACAGTAAACACGCTCATGACCGGTCCGAAACAAAACACCGCTCACGCGGCCTTGAGCGCGCTAACTGATTCGGACCGGCCGCCAGCACTGTAAGCGTTGTGAGCGCTGTGAGCGTGATTCGGAACATAGCCTAGGAATGCTGCTGCCCATTCCCCGGTGGTCTTGGTCGTAGTTTAAGGACATACCCGGGTCCACACCCAGTCCGGGTTTCTGCACCATGCCCCACTAATCAGTGGTGCCTGTTAAATTTGTTTTTTGAGTGGTGTATTTATTTATTTCATTGTATTTTTTTTTATGACATAGGAGGCAAACGAGCAGACGAATCGCCTGATGGTAAGCGATTAGCGCCGCCCATGGACACTCGCAACACCAGAGGGGTTGTAAGTGCGTTGCCGGCCTTTAAGATGGGAGGAAATATATTTGAGGAAAGCACTATACAAATCTCGGCGAGAAACGTTGGGCTGCAGGCCGCGTATCCCTATCCGGCCTCGCTCGCTGCCTTCCGGCCTCAATAGTAATGTACTATTCCATAACACAGTGATATAATATGGCTTATTTTATATCCTAGTTATATAATTTACTAGTATACGGTATTGCATTAACATACGTTACATACGTACCCTAGACTTGAGCCGTTGCACCTCCTTCTTAGTGAGGCAGTCAGCCTTCGCGATCACCGGCACGATGTTCACTTTGTTGTGCAGCTGCTTCATAAACTCGATGTCCAGCGGCTTCAAACTGGAATCAAACAACAGTATAATACTATTCAATCAGCCCAATAACGTCAAGTTATCCTTGTGTTGGAAGGTCGGGCAGTCGCTTCCGTGAAAACTAGTCATCATCATCATCCCAGCGTTATTCCCAGTACAGTTGCATCCTGAAGAATGCCTGGGGTCCGCTACCTAATCCACAGAATTGGGAGGCGACTGCCATCTGAACTTCCAACCCAAGGGGGAAACTAGACCTTGTTGGGATTAGGCTTGTCAAGTGAGCGGGCAACTTGACTGTTAGCAGTTCTCAAGCCGCCTGAAGGCCTCTAACTTGGCTTAAAGAGTGCTATCATAGACAGCGGCTTAACGTACCTTCCAAAGCACGGGAGCGCTCAGTTAATAACCACTCAAAGCGGTCACCCATCCAAGGACTGACCCCGCTCGACATTGTCTAACCTCCCATAGCTTCCGTGAAAACTAAGTAGCTAGGCCAATTCTTGGATTAGGTAACGGACCCGGGGCTTCCTTCAGGCGGAAATTGTACTGGAATAACGCTAGGATGGTGAATGAATTCAATCAAACTATTAAGAAATACTTGCCGTGCCCTAACAGGGTTCATGTGTGATTCAACCCTAACACCTATTTTGTACCACATGATTACGATTCTATAAATGAATTATGAATTTATTATTATTATGAGACATAAGAACGATTTTAATCAAAATTGTACCTTTTACGCGTCTGCTCTGAATTTGTTTTTTTGTTTTGGGTTTATTTCGGCGTTTCTTCTCAGCAGTGGTCTTTTTTTTCAGAAACGCTAGTACAGTTTTTGACTTGAAAAAGTGCCATTGTGGCCTATTTGCAGAGTAAAGATTTTTTTTCTTTTTACAATTTTTTATTTAACTTACTAGTTTGTAGGTGTATGTCCTAAAACTACGACCAAGACCACCGTGGGATGGGCAGCAGCATCCCTAGAGTGCGGTGGAGATACTGTGATCGCCAACCCGATTGCCAATCGTGGCGATTATGGCATTTACCCCACCATGAGAATGGGGGGCCTAAGTTCAGCAACGGACGTCCTTGAGCTGCTATGGTGGTTCGTAGGTGTCATAAGTAAGTTGTCCTCAAATTTTAAAATCCTTTTCTCAGCCACTTACTGGTATCTGATTGAGCTGAAATCTGGCATACTTAAGCAAGTTCGGCAATGCAATATTGTGGGACAAGATATTGTGGGACAATCTCACACAAATCGACCTAGTCCCAAACTAAGCAAAGCTTGTACTATGGGTACTAGACGACGATATACATACTTGTATAGATAAATACATACTTAAATACATAGAAAACATCCAAGACCCAAGAACAAATATCCGTGAAAAATGCACAAATAAATGCCCTGGCCGGGATTCGAACCCGGGACCTCTAGCTTCGGAGGCAGAGTCACTACCAACTAGGCTAAACAGGTCGATATTATGGTACCACCGAGCTGATCTGATGATGGCGGCCCATGGCGGCCATAGCAACTCCTACACACTGTAAGTGAGAGTAAAAACACCCAAAGGCACTCCTTGTTCATATTTGGAGCAGCCCAATTGCTCTTATCTACAATATTACGGGCATTGAGTACGCTCTCGTCGACAATCTGGGTAATAGTCATGGTTACAAACCCGTGTCCAAACGGCGAGATGAAGTAGAAGCAGCAATGTATGCGGTTATCGACAATATTACGCCGATTGAGTCCGCTCTCATCGCGCAGGAAACGCTCGAACTGTTCGTCGATGTACTGGATAATGGACTGTGGACAAACAAACGTATTGTTAGTAAATACACGAGTAGAGTATGTGCGGCGTGTGGACGCTGGCCAAGATATGGATAATATATCCGGTATTTATCCACATACTAGACTGAGAATGTGAAATATAGTATATTAATAAGGTAAACGATTACATCATGGGTACGGATGTTTGGCAATGATAGCGTCCAGCACGGGTGATAGAATCTATCGAAAGAAACGCTCCGTTTTATTTATTTACTTTATTCCTTTTCCTCAGACATTGTCTGATTGCCTATGATTTATTTGTTTAATTACAGACATACGGTGCCTTTCCACTAAAGATATGTTGCTATGGAGGCGTTTGAATCCACCAATCATATTCATTGGTCCACATAGCATAGCACTGGTGGAAACGGGTTTTCGTAGCGTAGCTTTCACATCCTCGCAGCATAGCTGCTTAGCACATATCTGGTGGAACGGCACCCTTAAATCCAATGCACTGATGGAAAAACTAAACATAGAATACTAACACTGACAGGTATTTGGATAAAACTGAAACTCGCCTTATGAGAAACTTTAAAAAAGCGATCTCCAAAAAGTTCACTATGAGCTTGTTCTATACAAATAAAATAAGTAGTTGGCAACTACTGGTTAGCTTTCGATCACTACGATTATTATTACTTTGTATACACACAGATCAAATGGTGCATATATACTGCCGCGGCCAACCACAACTCCTAAAGGTCAGATCAGTGCTTTAGAAAGATCATTAATCCACTATTGTACAGTCACTAATATTAATATCTGCCAAAACAATGGCGGCGAAAATATTTGACACGTCCTAACGGCCCTGGAAATAGAGCTGTGTCAGATATTAATGCGCGCTTTGTCATGGGCCATGGCAGACACTTACTGGTGCTGGTGACTGTACATATAGACTTCCAATCGAAAATGAAAAATTGAAAAGTTGATCACCCCGGGCGGGATTTGAAACCGCGACCTCTGGAATCCGTCCATCGCTCTTTCCAACTGAGCTACCGCGGGTTATCCCAAGGCGACGAATCTTTCAATCAATTCACTCTTTCTAATTAAGCCTTAGGGAGACTTGTAGCGACATCTACCGTCAAAGTTGCTACAAACTTTTTGAAACGGCACCAACATCTCAAGTTACATTGAGAATTATTAGTAACAATGTGCTACCCCATTCTAAATGTAAATATTTTTACAAGCGGAAACGTCCACTTAGCGGAATTATAATTAACACGTAAGCCAAAGAGGATCTATACTTAATTTATGCCTAAGCTAACCACCTAAGCTAGCACTTAGTGGACGTTTCCGCTTGTAAAAATATTTACATGTACATATAGACGTCGTCAAAAATCACTATCCTAGCTTATTTCCCGTTGTATTCTAAGAAGGACCCCGGTCCTCTTTGGCACCTGCTAAAGAGGACTGGGGGAAAATATGAAAACTTTTGATATTGAGTGGAAAATCGTTCGCTTCTATTTAGTTCCCAGTAGAGTTGTTATTAAATTCGCCATATCATTTCCGTTCTATATATTAAACCATTACCATTACACAATATAACATCCCGGATGACTAAGCTATTTTATTGATATAGTTCCTCAATTAAAAAGGATTGGTGAATTTAATGTACACTCGAGGAAAATATTGCTTTTTACTTTTGGACTCTATATCGATGAGAATAGAGTCCAAAAGTGACCAGCATTCAACTTTCGCGCTTTTCGGCAGCGTTATTAAATTATTTAACAATGCATTGTAAATAATTTATTTCGTTTTTTGTATTCGTATTCAGATTTACTTATTTTAAGAAGACTGTCGGGTTTGTTTCGGCCTTTCTTCTCTGAAGAGGATTTCTTTATCAGAAACTATAGAAGATTTTGACTTGTAAAAGTGCCATTGCGGCCAATTTGCAGGATAAATTGACCGAGCGAGCGAAGCGAGCGAAGCGTCTTAGTTTCAGCTTCGACGAAATTTTTTTCGTGTCTGTCCGGAATCTCTACAGGTCGCATTTCTAAACCGATTCTCGTGAAATTTTGTGAGCAGGTTTAATGATTAGATAAAATTTTTTGGTCGGAGCCCGTTTTTAGAATTTTTGAAATTAAAAAAAAAATTTTTTTTTTCTTACATCCTGCCCAGATGTTTTTCTCTACAGGTCGCATTTCTCATCAGAAATGTGACATAAAATAGTTTTGTCGAATCAGTTTTTTATAATTTTGAGGTTTGAAAAAAAAAAAACAATCTTTCGTACCTATGTATGTACGGATGTTCTCCTCTACAGGTCGCATTTCTCAACCGATTGTCGTGAAATTTTGTAAGCAGGTTTGATGATTAGATAAAATTTTTTGGTCGTAGCCAGTTTTTAAAGTTTTTGAAATTTGAAAAAAAAAGTTTTTTTTTTCTTATTTATATCGAGATGTTTTCCTCTCCAGGTCATATTTCTTATCAGAAATGTTATATACAATTCTTTTGTTGAGTCAATTCGATCGATAATATACTTACCTAACACACTCGTATTTTCAAATCAAGTAATTAGGCAGTCACCATTCATAAGTCGCAGGGGTTGACATTACCTAGGGTAGTGGTCGACCTTGGGTCTAGAGAACTTGCTGTAGGTTGCTCATACGTTGCCCTTTCTCGGGCTCAAAAACTGAATGATGTAATCCTGGAGCCTTTTAATTTTGATCGCCTCACCAAAATCAGGACTATGAAACTCCTTCTTTTGCGGATCGAGGAGGAAGAAAGATTAAAAAGAATGGCGGACCAAACAAATCGAGATTAAAATATAGCGGTGGGTACCGCGCTCCCACATTAAAAATGTTTATGAGCTTTTTATTAAGCTATGCAAAGTTAGACTCGCGAGGTCTACAGCTCACAGAGCCACTAGTATTAATATTAGGGGACAATCTTACACAAATCGACCTAGGCCCAAACTAAGCAAAGCTTGTACTATGGGTACTAGGCGACGATAGACATACTTATAGTATAGATAAATACATACTTAAATACATAGAGAACATCCAAGACCCAAGAACAAAATCCGTGCTAAATGCACAAATAATGCCATGGCCGGGATTCGAACCCGGGACCTCTAGCTTCGGAGGCAGTGTCACTACCAACTAGGCTAAACAGGTCGTCAATTTAACATTCCTGTTTGTGAGAAAGCATCAAAACACATTTCAGATAAACGCGGTTAAAGTTTTTTGAATAAAGGAAAAATACTATACCGTAGTAGCATGAAGAAAGTGCTAACAGGAAAAGAAATAGAAATACGTTACATTCATTAATAAATAACCGTGTGAATGTAAGACGCGGAACAATTGTAATGCAAGTCGGTTGCAGTTAACCATGTACATTTGTGAGGTCAATTGGATAATTAAAAGTAACAATGTCACGGTCGCTTGAGCAGCTTCACATGCGGGCATCGAGTAGCGTCTTGTTTGAGGACGTCGTTTCTTGCAAAAAGTGTTAAATTTTAAGTTATATTAATATTCATTGTTAGTATGTTGGGACTTTCGTCATAATATCTAAAATAATGGTTTACGCGGTATTTTTGTCCTAATTCTCTCTCTTTTCTAAATTGTGTGTAATTTTGTTATCACTTCTTTTTAATTGTATGATGTGATATAGTACATTCATAAACGATGTACCTCTTGGTGGGAAATGTTTAGGACTTAGATGCATGTTTAGTAATAATTAATCTGTAAGTTTTTTTTCCTTCGTACATTTATGTTTGTTTGTTCCCCAAATAAATAAATAACTTACATGAGCCTGTTGTTTACTTCTACTTTAAGCTTTATGTTCTATATTTTGTTCTTTTTTGGGGTGTGCAATTATAGTGGATTGTACTACAAGTGCATAAAACAAGCCATTTTATCCGACAATTTATCGATCCGAACTGCAGGCGAGGAACGATATAAGGTAGAGGATAAAATGGGTTTTATACACGGGTTACACAATCTGCTTTTCACTTCGATTGCGAGAATTAAACAAATAATTAATATAATTAAAGTTATGTTATGAAATTTACAGAAAGGAAAACAAATGAAGAGGTTTTGGATTTGGTAGGAGAGAAGAGACTGCTTTTGAAGATGATTGAGAACAGAAGAGGAAATATGTTGGGGCACCTGATACGACATGACAATTACATAAAAACTATATTTGAAGGAAAGATAGAGGGGAGCAAAGGCAGGGGAAGACTGAGACGTGCGTTTATGGATCAAGCCAAAGAGAAGGTCAATGTAATGTCGTATCAGGAGCTCAAGGCATTGGCAGAGAACCGAACAGAATGGCGATTACTCCACCGACAAGAGCTACACTCTTAAATATATGATGATGATGATATCAAATTTAGACTTTGTGCTCATCAACCGCGGGTGGCGGCGCTGGCGCGCCGGGGACGGATTTTGCTTTATGCTTTCGAGCATAAATAGCGGCTTTATATCGCCTAAGCATAGCATAAAGACGAACTTTTAGAGCATTTGTATTATATATATTACATATCTGAAGCGGTAATGAATATTTAAGTTTTGAAACATTCATTAGGCCTAGTTTAACTCCTCTCTTGACCATAAACGAGGCCTTAGGATTGCAAGTATTTTCTGCCCGAGCCCCAGGCGAATATTCGATATGAGGTTTGATCTCTTACCGCCAGTGATGTGATGGTAATGATCTAAGTTGGAATTTTCTGCTGATGACTACGGTAATTGTCTATTTACGGCCCGGGGGCATTTATCTTTGTTTTCAATGCTTTTTCCAATTTGCTAAATGTGTTTGGAGACTCAAAGGCTGAACTATTGGCCATTTGGTTGTCTTTTGCCTCTTTGAGTCATTTGGTTGTTCAAGAGACCTAATGATACCAAGTAGATATATCCATTATCCACCACCACCATATCAGCCCAAGGACGTCCACTGTTGGACACAGGCCTTCCCATATTTCATGGGGACCCCCCCATGAAATATGGGAAGGCCTGTGTCCAACATACCATAATAGATATATGTGTGTGTGGTCAGGTGAGACTAAGGCCAATCCCTGCTCAGGCTATCATAAAAAAAAATGTGTTATAACTTACCCTAAAACAGTCGGTATTGTCAATAGCGTCGCCATAACCGGGCGTGTCCACCACAGTAAGCCGCAGCTTCACGCCTCGCTCCTCAATCTCCACAGTTGATGCATCTAGCTTCACTGTCTGGTTTGTTTTCTCTGCAAAAGAAACATATTATAACAGCATATCTACTGAACCCGAATTAAATAAGAAATAAATTTAATGTACCCATGGTAAATATCATAGACATCAAATCAAATATTAAGTAAATCGGAAAGTCGTGTCATTCAACTAAATGAATGAGACAGCATGAGAAAAGTAAGCACAGAGTCACCAGATGACAACAAGGTAGCCGCAACCTCCTAGCAGGTAAAAACCAGTGTCCCACTCCTCCAATCCTCCATTACATGTTGATCTTGTCAAATCAAATTTAAATTGACATTTTTTTTATTAAAAATGGGATTGCTCTTGGCCAGCATGACTTATGTTGATATATGCAGAAACGCATTCCAGGATGTGAGTTTGAGGGACCTGCACTCTCTTTTGTGTAGTAGTGAACAAAACCAATCCTAAAATCAATAAAGGGCCAGTAACGCGCTTGCAACGCGGCATCATCAGTTCTGTTAATTCCCCTGAGTCACCTTAAGATTATCTTATCATGATGATTCACAGTGTCTCTTAAGATTCTTAAATTCTATCACCAAGAATGTCACATATTAACCAGTGGTAAACGGTGTGGGCCACACATATTGTAAACATTATCTTTAAAACCTATTTTAAGTAATCATTGTAGTGGCTGTTTGTTTACCCAAATAAAGTAAAATATATATATATATATATATATATATATATATATCAACAAACTCAAACGGTTTAGGTATTGTGTTTCATGCGTGCATAACCTGACTGTACTTGAGTTTTCACTGAGTCACAAGTTTCCATCCATAGGCTACTGTACCTGCTTACCACCAGGTACGCCCTAAGCTGGTTTGCCTTGCTACTGTCGTTATATAAAAAAAAAAAAAAAAAAAACTACAGGGATAAAATTAACGGGCCATTAGCCATAACTCAAGAATTGCAAAATATGTAACACCACATTATTTTAATTAGAAATACTCCTACATAGCTCACCCACACACAGTGACATTTGACATTTGGTTTTTGGGTAGTATGAATGGTGGCTGTTATAAATGTTATATAACATAGTGTAATAAGGATAAGGCTATGTAACACTATGATGTTGAAGAAAGATAATTGGGTGGTTCTTCTTTTTTACCTGCAATATATCATAGTTTTTTGCGCTTTTCAACTATTGATAATTATGGTTTTAATGTTTGATTTTAATAAACACTGCATGATTTTTTTATTAGGACTAATTAATGATTCTATCCATAGCGATAATGTTTTCTTTATGGTGTTTGTTTCAGAAAATACTGTGACAGAGTAGCCATTTTCAGCAGAGACTACATTTTGGATTACAACTCTGTCACATGATAAAATATGAATATAATGATATATAAAAGACTATGTAGTACTAATAGATGAATAAATGTATGGACGTATATTCAAACACTAAAACATTAATAATCAATACTCTAACTAATGATTGATGTAAGGTAAAATGAGGACAGGAAATTGTAGAAAATAAAAAAGAAGAATGACCCAGTTGCTGTTATATAACATTTATAACACCCAGTGTGGGAGCACCATGATGTGTGTTCATGCAACTGAGTGTACATAATGTGTTTACTGGATGACATAAGGCAAAAGAAAAAGAATTAAATTATGTTCCTGGTGCATTAAGAGGGCGCAGTACGCTCGGTCTGGCTCGGTTCTCCATACAAACGTATTTACCCTCTCATTTTGAAACGCCATGCTAGAATAACATGAAAATTTGTATACACAATGGGATCCGGTATATCTAGGTCAGACCATAGGTTCTGTTGCTAGAAATTGTAAAAGAAAAAAAATACAGCGGTTTTTGTGTTTTTTACGGCTTGTATGAAAACCTTAATAATCGCTGTATTTTTTCTCCATTATAATTTCAAGCAACAGAAACTATGGTCTGACCTAGATATGCCGGATCCCATTGTGTATACAAAGTTTCATGTTATTCTAGCCTGGCGTTTTAAAATGAGAGCATTAATACGTGTGTATGGAGAACCGAACGTACTGCGCAGTCTTAATGGAGGTATTATTATTATTATAAAGGAGGTAAAGGATCATACATATATTTAAATTTGAAAACTTACCTATAGCATCAGGTATAACTCGTTCAGGATACAAATCCGTTAGAAACAAGGAGTTGACTAGCGTAGACTTCCCCAGGCCGCTTTCTCCAACCACCATGAGGGTAAACTCAAAGCCCTTCTTCACGGACTTGCGGTGGACTTGATTTGGCAAGTTTGCAAAGCCGACATAGCCAGGGGTTTCCAGATTGGAAAACTGAGGACAATAAACATTTTCTATTGAATACTATCTTGGACACACAGAAACCAACTACGTAAAGTAGTAGGAATAATAACATCTCTACAACTTAGGCATCACAGACAGCCCCATGTATAAAGCATGCATGAAGGCAGAGGAGATGTCTAGACATATTCTACTGGAGTGCAAGCAGGTAGAAATGTGCATGAAAAAGTACATAGGAACTCCGAACACACTGCACAAAGCAATAAACAATATCACAGCTTTGCTTAATTTCATACAGGAGCCAGGTTGAGTAGTGCTACCCCTTTCACGCAAATTAGGCATGTTGGATATCGACTTGCAGAAAATGCCCAGTAAAACTAACTAACTATACTATCTTAGACAGGCCATCTAATTGATATAGATTGTACATGTATTTTTTGGATATTTCACTAAGTAATATTGTTCCAAACATTACTCCAAATAAATTGTTTTTCCACTAGTTTACATTCAAATACATAGAATAAAGGCAATGTATTATGCAATACAGTTTAAATAAATTACTATCTTAAACTTTAATTGAACCATTGTCTCCTTCCATTTGTTGAATTATATGTATATATTAACAATACTTTGGAGATAATTTAAGTTGAGGAGTGTCTTTTCAAAACGGTTTAATTTTTCTGCAACTCTACTTCTAAATTAGACCTTAAGGTTTCTTAAGCAAGGTTCTCATTAGAAGTACTGCTAAGACAAAAATAAGCCCTTTTGAAAAGACACTCTTCAGTTGAAAACATTTTAAATTTGCAAAAGCCTGTTTCAATCATTTTATTAATATTCTGATATTTTCTATTTCTTTCTATTCAGGTTGCAGCTTTTTAATAGGGCTCCAACCAGGACATTGATCTTATCAATAACTCAACACACTAATTATCCATTCATCTTAATGAGGTAAATAATGTATTGATGTTACATATAAATACAGTAAAATGTTTGTAAACCTCATCATTCCATTTTTATATTCGTATAGACAAATTAACATTATAATAAGACCATACAACCAAGTATGAAAAGGTCAGCAAAATCGATTTCAAACCGCCAACTCTACTTGCAATCATAATCGGAATTTAAAAGTCAACATAATCGGAGGAAAGGAAAGTACATTCATGCGATAAATATTCCAAACACACGCATGAACACTGACATACATCTACATAACTGTAAGGAAACCAATTTCTCTGCGGCGCTATGTATACTTGGTAATATTGGTTTACTTTTATCCCGATGACTCATACCATACTCTCATGAGTTCTTTGACATGTTGGTTGCTCTAACTTTTTTAGCTATTTTAAGCCTACCAAAACTAAGTAGTTATAGGAAAATGAATAACAAAACTTACGTTCTTTGCGGTGTCGCTCGACATCGTTGATTCTTGAATTACTTACGAGTACACAATCCACTACCAGTGGTAGATTTAAAGTTTAATATATAATCCTTCGCTAAACTTCAGTACGATTGATATTAAATGCTGAAATAATGAGATAACGACTAAAATGCACTCGTCGATAATAAAAAGGCCCAACACAACACAATACACAATGACAACACCTATGCACTAACGTCCAATGACCAATCTGAAGGTTTCATTTTGATCTCTGTAGTGTAGTTTATGGTTGAGTGGTCTTTTAGTTTATGGTTTTGTGTTGCAATGTACATTATCAAAAATTACGTGTAAATTTTAAATTTAGGATCATTTCGCGAGCCCCAATATAACTTTATTCAAATTAAATAAGCAGTTAGTTAGAAAAATAATATTTAGCCGGCTATTCAAAACGCAGAATTTGATAGAGGTTAGATACGTTTTAATTTCAAACAAATTATAATTTTAGAATAAAAATCGAAACCTTATAGATTAAAAGATTTATTCATGCGACTGGCAACATTGCAAAACGAAAAGTTTGTTGGCGCAAAATCCAAAACTTCGAAATTGATCTAGATTGGAATTTCAAAAATATAGTTATGCGATGTTCATGAACATACTAAAAATGTATTAAAACGGATTTAATAACGGCCTGCTTTATAATGTAGAAACTTTTCTTGCAAGTTAAAGAAGCTGGTTTCTTGTCGCAAATAATAAGAATAAATTGTGTCATAGAGTAAAGTCAGACGTCAAGATAGAAGCAAATTAAAAGTTAAAAAACTAAAAAAAAATCAATGTGGCATATTCATGAAATTTAGGAGTAAAATATGAAATAGTAAATCCGTCATACAAGCCGCCACTCCATATAATGTAATATCAGTTTCAGTTTGTTGACGCATGGTCTTCATTCGTTATTTGGCTATGTCGTAGTGTACCTATACAAAATGGGTGGCGGATCTAGTAGACCCTCATTAAAGTTAGTACCTAACTAGTTTTATTATCATCACCAACACCATCATCATCATCTTGACACTTGCGATGTGATACTTCCTCTGTGGTCCTTTTTAGGTTCCGTACCCAAAGGGTATAACGGGACCCTATTAATAAGACTTCGTGTCCGTCTGTCTGTCTGTCTGTATGTCCGTCTGTCACCAAGCTGTATCTCATGAACCGGGATAGTTAGACAGTTGAAATTTTCGGAGATGATGTATTTTCTGTTGCCAAAAAGTTTGCTTTTGCAAAATAAAAAGTTTCTCGTTGTGTTCATCTAGCGCTGGGTCTCAAAATGTATGGGAAAACTAAAATCTGACGCGCACTTGGCCGGTTTTTTAACTCCACGATGGTGCATAATCCAATGGTGTCGCTTGTGCGTCAACCCTTTGTATATAATATTTTTATTTACCATTAGCTAAAGAATCATCAACTTGTGTGAAGGAGTCCCCAGCCCGCACGGCCAGCGTGGGACCGACAGCCATTCCATCATATATTTTTATATACCTAGGCTGAGGCCGATTATGGAGATGGGGAGACTTAATAGATTTTTCAAAGCAAAGTCGACTTGCTTTTTTTTTCAGACACTGCACGCTATGGAAAGCCGACCGAAGTCCCGCGTGCCGTGCCGTCATGATGGCGTTGGACGCCATGAATATCGACGTCCGCGAAGTCGACGTGAACCTGGACAAGGGAGAACATAGGAGTCCGGAAATAACAGCGGTAGGGTAAATTGCCTACTGGTGGCCAATGACCATCCCCCAATAACTGAGCTGCTCCCGCGAAACAAAAACAAACGAAGTTCGAATATCTCCCTTTCTGACGCACTTGCACTTTCGAGCGACAGAGATGGAGATATTCGAACTTCGTTCGTTTTCGTTTCGCGGTAGCAGCTCAGGGCCACTTTGCAAAAATACGCAGTCTGCTTCTGCTATTGCTAAAGCTCATAACAGTCATAACGCACAGGTTATCGGGTGCGGCGCGGTGCGGGGCGGAGGCAGTTTGCATTTTTGATCTTTCCGAAACTGTCGACTGTATGTCACACACGCCACCTCCGCTCCGCTATCCCGCGCGGTTTTTTTGGTGCGACGTCAGCCGTACTGCGTTCGCTTTACCGCAAAACCGCCCCCGCCACCCGCCACGCAATGACGGTGCGGCGCGCTTTGTGCGTTTCAAGCTTAAAGTAGTTACTCAAATATGGTGTGTTTATAATTAATAGTTGAATTTAGTCAAGAGCGGCTGCCTTGGTCTGCCATAACATAAGGCTGCTACACACGCTACTAGAAATCGTAAAACGTAATCGGCCAGGTGGTCTACTCCGAAATTCGAAATCCGAACTTCGTATGGTGCCGTCCCTTTCACTCATATAGTGCATGACAGGAGAGTTAAAGGGACGGCACCATACGAAGTTCGTATTTCGGAGTATAATCAGAACGAGCGTGTGATGAAAAACGTACAGGGGGTCCTGTACGTTTTTCATCACACGCTCGTTCTGATTATACCGGTACAGTTAACCCTTTGAGCGCCAAGAGCCTATAAAGTGGTCGTGTGTCGTGTCCACCACGCCAACAACCACTGAAAAGGTCGGAGTGAAGGTTTACATTGATCATGAAAAAAATCTATTATGAATTGTTTTTATTTTTATTGGTGATCACTTCATTCAAATATGAAAGCATTCAAAGGGTAAAAAGGGTACAGTTTGATGTTGGATCAAGTTCGCACTTATTTTGTCTGTAATATCAAAGTGTTGTATCAAGTTCATTTTAAATTAAAGTAGGTTAGCCCAGCTGGCATAGAATAGAATAGAATTATTTTATTTGCTAGAATACTTATAAAATAAAATAGTACATGGTGTTGAGGTACAGCAGTACAGTATTCAGTCGTGAACGACATGCAAAAGTAATACATACAAGTCTTAACCTATACGATTAGTGACATTAGTGTGATTGTATTTCAACAGCACAAAAAAAAGTTACGATTATCATTATATTATCATAGATAGGTTCTATGATCATATTTTAACACGGCATGTGCCGGGCGGTTTGGCCCATAATACCTGCCGTGCTAAGTTTACCGTGTTCTGTAGATTACAATTTGTGTATTGTTTTTCAGATGAATCCTCGACAAACTTTGCCTATTCTAAAGGATAAAGATTTGGTATTGAGCGACAGGTACAGTCATTTTATTCACTTGAAATACTGCTTGAAAGACACTTATTGTAGGATCTATCCAGCATGCCCTGTCGCTTTTGCATACTTGCTAGTGGCGCTAAAAGGCGAAAAAGCAGGATAGTATTAACAAAATATATATAATTTGTAATAGTCGATTAACTATCTTAATCGAAATATCACGGGGGTCCAAGTTGCACCACGTCCGTAGGGAGTACCCACCGTTACCCACACGTGACCCCTGGGTGGTGCTAAAAGTGCAACAAAAACTGGCAACCGTACTTGTCTTCTCGAAGATCTCACGGTTCGTAAATAAATGCCATACGATAAAAAAAATAGAAAAAAAAATCGAAATATCACTATCGATGAAAAACGCTTCACTGATGAGTTCCGATGACCAGTTCTGGTCTTCAACTCTTCATCATCTTCACTTCACCACATGGTACTTTTCGAGAGCAAACGCACAATGCCTGCTAAAAATACTGAATTCGCTATATGTATGGCTGTACATTTTGAGGAGTCAGATCGTGACGTGATGACACTAGGAACTTAGGAAGCATATCTTTTCATAAAAAAAAAGATTTTCGCAATTGGTCGAATACCTGAGTAATCGGTGAACTTCCTCCTTTTGAAGTTGGTTAAAAATGAAAAAAAAAAACTGTTTCAGTAAAACTTAAGCCCTCCCATATACTTACGAAACCCCCCATATGACCTAGTAACAATACTGAATTTCTACAGCTTTCTAATAATTCATATTTTCTGCTGTTGCTTTTTTATGATACGACGGTGGCAAACAAGCTTTCGGCCTGCCTGATGGTAAGCAGACACCGTAGCCTATGGACACTTGCGGCTCCAGAGGAATCACAAGTGCGTTAACGACCCTTTATTGCCTTGGGGATGTGCTGTGTTGAGAGTGAGGGCTCCACATTTCCACATGGGGATCAGTGAGCGACCGCGGGTTGGGGATGAATGGGCATACCATAAATAAGAGTGTAATGACTGGTAAGGGCATACTATCCAATTCAGAGAGTTATTTCCTCTTGCAGCAACGCCATAGCGTCATACATGGCGACCCGCTACGGCGGAGACGCGGCCAACATGCTCATACCGACCGACCCCGCCGGCCGGGCTCTCGTCGAGCAGTTCATGCATTTCAACAGCAGCGTTCTCTACCCGCAGTATAAGGCCGCCTCGGTAAATATGTAACTAGTGGCTCTGTGAGCTGCAGACCTCACTACTTTTTTTTTCATATTACAAAATTTCCAAAAACTGACTTGACAATAAAAAAATATATAATTATCGAACCTGCTCACAAAATTTCAAGAGAATCGATAGAGAAATGTGACCTGTAAGGGAGAACATCCGGGCAGACATGCAGACACACGAAAGATTTTTCGTTGAAAGCTGAAACGGAGACGCTTCGCTCGCTCGGTCAATAATAGGGAATGTATGAAATTTTTAAAAGTCCTTGATTATTTTTCTAATGATTGGAATAACCGTCGCCATTAACAGAAAAAAATCTGTTAGAAGTTCTCATGCCGCCCGAAGGCTTCTAACTTGGCTTAACGACTGCTGTCATGGACAGCAGCCGGGATCAATGGCTTAGCATGCCTTCCAAAGCACGGGAGCGCTCAGTTAGTAACCAGTCAAAGCAGTCACCCGTCCAACAGTTGACCTTGTAGGTAACATTAATGTTGCCAAGCGCACGCTCAGAATAGCTTTTTATAGGGAGGCAGGCAAGGAAGGAACTCTTCAATTTGGGAGCACATCGACCTAGTGGTCCCAAGGGAGGAGTAACTGCCCCCTTCTGCCCGTACTTGCCTACGTCCTGGACTTATCAGAACGCCCAGACGTGTTGAAGACAAACGATCTTTTCAAGCACCATTTTATGATAACGAAGTAGCCACTAGCGCCTAAGTTTGAGATGGTCTGTGAGCCACCATCGTAGAACGGCAGCAGTGATAGATACTTTGTGAAATTGCTGCTTTCCGGAGCGTTAATGATAGTGAGTTAATTTAGGAATCACCGTCACACACACACACACAAACACACACTTTTAACAACAAATCCGCAGTAAAACATTGAAATTATTCTACGTCTACTTCCAGAATCCAATCCTCTACCAGAACTGCCGGGTGATCGCCATGCCGACATTCTGCGAGATCCACTGCGCGTACTACGATATGGAGAACATGTTGAAGGACCGCCTGTGGTTTAACCGCGGCAACTGGCCGTCCATGGGAGACATCATGCTAGCGGCCACCGTCAGCACGCTGCATATACTCGTGCCGATACAGAAGAGAAAGTAAGATGTACTCTTTTTACCGACTTCAATAGAAGGAAGGAGGTACTTAGTTCGTCTGCATGTTTGCTTGTTTTTAGGGTTCCGTAGTCAACTAGGAACCCTTATAGTTTCGCCATGTCTGTCCGTCCGTCCGTCCGCGGATAATCTCAGTGTTTAATCAAAATTACAAAAACTACGGAACCCTACACTGAGCGTGGCCCGACACGCTCTTGGCCGGTTTTTTTATGTAGTTATGTATGTTCCCCGATAACTCTTGACCACGTTGGCCGATTTTGATAATTCTTTTTTTGTTTCAAAGCAGGTACCCCGACATTGGTCCCATATGAAGGTCTGATGATGGGATCTAGGAGGAATCGAGGGAACTCCTCGAATTTGATAGGCACGCATATGCCCATTTCGGTATTTTCTGTAGGTAACCAAGCATTGGCTCAGGGAAACCACAAATTGTGGCATAGCAAGTACAAAATTGGAGTCGATTTCTTTTTGGTATAAATTATTTATGGCAGTTGTTAAGGAGAAAGTATGAGCTGTGGCAGTGATGGACATAGTATAAATTCTGGATCGCAACTACCATAAAGGACCATGGGCAACTATGTATGGAAGGTGGACCAAATACCAACAGTGCTAAGAGTTATGTCATTAAATAGGTATTTACGTGTACTTCATTTATTTCTATGGGCACCAAGTTCAGTTCCATTGCAGAACTGAAATATTCATATTTTAGTCACAGTGACTACGGGCGGAACGGCAGAGATTTAAAGACCTATTTAATAACCTAAATCTCAGCTTTGATGGTTTTAAGACCATTTTGACGCAATTCATATTTTAGTTAAAGTGAATACAGGGTGGGCCCTGTAACAGGAGCAAAAAATTAAACGGTGGACTATTTAGCGGGGCAGCAATTATTTACAAGTGATCTCAGTTGAAAAATTTTTTTTTCTTCAAAGATGGTTTCCTTGTATTTTTATTACAATTTATTTTTATTCAATTTATTTTAAAAATTAATGTCAATTTATTTTAAAAAGTCAATAAAATTGAACAAAAAAATACCAAATATATCCTTGAAAATAAAACATGCAAGAACAATTATCAATCATAACTAGATATATACTACCTCAAACACTGCATTGACTGATGTGCTCTCAGATCATAGAAAGATTTCTTTCTATGATCTGAGGATGTGCTATAATCTCGTGGTGTCAAGATCCTAAACGGAGGTCATTATTTTTTAACAAAAATGTTACCTACAACAGGTGTTACTGCAGATGCCCTAAGGAAGCGTCCTTTTAAATATTTGCTCCAGTTACAGGGCCCACCTTGTGTAAGGTAATAGTAGAGTAGAGTTAAGTCTACTTTCGATGTCAAAGCTGTTGGTCTTCTAAAAAAAACCGGCCAAGAGCGTGTCGGGCCACGCTCAGTGTAGGGTTCCGTAGTTTTTGTACTTTTTTCAAAAACTATTCAACCTATCAAGTTCAAAATAATTTTCCTACAAAGTTTTTATAAAGTTCTACTTTTGAGATTTTTTTCATATTTTTAAAACTTATGGTTCAAAAGTAAGAGGGGGGGGGACACATTTTTTTTTACTTCTGGAGCGATTATTTCCGAAAATATTAACATTATCAAAAAATGATTTTAGTAAACCCCTATTTAGTTTTAAATACCTATCTAACAATATATCACACGTTAGGGTTAAAATGAAAAAAAAAAATCACTCCCCACTTTACGTATAGGGGAGGTACCCTAATAAAATATTTTTTTCCACTTTTTATTTTACCACTTTGTCGGCGTAATTGATATACATATTAGTACCAAATTTCAGCTTTCTAGTGCTAACGGTCACTGAGATTATCCGCGGACGGACGGACAGACGGACGGACAGACATGGCGAAACTATAAGGGTTCCTAGTTGACTACGGAACCCTAAAAAGAGCCTTTTCAACCCGTACTGGGCTAATAGTAATAGCGCGGGTCTATACATACATATATAGGCTGTTATTCTCTTGTACATGGGATGAGATGGTCTTGTGCTAGTATAGCTAATGAATAGAATAGAATAGAATAGAATACAAATTTATTGTCACATAATGCACTTTACAAATAGTGAAAAGTAAACATACTTAAACATTTAATTTATTTCACAAAATAAAACCACGCACATTAATGTGACAATAGGAGTGAACTCAGCGTTTGCTGCGATACAGACTAGCTGCACACAGCGCTGGTTTTCAGTTCACCCCTAATGACAACTGGTTTAACAAAGTGGCGGGTGCTTATATTAACCTAGTACAATTCTTTAAATAAAATAAAATCATAAGAAAACATCATAAACAAAAGGAAATAAATGAAGGTATACATGTTACTTATTATATTGAATATCACTAAACTGCGCCTAAGGCACAAAAAGGAAATATATTTATAGCAAGACACGAAGATACTACGTATTAGGGGTTTCAAAATCTCTCTGTTTATTAAATAATAAATTGCGCAGTTTGCATTTAAAAGTGTTTTGGGACATGTTTTTTCTTAAAGGTGGAGGCAAGTCGTTCCAAATTTTGGCTGCTGCGAATTTAAAAATGTGATTCTTTGTACGTATACCTACTTATAAAAAACCTTATCACATTAGCTATTTGCGACCGGTTTGAAAGCGACATGCGAACCAATGAGCGTGGTCGCCGTAATTTTCGCGCTGATGATGATCAGCAGACATCGGAGTTTGGAAGGCAATATTTAATGAGAGATATAGGCAGTTCACTATATCCATAAACTGAATTATCGATGATTCTTGTGAAGTAATCAAAAGCCGACAAAAGAGCGTACCTTGGAACGTCCAATTGGTCGACGTTCGATCGGCCGACCAAGGTATCGCTGGATAGACGAAGTCCAAAAAGACCTGTGCCAGCTACAAACGGTCGACTCTGATTGGCGACAAGCTGCCCAGGACAGAGCAGTGGCGTGTCTCAGTGTCGAAGGCCAAGATCCACTTCGGGCCGCTGAGCCAGCATAAATTCCGATGTCTGATGATTTTTGTTATATCCTTATATTTGTTCCGTAATTAATTAATAAGACAAATATTTAAAATAACACTTTATTATTTAAGAAACCATTTTTTAATGTCAGAATACACGATATATTTGTCGTATTAATTAATACGACAAATATTTACAATAACACTTTATTATTTAAGAAACCATTTTTAATGTCAGAATACACTGTCACAAGAAAACCATAAACTCAACTCCAAGCAGGTTGTATTGCTACAATTTTAACAAAAAAAAAACCGACTTCAACCGAGTTATACGCCAATTTATCGCGCACATACTTAAAGCAAATTTAAGACTTATATGGTTTTCTCATGGATACCATTGTCAGAACTGGACCAAATTAATATGGGATCACACGGAAAGCACCAACTTCCAGATAAAAAAAGAATCATGAAAATCGGTTCACCCAGTCGAAAGTTCTGAGGTAACAAACATAAAAAAAATACAGTAAAATTGAGAACCTCCTCCTTTTTTGAAATCTGTTAAAAATCGGATTGAAGTCCAATTTATAAAAAAAAATTTAGCTTACTGTCAGCACGCGATTACTCCACGGATCTATACCTAAACCGGATTGAGTACTGTGACGAAAAAGTGTGACCGACAGAGAAGTGAAACTCGAGGATTGCATCTCGTTTTAATTAGGGTGACCAAGAACATCTGTGGATATGAGGATTATTTCTAATATAGGTTCTATGTACAATGAAATTTAAACTAAATTAGGTAGTAAATAAAATAAGAATATTTTTCAAAGAAATATTTATTTTCGCTAATCACAAGTTTGTGTATCCAATTATCCATACATTGTTAAACATTATAGTCTTGTGTAATTTTTGCCTAAGCCCTACTTTATTTTCCAAATCTCTTAACAAATGTATTCTCCCGTGATGGGCCAAGCGTAAATTAAAAAAAGACGAGGACGAATTTTAATTCGCTATCAACAGATCAGCACGGTGGTGCCATGATACACGAGTTCGGTAGGTAACAATACAATATAACTGTTACCGAACTTGCCGGTATCCAATTGAGCTGAAATGTAGCATACTTATGTACAGTCTGCGTGAAAATTAGCATACTGTACATAAGTATGCTAAATTTCAACTCAATTGGATACCGGAAAGTAGCTGTAAAATGGTTAAAAAATTGGAACGACAACTTAAGTACTTGCACAGTTTAAATACATACAGTCCAAGTTAAACAAAAGCTCATAATGATAACAAAATTGTTAAAAGATTGAATTTCAACTGACCTTTAGTAAAGGTTTTCTCACTAAACACTTAATAACGAATATTTCTGCAAAACCAGCCCAAGTCATAGTCACCCTAATCAGTTTGACATTTGTCTTGTCGTTTTATCGTAAAATATAACAAATTGTTCCTTACCTGTGAAATGATATTCCACAATTAATAAAACTTTCACTTTTACAACCCTTTACACAACATGTTTTCACTATTTTCAACTAATTTCATCAGCCGCTTATTTTCATAATTTCAAATTTGACACCATTAAGGTTGGGGATACCAATTAATATTTGAACAATACTACTATATTTATTGCAATACTAGGTTTTAGTCAGTTAATAATGTATATTTTATACAATTACGAATGAGGTCAAATGTAAATTATGCCTGATAAATATGCAGTACTAGTTAGTACAAGCAAGTAATTGTTTTCAGTATTCTAAAATACCACAACATATTATTTTTTTACACTGGCAAGTTGTGCGAGTGGGACACCGCCCTCCGGTTGGTTGCTCTCGCTCGGACCGCTTTCTCTAGTCTGTCTGTCATAACAGGATATTAACTGTATTACGCGAGAATAAGGTTCAAGTTTGACAGGCTCATAAATGTTTGTACTTAATCCGGTTTAGGTATAGATCCGTGGATTACTCCTTTTTGTACGTGGAAACGTAAATTGACAGTTTAAGGGATTAAAGTGTTATTTTTTCCTACCAACAGATATCCAAAACTGGCTTCCTGGCTGTTCCGCATGTCGGAACGCAACTTTTACGTCACAGCAAACAAAAACGGACTTGCTGAATTCGCTAAAAGAATAAGTAAGTCACAAATAAGGAAAATATTTCGTCGGCTTGAAACCCTGTATCGCGATCTTGATTAACACGTTCCCCATAGAAAGCGATCTGACAATGTCACAAGTCCAAGTTTGCATTCACTATGGGGATGTAACCCCACAGTGGAAGTATGGATTCCTGAAAAAAGGGCAAAAAGGCTCGTGGCTCGTACATTGGGGGCACCCGGACAGGGAACGTCTTAACCGACTTAAATATAGGTAAAGTTGACAAATGATGCTACTGTAGCTGTCATTCTATAGGTAAGTACAGGTGACCGATCATGTCAATTAAGTAAAAACACCAGCCGTTTAAGCAAGTTCTCAATTTAGCTGCATAAGAGCTCTTCCGCCCCTCTTGATGTAACGCGTAGATAATAGGTATAGTATGGGCCTCTATTGAAATCTGTTATATGCTTTTAGTTCAGCTCGGCTACGGTGACAACTGTTATCTCACGATGACAAGCTTGTCCAATGTATCTGGATAGCAGCTTTATGACAGATTTCACTGTAGTTAGCTCTGTTCTTGCTTCATAATGGATGTCAATGCACATGAATTGCTCGAGAATGGATGCAATCCCTGCAAAGTGACCAGATTGACTTACTTTATTCACTAGATTTTGGAGTAGAGAGTCATCCCGTGTTGAAAGAAACTAAAGAGCTCTTCAAAGCGCCACCTAAGGAACAGCACCAAAGCAATCAGCAGGAAGGTAACTAAAAATCCATCATGATAATAAGTCGGTAATTATTATCACAATATTGCGACGTTAATATTATCGCGGTATTTCAAGATTGTTACGACTTTGCTTCATTATTCACGTGATACGTATTGTGATATGAGTATAATCACCGTGTAAACCGGCCGTATAGATACTAGATGTCATACAATAATCGCAACTGACAGAGACGAAGCTATGTTAAGAATGGAGGGAGAGAATGGTTATATTGCTGTCTATTTCATTCCAACTATAGCTGCATCTATGTTGGTTGATACAGCTTGGAATGAAGTAGACAGCAGTATATTAAAGCAAATTGCCCCTCCCGCTACTTGGCTCCCATGCTTATGATCCCATGGGACTCCAGTATAATTTTATATCCTATTGGATCCCATATTCATGGGTGTTCGTGGCCCAGCGACGCCCGCGTACCGCGTGCGGTATGCGAAGTTAAGCAATGTCGGGCGAGGTCAGTCCTTGGATGGGCTTTGAGTGGTTACTAACTGAGCGCTCCCGTGCTTTGGAAGGCACGCTAAGCCGTTGATCCCGGTGCTGTCTATGATAGCATTCGTTAAGCCAAGTTAGAGGCCTCCGGGCGACTTGAGAACCTCTAACAGTCAAGTTGCCCACTCACTTGACAAGCCTAATCCCAATATGGTCTAGTTTCCCCGTCGGGTTGGAAGGTCACATGGCAGTCACTTCCGTAAAAACTAGTGCCTACGCCAATTCTTGGGATTAGGTAGCGGACCCCAGGCATCCTTCAAGATGCAACTGTACTGGGAATAACGCTAGGAGGATGATGATTCATGGTATTGAAGTTTACTAACATTTATCTAACATCCATGTAGCAACTTCGACCCTACTAATTGGATTCTAATGAAGTATTTAGGTAAGATATGGCAGACATTGTTTGCCAAGGTCACGACCCTCAGCATTGAGGAAAAACGACGCAAGGAGGGGTACGAGGAGGATGGTAGTCCATACACAAGAAACGCCTCATCACGCGCGTGTCCTATCGGAGATGGTAGAGGCAACGCAACGTCAGAAAATGCCAATACAATGGCTTCGACTACCCCTACTAGCCTACCTATTATATAAGTATACCTGTATATGGAAGGCAAATGGAATGAACATATCCCTTGCTACCATTTACCTGTTGCTTGAGAGACAAGATATCTTGATCCCTAACACCAGCGGTATGGGAGCTAAGACGAAACATATTATCCCTGGATCCCATTGGGCAGTGGCTTGGGAGCGAAGAGGAGAAATATTATCCCTGGATCCCAAACAGCAGCGATATGGGAGCCAATAGGAAAATTATTATTATTTACCATTAGACACTGGCTTGGCAGGAAAGAGCAAAAATATTATCCCTAGATCCCAAAGAATCTGCTCTTTGGGATCTAGGGATAATATTTTTGCTCTTTCCTGAGAGTATGAGAGCCACGAGGAAAATATTACCCCTGGATCCCGTTGGGAAATCGGGTTAGGAGCGAAGAGGAGAACTATTATCCCTGGATCCCAAACAGCATGGGAATCAAGACTAGGAGAAAAAATATTACGCCTGGATCCTATTGGGCGCAGTGGCTTGGGAGCAAAGAGGAAAAATACATTGTTGTCCTTGCATATTACGGGAGTAAAAAAAAACATAAAAAATGTATCCTTTGTTACCATGGGAGCATAGCAACAAAAAATACGCTGAAATAGTATATATTGTTTAAAAAGAGCATATCAGCATCAGTATAAGGGGTCTTTCCACCGCTATATGCGGACCAATGAATGTGATTGGTGGATTTAATTAAACGCATCCATAGCAACATAACGTAGCACGTCTATGGTGGAAAGGCACCCTAATGATGTTTCAATGTAATTGCGTATCTCTTAATTTGGTCCACTGTTGCAGATAACGGCGACAGTAAGAACAATACCATTAATAATGCTAATGTGGAGTCGAGGAAACCGGCATACAAAGGTGGGTAACTTATTTGCATAAGGGTACCACCACCACTCCAATCTGCCCTCTATTTCGACAACTTGACGATTGCCATCTGACAATTCGATGCATTGCTGGGTCAACCAGTAAAGCTTGAAATGACAGAGCGCGGGACAGCGTCGTTGCGTTTTCGGAGGCAGTTTTTCGGTAAAGCGAACGCGGTTCGGGGAACGTTGGAGAGTTCAAAAGTCTTTTGTGGGGCTCTGTACACGTTATTACAATAAGCTACCAGATCATATTTTAAATATGTCAGAAAGCAAATTTAAGGTCACTGTAAAGGAAACATTAAAAAAGAGAGCGTATTACAGATTAGACGAATATGTAAGAGATAAGGATATATGGTCAAATGTTGTTACCATTACCTAAATTTATAGCTGTCAATTAAGAACTATATAAATGTAAAGTATTGACATTCAAAAAGTGTTCGGCAAGAATTTATTTTGAATAAATGATTATGATTATGATGATTATGATTATGTTGCACCAAAACCACGCGCGGGATAGCGGAGTGGAGGCGGCGTGTGTGACATATGAAGCAGTAATCGACAGTATACAGGGTGTGGCCTGTAATAGGAGCAATAAATTTAAAGGCCGCTTCCTTAGAGAATCTGCAGTAACCTCGTGTCCAAAAAAAATTATCTTTTTTCAATTGGGAGAAATTTTGATCTAAAGTTATGACCTCCAAGTAATGGATCTTGGCACCCAGAGATTATAGCGTGGCAGTCAATGCTGATTTTGAGGTTGCTTCAATTTATGACTCATAATCGTTGTCGCATTTTTGGTTTAAAAGAATATGGTTATATTTTTAACACATTTTTACTAATATAACTCCAGTAGAGTAAAAAGTACATATAATCTACATTTGAAAACAATTATTAAAAAAATTTAGAAATAATTGCTGGGGAGCTCAATAGTGTACCGTTTAATTTTCTGCTCCTATTACAGGCCACACCCTGTATATCCATCCTTACCTGGTCGAAATTCCTCTAATTCGAACCAATCGCTATGCTTTATCTTTCATAATGCGCACTTCTAAGGTTTGGAATTCTCTGCCGGCGTCTGTATTTCCAAGTTCATATAACAGACCTTTTTAAGGCACGAGCGAATAGGCATCTTCTGGGTGAGCTCGCTTCATCGTTGGCCTCATCTTTGCCCCCTGGCTAGATGCTGGCCAAGAGCAATCCCATTTTTAATAAAAAGAATTTTTAAGAAAAAAAAACCGACTTCAATGGGGGAGGCCGGTGAAATTTTATTATACTTAGATGGTGCACACTTAGATTCCATACAATAAAATAAAAATACCCTCAATTCCTCATGGAATCATGGAAAAACCTTGCTTGCTTGACAAACAAAACGAAGAGAACAAATCGCCAAACTTGAACTACGCGTCATTGAAAAGTTCCGTTCTGATCATCATCAGCAGTTCCACTTCATTAAATGTCACTTTTATGAATGAAAATGCTTGATTAGTTCATGTTTCACCGAACACACATTTTTGATCTTTCTGAAACTGTCGACTGTCGATTACTGCTTCATGTGTCACACACGCCGCCTCCGCTCTACCGAATACCGCGCGGTTTTTTGGTGCGACGTGCCCCGGACCGCGTTCACTTCACCGGAAAACCGCCTCCGCCCCGCAACGACGCTGCGCCGCGCTCTGTGCGTTTCAAGGCTTAGTCTCATTTCGTATGGCAATAAATAGTTACCGCCAAAGGCCGCCAGAGACGCTGTTCGCGTTGTCATACGAACGCGTAAGCGTTTATGTTTCAAAAAAAATATACGAGAGATACAGATACGAGGGCTGTTCCGAAAGTTTTTAGCTGCTCTCACTCTATTCATGCGATATATTTTTTATTTACACCATTATGAGGGTAATTTCAAAAGTTATGAGCTGAGATAAAATCGTTAGTAAGCAGCAAGTCTTTTTTTTTCACAACATTTCTTTTACCAAAAGGCCTTTTGTATGGGATTTTAAAAATTTGCGTAAATAGTACTATTTTTGATACCTAAAAATAGTTATGGCATCGAAATCCCTAACAACTGTGGTGGAAAATGCCCGTGATGACTTCCTAACTTAGTTTTGCTGATTTTAATGTAAAATCACTAAATGATTTTATTTAATTTAAGTTTTTTTTGTGATGATGACCAGTCCCTAGTCTCGCGACCTCACTAATATTCGACACCCCTGCTCATTGTCGCTGATTTTCATGCAATCGAAACAGATTACGTGGGTAGAAACAGGGAAGATTCATAGTTTGCGGTGTATAAAATTCCGTTTAGTTGTGGTGACGTATTAATGAATATTGGCCCGCAACACAAAATTGGTATTGTGACCCGTTCATCGCATATTCGATGGCTGTTGACACGTCGTACTACAATAAAAAAACCCAAGCGACTTTCATCAACAGTTTCACCCCAACACCCGCATAATGGTATCATTAAAACATATATCGCATGAATAGAGTGAGCGCAGCTATAAACTTTCGGAACAGCCCTCGTATGCGGGAGCGCGGTGCGCGAGCGAAAATGTATACAATAGAAAGGTTTAAAAATACTTTTTTAATTTCACTTGTTACCAAAATATCTAAATTTATGAGAACGGATTTGACACCATTTGCGCCTTTATGTTTTTCTACTCTTTTAGGTTGCACTCTACAGGTCAAATCTAAGATCTAACAGCCATGGACAAGTAAGTACAAGTACATGTATGCAGTCATCCAAGAAAGAGGTCTCCAACACCATCATATCAGCCGAAGGACGTCTGTCCACTGCGGATTGGCGATCGCAGTATCTCCACCGCACTCCAGAGATGCTCTTGCCCATCTCCCGGTGGTCTTGGTCGTGGTTTTAGGACATACCACCACCACCACCATATCAGCCCTAGGACGTCCACTGCTGGACATAGGCCTCCCCCAATTTCATGGGGGGTAAATGCCATAATCGCCACGCTTGGCATGCGGGTTGGCGATCGCAGTATCTCCACCGCACTCTAGGAATGCTGCTGCCCATTCCCCGGTGGTCTTGGTCGTAGTTTAAGGACATACACCGGTCCAGAAAGCGGTCTACATAACATACATATAATCATGCCTGTAAAAAATGCGAGATACAATTTACAGAGCCACTAATTATAGTTGGTCCCATATAGATATTTGATTATCTCTTAACACTGATTAGAAAGGCACGATTAAAATGTCAACTAGCGTATTTTTCTTGTATGGTGGGCTGCTAGACGCTAAGTATGTGGCGCCTAGACCTGCCTGCCGCTCTATCGGTCTTACCTTAGGGCCGTCCCTAAATAACGTGAGCATTTTGTCTGTTAGGTGGAAGATGTTGCTACCTCGCCGATTTGGAAGATCTGCGCAAGTCAGAGTAACTCGAGCCGAAAGCTGAATGAGGGAGCTAGCTAGCATAGCCGTTTATGTCGGAGATGAAGCTTGTGTCCTTCTCGCACTTGGTTCACTTTACGGCATAAAGCACGAAACGCACAGAGCGAGCGCTGCGCGCACATGGGGTGGAGGCGGTTTTTTTTTAATTATTAAAAATGGGATTGCTCTTCGCCAGCATCTAGCCAGGGAGCAAAGATGAGGCCGGCGATGAAGCGAGTTCACCCAGAAGATGCCTATTCACTTTTTTGCGTTTTTGATGTTTCCGTAACTGTCGACTGTCGATTACAGCTTCATATGTCACACACGCCGCCTCCGCTCTACACCGAATACCGCGTGGTTTTTTGGTGCGACGTGCCCCGGACCGTGTTCGCTTTACCGCAAAACCGCCTCCGCCGCGCAACGACGCTGCACCGCGCTCTGTGCGTTTTAAGCTTATAGTATGAGTAACTAGCTAGGCTGTTCTGTGATCTGCTTACCCATGATAGAAATTTGAGGTTAATTAATTGTCAGTGGAATAATATCTCCTATATTTGCAATAAATTCATCAAAATAAATCTAATTTCATGAAATTGGTTGTTAAAATTTTTGTCAGATTCAGATTATTATGAATAAAATTGTTTAATTTTTTGTATTATTTCATCAAGTTTTATTTAAATATACGAGTATGTTGAAAATTGAAAACTTTTACCGTTATTTTAATATACATGTAAAAGCCATCATTATTATAAAGATCTTGGATTTATTTCGCAGTTGTTCGATCATCATAATCATAACTTAGTAAAGTGGTATTTCACCTACTTTTTTACGTCAACTGAGAGGCTAGTATGATCGCTTATATGTCGGACATATAGCATTCGTCCCGTACTGTCAAGTATGTAAGTGCGAGAGGGACGAATGCTATATGTCCGACATATAAGCGATCATACTTGCCCCACTGGTTCAGCGCAAGTGCATATGTAGTATCAACCATTGCGTTGAAATGGGGTTTATTGCAGGCAGCTGTGTGGTCAATATATTATTACTCACCTTATTTATTTCTTTTTCTTAGGTTAGATTTTTTACAATAAATTTATCAAATGTAAAATATAAAAATACACGTACAAAGTATAAAAGCATTATAAAAAACCTAACCTAGAGTGCCGCCGGCAGCGAGGCGGGCCTAAGCTACCTCCGGACTATCCGCGCCGTGTCCAGGAGTACCGCCTTCTGTATTTGACTCTTGACCCAGCCATCTAACGAGTCTCTTGAGATGTTGGTCGAGACTCTTCGCTATTAGACCGTTCACAGAGACGACTATTGGGACAATAATCGTTGAATCAACATCCCACATGGCGGTTACCTCATGTGCCAAGTCTAGGTACTTGCTGACTTTGTCCTTCTCAGCTTTCACGAGGTTCTCGTCGTGGGGGATGATGATGTCAACGAGCACTGCCTGGCGCTTCAATCGATCTGTCAGCACGATATCAGGCTTGTTGGCTACAATAGTCCTGTCCGTGATGACAGATCGATCCTAATAGAGCGTTGCACGACCATTTTCGAGAACTGGCGCAGGTGTGTACTTATAATACGGCACTTCGAAGTCCACAAGACCGTATAAAAGAGCAAGCTGCTGGTGAATAATCCTGGCCACCAAGTTATGTCTGTGCAAGTACTCGCCGTTAGCAAGATGACTACAACCAGAAATAATATGCCTGAGTGACTCTCCGGGACGGCGGCATGCCCGACAAATGTCGACCGTACCGTCCTTCAGGATATATTTCCGGTAGTTGTTCGTCATGATAACCTCGTCCGCAATTGCACAGACAAAACCTTCAGTTTCCCAAAAAAGATCCCCAAAACGTAGCCAGTTCACCGATGCGAGCAGGTCTACGTCGGGCCCCGTAAGGGCCTTGTAGAACCGCCCACGCCTTACTCTTCCATACCGCCCTGCGGTCCTCGATGCTTAGTACTTTAAATCTGCGCCAGTTCTCGTTTGCCATGAAGAGCGGGGTGAAAGATGCGTCTGCTGCCACTACGTCACGATGCATCCCACACTCACTGTTTAGAAAGTAATCCCTGAGACTGCACACCTCGCGGTTGTGGAGGTCTTTGGCATTTAAGAAGCCGCGTCCTCCAAGCTTCCGTGGGATGTACAGTCTCATAACAGAAGATCGTGGGTGTAGCATACGGTGCGCAGTGAGCAGTACACGTACCCTTCGATCCAGGAAATCGAGCTCAGTCTGAGTCCACCTTAATATGCCAAAGGAGTATGTGAGCAAGGGCATCACCCAGGCGTTGAAGGCGCGAACCTTATTGCCGCCCGACAAAAAACTATTGAGTACTTTTGTCAGGCGACAGAAGAAGCGCTCCCTCACCGCCCGTTTGATGTCCCCACCCTCGATACCCAAAGACTGTGACATACCAAGATACTTATAGGTTTCTGCTTCGGAGAGAGATCTGAGAGCCATTGTCTCAGAAATATGTAAATTTGTGGAATTTACAACTTTCCCCCGCTGTACATGCATGACCGCACACTTATTGACACCAAATTCCATTTTGATGGCACTACTGAAGACCTCTGTGGTTTTCAGTAGCTCCAACAGGTCATGTTTATTTGGTGCAAATAGTTTAAGGTCGTCCATGTAGAGCAGATGAGAAATGACCTCACCCTCTCTCCGTAGCTGGCAACCTAGTCCCGAATCCTTCAGCAGGGTACTGAGCGGATTCAGCGCTAGGCAAAACCACAAGGGACTCAGACTATCACCCTGAAAAATACCTCGCTCAATCCTGATGGAATCTTGCGGGCCAGAGGGGCCCTCTCCTCCCCCGGGTTGACGAAGGACTGTGGTCCACTGCCCCATGCAAGCAACTAAGAAGGATCTCAAAACTGCATCCACTTTATACAGTTCTAAGATCCTCCTCAGCCATGAATGAGGCACCGAATCATAGGCCTTCTTATAGTCAATCCAGGCGGCCGAGAGGGTCCCTCTGTTTCGCCGGACTCGTTGGCAAATGGTCATGTCTATGAGGAGGAACTCTTTAGTACCACGTGACCCAACCCTACATCCATTTTGAGCGGGGACCAGAATGTTGTTCGCAACAATGTGCGTGTTAATTTTTGCTCTCAAAATGGATGTAAGGAGCTTGTATAGCGTCGGCAAGCACGTGATGGGTCTGTAGTTCTTCGCTTCCGTGGTACTACCGGACTTGTAGAGCAAGGAGGTAACACCAGTTGTTAAGGGAGGCGGCAGGGAACCGAGCTCGAGGGCTTGCTGGAACTGTGCTGCCAAACGCGCGTGTGAGCATCGAAACCATTTTAGCCAGAAGTTGTGCAATCCATCCGGGCCCGGACTTTTCCAGTTTGGAGCCGTACGGATGGCACAACTTACGTCTTCGGGGCTGACGGTAACAGACCCCATGGGTTCAATGGACTCACACTCACGCTTGACAACATCCATCCAGGCGCCCTCGGTGTGCTCGACAGGCACCGACCAAATACTACGCCAAAAGTTAACCATGGCTGTAGCATCCGGTCGCTGTCCATCAGACACACGATGGTCGGTTCCATCCCACTTCCGGTATACCTTCCTTTGGTCGCTTTGGAAAAGGCGATTCTGCTGGTATCGGTCCAGACGCTCTCTGTAGCGACGAATACGGCTTGCCCATGCATACACTTTCTGCTTCAGAAAGTCAATGCGTTCCGTGACACAGGCCATGTAGTCATGGGGCCTGACACCACTCCCCGCGAAGGCCTGGTTCACGAAGCGCATTACTCGGGGGCGGTTATTGCCCCCTCTGAAGCAGATCAGCTTAGCAATGAGAGTCCTATACGTATCGACACGCCGCTCAATTCGTACTTGCCAGGCAGGGACACTCCCGGTGGTCCTAGGTGCACGGTCAGCGTCCGGAAACTTGACGCGAGCAACACGGCACGCCGCGACGGCCCCGCAGTACATAATTGAGTGCGTGTCAATCAAATCTTCACTAGCCCCAAAATACGGGACTAGGAGATCGTTCTGGGCTCCCATTAACGCTAGATTGCGTCTATTCACGGGCAAGCGTGGTAGTCGCGGCCTAGAATTGGGTGTGGAGCGATACTGCGTAATCGCCTCTTCCAAAGCCCTCCTCATTAGTTCATGGGCATGGGTACTCACACTCTGATTCGCACAGCCTTCGTCGGCACTGGAATCAACCCGCGGTACCCCCGGTGCCGTATCGGGTGCAGGCACCGGAGCCGGCAGCGTGGCGGGTGGGTTCCGGGCCGAAGCGGAGGCTGCGCGAGCAGAGAGTGCCTCCATGCGGAGCCGATCAAGTGTCGCGTCATCCAACCGCTTGAGCCGTTGGATGACGCGCACCTGATCCGATAGCCGTTGCGCTGAAACGGAGATGGCTGGTTCAAGCGCGTGAAACAGAGGAAGCATCCTAACACGGTACGCGGACAAATTTGTTCCTCCATCTGTCGCTCCATAGTAGGCACGCATGCAGTTCTCGTTCATTGTTTGCGACCACTGCATGCGGCGCACTATACCACCTATATTATTACTATTATTATTGTACCTACCTACCTAAGTACAGTTGTTGTTCTAGTTTAGTTGAGCGCATCGCCAACAAACTGTTTTGTAGTTTGGCGAAACTTTAAACATAGTACCTCCTGTACATCACGCTTTCTTAAATAAATTAAAAGAAAAAAAAACCATTTTTGCCGGTACCCTATACCGGCAAAAAATTGTAATTGTAACGAAATCAATTTGGTTTGCTAATTTTCTCAGTACAGTCGAGGGCATAAATATGTTTACATTTTTGTACCTTATTTCAATGGAATGAGGTGAAAAATGTATACATATTGGTGCCTTTGATTGAACATGCATAGGTATTTTGCTATCTACTTTACTATCTATAGCTTGACACACAGAGCGCAGCGCAGCATTGTTGCGGGACGGAGGCGGTTTTGCGGTAAAGCAAACGCAGTCCAGGGCACGTCGCATCAAAAAACCGCGCGGTAATCGGTAGCGCCGTAGAGCGGGGGCGGCGTGTGTGACATGTGAAGCATTAATCGTCAGTCGACCGTTTCGGAAAGATCAAAAACCGGCCAAGTGCGAGTCGGACTCGCGCACGAAGGGTTCCGTACCAGAATACAAACGCCAACTACTCTGTTGTATGGGGGGAGCCCCCTTAATTATTATTATTATTTTGATTTTAGTATTTGCTGTTATAGCGGCAACAGAAATACACAATCTGTGAAAACTTCAACGGTCTAGCTATTACGGTTTTTGAGATACAGCCTGGTGACAGACGGACGGACGGACAGCGAAGTCTTAGTAATAGGGTCCCGTTTTTACCCTTTGGGTACGGAACCCTAAAAATGAAAATCCGCGCCGCACCCGCACTGTGCGTTTCGGGCTTAAAGGTGCGTAACATGTTTGTTACGTTTCGAGAGTAAAATTACGATTATTTTTAATAAAACCAGACCTAACTCTATATTCATAAATAACAAGTAAATTTTTAACAAAAAAACACCGACTCCAAACTTTGCCAGACCCCATCCTCCTGCTATATAATTTGAGGAGTTCCTTCGATGTAGCCTTACTTACCCCATCCTCTTGGTATACTTATATAATATGAGGAGTTGCCTCGATTTTTCCAAGATCCCGTCATAAGATCCAGACTTGGTGACAATGGGACCAACTAGAAAACACACCCTTTCAAACAAAAAAATATATTTGAAATCGGTCCACTAGTCTCCGAGTAATCGGTGAACATACAAAAAAAATAAAAATATTCCGACGAATTGACAACATCCTCCTTTTTTGAAGTCGGTAAAAAAGGATTATAGATATTACGCTACAATCTCACCTCAAAAGTCCAAAATAAATAATGAATCTAAATTTATTTAACTTAAGACTTTACAACATGTGTGGTTATTTGATAATTATCTAGTACTCATAGTGCTTGTCCCAATGATATAATTTGCCAGGGGTCGGCGCCACTGTAGCCGCTGCTTTCGGGGCTCTGGAAAAAAAAATGGAGCATTTATCTCAATCAAATCTTAAAGGTCCCCCGCACGCTCGACTGAACTCGAATTTCCATACAAACGTAGTTTCGTTGTCATTTTAAAACGCCGTACTGAAATAACATGAATCTTTGTATACACAGTGGGATCCGCCATATCTAGGCCAGAAATTAGTTTCTGTTGCTAGAAATTGTAATAAAAACAATACAGCGAGTTTGTGAGTTTTTTAGGTCTAGTATGAAAACCTTAATAGTCGCTGTATTTTTTCTCCATTACAATTTCAAGAAACAGAAACTCATTTCCGGCCTAGATATACCGGATCCCATTGTTTATACATAGTTTCATGTTATTCCAGCATGGCTTTTTAAAATGAGAGCGAAACTCCGTTTGTATGAAGAACCAAGCTTGCTGCGGACTCTTAATACTATTATAGTAGCGAGAGCAAGCGCCTATGCGAACTTGAAAATAACTTAATTTCAAACTAAAGAATAAAATTAAAAAAAAAGGTGCTCTGAGTAGCACTAGAATCTGTGACATCCTAGCATACGCGGGCAATCGCTCTAGCTAACTGAGCTATCGAAACAATCAAGCTCAGGCACGTAATCCTTCACTAGTGGTCTTACATGTTATGGAGGCTACAATGACATCTACCTACAAGACTCAGGCTTCGTTTAACGGGAACGACGTCGCAAATTACATTCCTTTTTATATTTTTTCCCTCTAATTTGATAGAATTTTCGTTATCAGACGTCACTGCTTACCATAGAGAAAATAAATAAGATAGAGTTCTCACTCCATACATCAGTTCTGTTATCAAAACTACTTATTATTTTGTAGTCGGCATCTAGCGTCAAATAGCGGAATTATCAGTACTGCTATACGACAATAGATGCCGTGACGAACGAACAATCAAATGCTGAACAATTTTTATCTAATATTATAACCGGATTAACCGGAACTCTGTTTTTAACTCATTCTGCTTTAAATATTAGTAGTAAATTGTTGAGAAATCCACTTTTCGTCAGTAGCGACATACGTGACATCTAGTATCTTTATATATACGAAATTACCAGTAAAAACTGATGAATGGAGTGAGCATTCTATCTTACTTATTTTTCTATGCTACTTACTTGATAAAAATAGTTTAGTATGAGATGGCGCTCCTTATGATGAGACATTTCTGTGTATTTTACGGTATTTTACGAGGCTAAAAAATATTTAATTACGTCACCAATAAATAGACCTTACGATCTTCTTATCTTATCTTCTCTACTGGGGTCTGCGGTTAAATCAAACTTCAGCTTAAGGATGAAATTTTAGAGAATTTTATTTTAATTGCATAAACATGAAAAAAGGACACACTGACCGTGGAAAAGTTTTACGTCATTATTAGGTATATTTCCCTACAGACTTCATACATACTAAATGAATAGAATAACTATAAAGAGCGTTTTTAAAGTTTCAAAAAAGTTGCTGATTTGATTATCAGTAAAATATTGTACGAGTATTGGCCGCGTATGCCAAGATGTCACAGTTTTAAATCCATTCCAGTTCCATCACCAAATGTCCAGACATGGTGAGCAACTTACATTTATCAGTCTACCATTTATTGACACAATAGTACATTTCGATGAGTGAAGAATGACATTTCCGCACGTGTATTGAACGACGTTCTTTAATACAGTTGCGAAAAAATAAGAAAAACAACAAGTAAGGAATTTGAAACTTTTATATTATTAATTCTGTAACATCATTTTTTTTTCCAAATGCATGTTCTATAAGACATTATCAATTGTAAATATAAAACATTGTACTATTATTACCTAAGTATCGTTATTTACGATTATTTATGTATCGTATATTTATAAAAACAATATCGAATGTTGCCTTTAGAAACTTAAAACATGCTTGCAGTAAGTAAAAACGCCTCTTCTTTGACAGGCGTTTCGGCAGCTATTCCGTTCCACTCAGACAACTTATTAAGAACGGTTTTTCAATATTCAATATTAAAAAATAAACGTGTTATAATGATGAAGAGGTAAGTAATAAAATATGAAATGTGTATATTTTTCGTATTCTGATATTAACAGTAGGTTTTTATGTTGATTACGACGTTTAAAGGAAACTAATATTTTACACCCAGCAATAAGGAGTCATGCATTGGAACAAACATAAATTAAAAAAAAAATGGAAAAGTGAAAAGCACTAGTGCGCGACAACCAACTTTCCGCACGCTAAACAGCTACGTAAAGTAGCACTTTTTGAGCAACTGTATTAAGACGAGGCATTCGAATTTTTGGTCGTGTTCTTTTCGATATTGTAAGCAAACCAGTTAATCTACGCATATGAAATTTTGGTATGTTAATTTTCATTATATAATCTAACAAACTGGGATCGGACAACACGCAAAGTGAAAATTTTCTCAATAGTTTTTCGTTCCAAACTATGGTCCATTTTTTTATTCTTTTGCTAATTATTCCGGAACTATAAGCATCCAACCTTTGAAATTTTCAGAAACGACGGTAATACTATTTATCTAGCAAACTGGGATATATCATTTTATTTACTTGTGTAGTTTATTTTATATGAATTATATTATAAATTCGGAAGTTATGCCGCATACGCCTTTGTGTTCATGAGCGCCATCACTGTCTTTTGTCTCTTTTTTTACGCGCGAAAGCAATTGACGCTATCTCATTAAGACTCCGCCTTCAGACGCCTGTGGCTTTTGCCGACGACGGATATGTGCCAAAATTGCGCTGATTTCGTAAATGAAAGCGGACGGAGCACAGCAGAGCAAAAAACCAATGGAGTCATCATCATTGACAGTTTTAAATTTGGACAACTATTCTGTCGATACAAGTCGGTCAGTAGTCAAAAGCTATTTATATATATGTGGGATTGGTACTTTTTGATAGCTGTGTAAGGTGCTGGCTGTTAGATGATGAATAAGGAACGTTCGATTGTAGTTTGAATTGCTTTGGAATGGCGAATGAGTTGACGTATGTTTCAGTATGTAAGACGAGTTGAACGGAGTAACATATTTTATAACGATGTAAATAAAACGAAGGATTATTTAAGAAGAGTTTACTTATTTAACCGTGGATCCTGTCTGAGGTTCTACAATTTTGGGGGCTCGTCCGGGATATGGAAGAAAAATCAAACCCTAGACAATGACACAGAAAATAATGAAGAATATTTAAGACGACGAAGACGAACAAGACTTGAAGACGAATAATTAAATACGAAGAGGACGAAGACGAAGGTGAAAATATGAACGAGACATATCGACAGATGTTAACGATGCCTATTTTTACGGCGGATGACGACTGCAACGTGGAAGGTTTTGTTGAAGACGTGGAGTCCAAATCCCTTTTGTATGGATGGACAGAACGTCAGCTACTTGTATTGACAAAGAGAAGGTTATGCGGCACGGCAGCGCTGTGGCTACGCTCAGAGGACCCCTTCAACACGTGGCATGAATTAAAATGGGCGTTACTACAAGAGTTTGGTGATAGTGAATACGATGGACCTGAAAAGCATGAAAGTATCCATAACAAATGCGACGATATTTCAACGCAGGACGACGCGCTCTCACCCACGCAAACGTCAATTTTGAACGAGTTCAAACACCAAAAAGAAGAAACATTGACAGATGACATTCTCATGCGTCAAAGTGAAAAAAATTGCAATAAATTTAACAAATGTGGCGAAAATTATGAAAACAGTGATGAAGGCGATGCCGTGAGGAGTGAAAATGTGCGGACGGAGCAGCCCGAACGAATTGTCGACGGCAATTGCAAAATTGATCGCAATATAGGAATGCAAGTCGTGCAATTGAAGACGAAAAGAAGTCCTTGTCGGAAGCTTACCATCGGACTGGAGGAAGACGGAGGGCGCAAGGACTGCTTCCAGAGTGTGCGAAGCAACGGCTTTGTGCAGGCAGGCAGCACGCGGGACTTCGATAAGGCGGTGTTCAGAGTGTGTTATTATGTGTTTCTGTGTGTCTTTAAGTATCGGTTTTATTTGTATGGTGTAATATTAAGTAGATAGTGTTTCTGATGTATTTTATATTACGATGTATACAGGGTGTGCTATGAAGACGAAAGTAAGTTGTGCAGCTGGTGACGGGTAAGTGCGGTGTCTGAAGGTGCATGACTGAGGGACCAGTACATGATAGCAGGATTGGCCGAGTGTGGGATTGGTACTTTTTGATAGCTGTGTAAGGTGCTGGCTGTTAGATGATGAATAAGGAACGTTCGATTGTAGTTTGAATTGCTTTGGAATGGCGAATGAGTTGACGTATGTTTCAGTATGTAAGACGAGTTGAACGGAGTAACATATTTTATAACGATGTAAATAAAACGAAGGATTATTTAAGAAGAGTTTACTTATTTAACCGTGGATCCTGTCTGAGGTTCTACATATATATATATATATATATATATATATAATATATATATATATATATATATATATATATAGATTATGTAAAGCATAATCTCATATCAAAAGCATATTAAAGAAAACGCATCATGTCAATATACGTGTCTAAATAATAGTAATGAATAGATATGGCGATTTTTACACATTATTACTGAACCGAATTAATCGCGTACAACTGAAATGCATTCGACTTTTTTTTTATGTCGGCTCGTGACCACGGATGTTGTAATACATTCGAAACGTCGGCCAAACCTCCAAAAAAGGTGAATACATTTCAGTTTACGCGAGTAGTATACTACAATAAATATATATTTCTATAAAACTTTATTATGATTAAATACTTTTTTTTCAACTGAATGTTTGACATCTTATTAAAATACATTCATGTGTTCAATACATAGGTACCAATACAATCCTTTTCTTAAATATTAATTGTACAACAACTATGTATCTTAACGCAGAATTTCACGACTGACACAGCAATATCTAGACACGCGGCAGCGTGTCCAGCCAAGTTCACCCCGGGAACTGACGGACAGCATCCGTGTGTTATTTTACACGAACCGTTTGGAGCCACATTTGATCCCTCAATAACTCCAAGTCTATTTAATAATAATAATAATATTGGGGGAAAATCTTACACAAATCGACCTAGTCCCAAACTAAGCAAAGCTTGTACTATGGGTACTAGACGACGATATACATACTTATATAGATAAATACATACTTAAATACATAGAAAACATCCAAGACCCAAGAACAAATATCCGTGAAAAATGCACAAATAAATGCCCTGGCCGGGATTCGAACCCGGGACCTCTAGCTTCGGAGGCAGAGTCACTACCAACTAGGCTAAACAGGTCGTCAATTTAACATAAAAGAATGAAATTTGGTACATGTATTAAGATCCTTTAGAATAACTAGAACCTCAAATTTCATAAATATAGGTAAAATAATTATTGAGATATTAAAGTCCAAAAAACGGCATTTTTACCACTGACTGACTGACTAGTAATCAAAAACCTAACCCACTTTCAGGTGACCTACAAAAGTGAAATTTGGCATCCAGCTTGGTAATTGTGTACATACACATAAAAAAATCAGAAAACTCTATTTTTTTTATTAGTTTTCTTATTATTATTAGTTGTTCTGTTGTTGTCCTCAGAACTCCATCATTTATTAACCGATTTGGAAAATTATTTTTATGTTTGAATTGGTATACTTTCGGGGTGGTTCCATTGTCATCAGGTCAGAGTGTAAGATTTGAGTCAGTTTTCTTAAATACCCTACAGATTTTATGGTATTATAACATACTGCATAGAAAACTGCCAAGTTAAGGCTCAAAATGCATTAAGCCGCAGTAAATTAATATTAATGTAATCAATGTAGTGCCGGACTTGCCACCATTTCAGAGAATCTACGGAACTTGGCACCCGTTTAGATCTCAAATCTTTTGTCGGTGAAGAAGACAACCAAACATCGCATTTTCTTAATATTGAACTTGGCTCCCATTTTCACATTTATGTTTTTGATGGGATATCATTACTTTTTGTCAATCTTCGCCAAATGGTGCTTTTTAAGAGCGAATGCACGAGTTACTTTACAAAATACCCAAATCGCTATAGGTGCACCTCAAATATTTGAAGAGTTCCCTCGATTTCTCCTGGACCCTATGATCAGAATCTTACTTGATATCTATGGGACTACCCCTGAACTATACCGTTTCAAACAAAAAAAGAATTTTCCAAATCGGTTAATAAATGACGGAGTTCTGAGGTAACTAGCATAAATAATAATAATAAAAAAACTAATAAAACAATCACTATTTTCGGTTTTTTTCTGGTGTACACACACAATTATCAAGCTGCATGCCAAATTTTAGCTTTCTAGGTCACCTAGAAGTGGGTTAGGTTTTTGATTACTAGTCAGTCAGTCAGTGATAAAAATGCCGTTTTTTGGAATTTAATATCTCAATAACTATTAAACCTATATTTATGAAATTTGGGTTTCTTGTTGTTCTAAAGGGTCTTAATACATGTACCAAAATTTTTTTTATGTTACATAGATTTGGAGTTATTGGGGGTTCAAAAGTGGCTCCAAACGGTTCGTGTAATATAACACACGGCTGCTGTCCGCCAGTTCCTAGGGTGAACTTGGCTGGACACGCTGCCGCGTGTCTAGATCGTGACTAGAGCATTCACTCGTGAAAAGTACCATTTGGTGAAGTTTGACAAAAAGGAATGATATCCCATCAAAAAGATAAATGTGAAAATGAGAGCCAAGTTCAATATTAAGAATATGCGACGCATGGTTGTCGTCTTCACCGACAAAAGAATTGAGATCTAAATGGGTGCCAAGTTTCATAGATTATCTAAAAAGGTGCCAAGTCTGGCACTAGGTTGTTTACTGTAAAACTAATTTATTGCGGCTTAATGCATTTTGAGCGTAAACTTGGCACCTGTTGGTTTGATAAGTGGCACGTGACGTCATATTGTAGGAGCCTTTTCGGAGGCCACTAGCATTGAGCTAGGTTTGTCCTTTGTTTGTTGACCAACTACAATAATGACATTTGATTGTCATCAAAAACTGGTTCAAATGGCACCATAAAAAAAATAGTTAACGTATATCAATAAAAAAAATCTCTATTCATTCTATGTTCTTGCTCCACTATTTGTTTTGAAAACTACACGCGCCGCACGAGCATGACGAACGAGTGTATCTAGCGGGTGGCGGGTTGGCGCGGGTGATGGGCGGAGCAAGCGTGGGAATTATTTTAGGTTGCCTCGTCTTAAAAAGTAATTTGCTTCTTCTTTCCTAATGCTAAGGAGTGGAATTTGCTGCTGTCATCTGTAGTACCTGATACATACAATTTTGGTCTCTTCAAGGCAAGAGTGAATAGGCAATTACTGAATCGGTGAGCAAGATCTAAGCAAGAGTCTAAAGCTTATCCATCACCAACTTTGTATAAATAACAAGTGGCATACCCTTTGTCAGAGCTGGCCTCTATCAGCACTTTGGTGACGTCAATGGGAGGAACTACATCACGGCGCGCATCTCTGGTGTAGTAGTAGTTTTGAGAGTGCCTGCAATTTCACAATACTTGTTTCAAGCATTTACATGTTGACCCATGAGGAAAATAAGGAAATCTTCTTGAATAAATAAAAATAAATAAATAAATATTGGGGGACAATCTAAGACAAATCGACCTAGTCCCAAACTAAGCAAAGCTTGTACTATGGGTACTAGACGACGATATACATAGTTATATAGATAAATACATAGAAAACATCTAAGACCCAAGAACAAATATCCGTGCTAAATGCACAAATGGCCTGGCCAGGATTCGAATCCGGGACCTCTAGTTTCGGAGGCAGTGTCACTACAACTAGGCTAAACAGGCCATCAAAAAATAAATCTTCCTTATATTTACATTAATTAATCAATGCTGCTTATCTAAACCCAATAAATATATATATAGTCCCTTTGAGGTGGGAGGTCAGATGGCAGTTGCTTCCGTAAAAATCAGTTCTTGGGATTAGGTAGCGGACCCGATCTTCAAGATGCAACTGTACTAGGCTGGGACTGGGATAATGCTAGGATGATGTGATGATGAAAGCAAGGCTGCTTATCTTAGCACTTCGATTTTTTTTTTATATTGGGGGACAATCTTACACAAATCGACCTAGTCCCAAACTAAGCAAAGCTTGTACTATGGGTACTAGACGACAATATACATACTTACTTAAATAGATAAATACATACTTAAATACATAGAGAACATCCAAGACCCAAGAACAAAATCCGTGCTAAATGCACAAATAATGCCCTGGCCGAGATTCGAACCCGGGACCTCTAGCTTCGGAGGCAGTGTCCCTACCAACTAGGCTAAACAGGCCGTCAAATGGGATCTTTTGTGCAAATAAGGTCTAGTTTCCCCCTCGGTTTGGAAGGTCACATGGCAGTAGCTTCCGTAAAAACTAGTGCCTACGCCAATTCTTGGGATTACCGGACCGCAGACATCCTTCAGGATGCAACTGTATTGGGAATAACGCTTTGAGGATGATGATGGAATTGTGCAAAGGCAATGCTGCTTACTCATCAACATTGCACTGCATCATCGTAAACTTGTTCGCCATTCCAAAGTAAAAAAACTACATTGCCTTATAAAATCATTAAAAATTACCAATTCTACATAAATTCAATGGTTTGTATTTGGCATGGGGGCTATAGATTTTCAGAATATGTTATGTTTACTCATTTTTTTGGTGCTGTAAGCTAATTATTTCTATGTTGCTAACACACTTAAAAATCTTATGGTATGATGTAGCAAGGAATTTAATATTTGATTAGTTAAAAACTAAAAAAAATATTGCTATGTATACAACTAAATTTATTGCTTTGATTGAAAATTTTGTTCCGCTTAACAAAATTTACATCGCGGAATTTCACTCAAATAATTTGAAATGCAATCAGTGAATGCAGTCAGTGAGTGTTACCAAAGACTGTTATAAGAGCTTAAGCGCTGTACAACTTTGTAAAGCGACAGTTTCTCAATCTACTTTTTTGTTTTTAAACATCAATACTTTTTAATTATTTACCACCTCAATCACTTACTTGTGAGCAACGCCGTCGGGAATTGCTGGCGGTGGCTGAGTCCTGTCAGCCAAGAATGGCTCAAATCTCAACGCATTGGTATGAGAACGCTATAAATAATAAAGAAAACGACGTAGAAATCAACAATATCAAGTTAGATTACATAATAAGTATAATGACCAAAACAATCGCAAAATTACTTACTCCGAGGAGGAAATTTCTAATTGCTTGCATGATTGGTGAAATATCACGCACTGCCACCTTAGCCTTACTCATTTTGAATATTTTTTTCGTGGATTTTAAGGGCAAAATTGAGATTTCGAGTAAAAGCAAATAAAATAACCTTACTGATTCTAATGTCAATGTCACTTTGACGTGACTTGACAGTTGTCTTGTTGACGTTTAGCGTTTAGTTTTTGCTTTGAAGTACGATACGTTCTTACCTTAACCCTTCAATGTCAAGAACATGTAAAGAAAGTCGTCACGAGTTGTCACTGTTGTCAGTGAGCTCCAAATTCCAATAGTTCTGCACACTACACTGAGAAATCATGCTGCCTAATAAGTTTTCTTATGTAGCGACTGTTTGCGAGTGAGTGATAGTTTTTTAGTCTTCAAGGGTTTGCATAACAAAGGCCGGAAAAGGAAACTCATGAGAAGTTGATTTTGATAAAGAATACGCGTACACGAATAGTCATATCTGCCGAGGCATAGAACTTTCTTCAAAAAACGCAATGGAATTAGAAAATAATAATAATAGTCCAAATTTAATTCTAAGGATTCAATAATAAAAATACAAAATACGGTCTCTTTTCCGGCCTAGGCCTTAAATTTTGTTTTTTTTTTTAATCGTATGGCATTTATTTACGAACCGTGAGATCTTCGAGAAGACAAGTACGGTTGCCAGTTTTTGTTGCACTTTTAGCACCACCCAGGGGTCACATGTAGGGTAACTAACGGTGGGTACTCCCTACGGACTTAGTGCAACTTCGACCCCCCTTTGTCAAGTGAGTGGGCAACTTGACTGCTAGAAGTTCTCAAGCCGCCCGAAGGCCTCTTACTTGGCTAAACGACTGCTGTCGTAGACAGCAGCCGGGATCAACGGCTTAACGTACCTTCCAAAGCACGAGAGCGCTCAGTTAGTAACCACTCAAAGCGGTAACCCATCCAAGAACTGACCTGCGCCCACATTGCTTAACCTCGCATACCGCACGCGGTACGCGAGCGCCGCTGGGCCACGAGCGCTCTATCATATCAATTTTGTATGAAATACCATTATGCGCCGCTATTTTCGCCGCACTGCGGTACGTCGCTGCCTATTATAACCAATATAACATAACGGCAATATTTCATTGCATTTTTGAAAAAAGTGTATTTATTGGCGAGCTTTGGTTTTTTCTCCATGGTGCTGTGTGTCTAATTAATGTAATGACCTAAAGATTGTCAAAAATAAAAATAGAATACAAGAGAAAACGGGATTATTTGCGCTTTGTATATCATATAGAACATAACTTCTGAATCATCCCGTTATTTACTACTTATACAATATTTTTTTATAATATATATTGTGTAAAAAATATTGACTTATTTTATTTAGGAATATCATTCTTCAGGCTGGGTGTGCGGCAGATTGGGCTGCAGTCTTCGTCGACGGTCGGACTCGAGCGAATGCGCCCGGTGGTTCCGCATACCCTGTAGGTTCAACTTCACACGGCGGTTCTTCTGTGACCGCACGCGCCGCTTGCTTATCATAGGGCTCAGCGAGTTGATCTGCTGTTGGTAGTCTTGGCTGATTTCTGGAACATGTCATATTAGGTGGCTCGATTTAATAAGTGGACTCGGCCAATTAATTCAGTTCTACTGCCTAGCTAGCATGATCGTGTTTATGTGGGACATATATCGTTCGCTCCTTACTAGCACCACAAATTATATAATACTAGTACTAGCACGTATGTAAGTACGAGAGGGAAGGATGCTGTATGTCTTACATAAACCCGATCATGCTATTTTTTCTACAAAAGATGCTATCTTTTCTATAAAGCGCGCATGTTCCTTAAAACCGTAAGTGTTGAGGTTTGAGATAAAGCAATCCAATAAAAGCTTCAGGATAAAGGTATTTGTGTATCCGACCTCGGTTTAATAACAAATATTATAACGTGATTTTTAGGGTTCCATTGAGTTGAAATTTGGTACAAAATAATGTAAGTTGGCTACCCAAAGATGGACATGTAACGTTAATAAATGAATTCCAAACATGGGGGCTACTTTTGGGGGATCGAATAGACAGTTAAAAAAAGTTGTGAATCATATCGCGTGACATATCAAATAAAAGGGCTCATTGTAAAAAAAAACTAATATATACTTTTTATAATTTTAAGATTAATTGGTTTGAAGTTATTGAAGAAAACAGGCGAAAATTGACCATTCCCCGTTTATATCTCCCAAGCTACCGGGCCTAAAATAAAAAATGCAGAAAATAGTCCTTTGCCTAGCTACATATTACAGGAAAACCTATAAGTCCAAACAATAAAACGTAAGCACCATGAGATTTCTATGAAAATTCGACCTTTTTTAATACAAAGTACAGGATAGTGGTTATAAAGGTGAAGTAGTAGTAGGTACGAATCCCTTCATTGCGCGTGGCTCGTCGACACGCACTTGGCCGGTTTTTCTTCTTATTCAGAACGCTGTAACATCAAGTGTTATGATGACTTGATAATAGAATCCGATTAATCGAAAGTAAGTAAGCCAAGGCCAGTAAGCCTTTAAAAACACTCACCATCTTCTAATATTTTTGTGTTCTTCCTGTCGAACCCATCGGTAAAATCCCGATAGTCCCTATTTATCCTGGCTAGCTCTTGTACCGTTTCCTGGTAGTCCTGGCTCAGGAGTGTATCTAATATTCTGTTACTCTTCTTGAAATACCCCAGGGACATGTATTGGGGATCAGTTTCGTGAGTATGTTGACTGCTGGTACTCTAAGTAAACAAAGCAAATGTTCATTATTAGAGGTTTTATGCTATATCAAAACATATACAAGCATCTTGTGCATGGAACATTGTAGCTATTGCTTAAATTATCCAATTTAGTCAATATTTACCGAAAGTGTTGTAGCCTACCAAAAACGATGATTAAGTTTCAGGAAACGTACGCAACACATAAGGATCTACAAAAGTGGTTTAATTAGATTAGTAAGGTATATGCTTAATTTAGGTTTGGGTCAATGAAAATGAATTTAATTGCATGAATACATAATGCGAATGTGTTTAAAGTTATCGAAGCCAGAAAAAATAATATTTTTTTATAACTTAGTTATTTCAATTGGATAACTGTTACTGTACTTCATGTTAAATCATCTTTTTCTTAAATCTGGATTCCATCTGTCTCACCAAATCGAAGAGATTATTACAACACTCGCTCACGACACCTACCGTGTTAGTTGAAAACGAGGAAATTAAATCTCAACGCACATCCTCGACACCACAGAGGAAGGACTAGAGACATGTTACTTGTGCTGGTTATAATTGTGGATACCTCAATTACGGCTACGATCACGAGGATTAATCTTAACCATACTGCCATCGCGCGTCAGGTCTAGATGTCAACTGAATTTGAACACTGCTTTCTTTATATACGACATGCTTACGAGCTGTAGGGTTGAGCCTCAACGTTCGGAGAAATGCTTTTCTGTCTGTCTGTCTGTCTGTCCGAGGCTTTGCTCTGTGATTGTTAGTGCTAGAAAACTGCAACTTTAGTATGGATATACATAAATCAATAAATCTGACAAAGGCATAAAATTTAATAAATTCTAAAAAAAAATTAAGGGTAAGTACCTCTCCTACACGTGAAGTGGGGATGATTTTTATATTTTGCTTTAACCCTATGGTATGAGATATTGTTGGATAGGTCTTTAAAAATGAATAGAGGTCTTCATCTAACATTTTTTGATAAAGTGAATATTTTCGGAAAAAATCACTCGAAAAGATAGAAGAAATATACCCCTCTCTAACTTTTGACCTATGGGTCCGAAAAATATGAAAAAGTCATGATAGTAAAGCTTAATAAAGACATTCAACAAAAACTATAGTCGATATGAGCATTTAACCTGTATTTGAGTTCTAAAAACAGTAAAAAAAATGAAAAGTTTTGAGTTTTAAAAGTCTTTCCTTCTTAGTAAAAGACATTTGAAACGCTGAGAAAGTATTCCCTTTTGCTTGTTTTTTTTTATTGACTTCATTGTGCAGTTACAGAACTCTACACTGAGCATGGCCCGTCATGCGACATTTTAGTCTATTTTTTACCAACGACGGTAGCATAGCCGCATAGCAAACAAGGTTACGGCCTATCTGTTACCAAGCAGATACAATAACCTATGTACGATTGGGACTCCAGAAGAATTACTCCTTCCAACTGAAAATGAAAAATTGCTCATCCTAGGCGGGACTTGAACCCGCGAACTCTGGAATCCTGCATATAAATTACTCCTTGTTGTATTTAAGTGTATATAATATAATCAAACCGTATACATTCGGCGGCCTGTTAAGCCTAGTTGGTAGTGACACTGCCTCCGAAGCTAGAGGTCCCGGGTTCGAATCCCGGCCAGGGCATTATTTGTGCATTTAGCACGGATATTTGTTCTTGGGTCTTGGATGTTTTCTATGTATTTATCTATATAAGTATGTATATCGTCGTCTAGTACCCATAGTACAAGCTTTGCTTAGTTAGGGACTAGGTCGATTTGTGTAAGTTTGTATATTTATTTATTTATAGATAGAACTATTGTAATACAGTCTAGCTAGTCTAATTTGACAAATGTTCAGATGTACTCTTTGAATAATGAATTGATAGATATTCTCCTACAACTGCTTATCTGGGTACGTTCCTTCGAACCGGATTTTGGTAGTGAAAATTCATAGGAATTACTTTTAACATTAAAATACCATAACTTCTTTTATCCTAAAATTAACGAGAAAAAAGAGGGCTAATTCATACACTTATATCTGCTTGTATTTTGTTTTGTTGTGTCTCATTTTGAAATAGTGGGAGGTGTAAGATACAAAACAACATCCACAAAGTCGCCCTAATCGTTTTATAGAAAATACTTTCTTTTTTATGAAGTTGGTTAATTAATACCTCTAAAACAGTCGCTCCAACCTTATAAGCTTATAAACAATGCGAGTCAAAGAACTGTGTCTTGATGTGCGTTGCTCGTGCCGAACAATGATGTTTTGACTATTGTAGAATTACTGATAATTGTCAACAAATAAATTCGTTTATGTCTGCCCAACTTGATTATCTTTGACTTGTAATAAAACATACCAAGTTTTAACAAACTTGGATTGTGAGTGAATCAAAGTTGTGCCGACATAAATTATAGTTATGTGATGGATGATGATATATTATTACTTTAAATATAAACCGAGTCAGGTATAGTGAAATATTTAGCTACTCTACATACTTGGATAGTTAATTTAGAGTTCATATTTTCAGCTTTCAAGTATTTCTATATGATAGGTATCATCTGGTTATTACTGAAATACAATTCAATAAAATTAACCTATTTTAGAAAAGGTAGGTCAATATGTGTAGGTATATTTTTCAACTTAATACTTAAACCCAAAAATAAACTTTTGAGACAAAGATGGGCGGTTACGAAAATTACGAAAGTAATCTTAATAGTATACGACTTCGTTTTAGCCTTTAGGTAAGTACCTACGGAAATTCATTTTTAGGCAACAGCTATAGGTAAACACGAATATAGAAAACAGATTTTCTCCTGTGTCCGTCTATTACTATTTATCCACTCACTTGCTTTGATTTTTGAGTTGAACTCTATTCCTTTGTAATACGGGTGATGTCTGGTAACCATTGTTTTGTATATTGTTTTTATATTGGGGGGCAATCTTACACAAATCGACCTAGTCCCAAACTAAGCAAAGCTTGTACTATGGGTACTATACGACGATATACATACTTATATAGATAAATACATAGAAAACAAGACTCAAGAACAAATATCCGTGCTAAGTGCACAAATAATGCCCTGGCCGGGATTCAACCCCGGGACCTCTAGCTTTGGAGGCAGAGTCACTACCAACTAGGCTAAACAGGCCGACTCTACCAAAAGCAAATGAGTTGTTACTTACAATTTAAACTTTTTGCGATATACGTACTTTTCGTCATCTTCAAGATTCAGCACGTTGCCCTGAAGCCAGCCAGCGAAATGACTAGTTTTAACAAGCCTATGGCCTGCCTTATGATAAGCAGACACCGCAGCCTTTGGTCCCTTACAGCTACGGAGTAGTCGCTAGCGCATTCATCATCATCATCATCATGTCAGCCGAAAGACGTCCACTGCTGGACATAGGCCTCCCCCAAAGACTTCCACAATGACCGATCCTGCGCCACCCGCATCCAGCGGACACCCGCGACCTTCACCAGGTCATCAGTCCACCGTGTGGGGGGCCTGCCCACGCTACGCCTTCCGGTACGTGGCCGCCACTAGAGAACCTTTCCGCCCCAACGGCCATCGGTTCTACGTGCTATGTGCCCCGCCCACTGCCACTTACGTGCTACACTTAACCTTTAATTGATTTGATAATGAGTTGTGTCGACAGTTTGAGACAAATGCAGGTCTCTCATTAGTAAAAGAGAGCGCATCCCCGGGAGTTCCGGTAATCTTACCACCAGGAACACAACATACCTATGGAGCGTGGCGTGTAGTCGGAATTATGGTTGCGGAATTGCGGTCTTCTGTAAGTCCCGATTCCAGTAGTGGGCACACACTAGGTATGTGATCCTGGCATATCCTTGATGGGTGGATTAGACGATCGTGGTCTTACTTTGAAGGTCACCATAACAATGTTGGATACACTATAAACTATAACCGAAAACTGCAACACCAGCTAACAGATTTCTTTTACATCACATCACCGAGGTCGAGATTTACTTGTCGAATATTATGCTAGAGCATTTAAGTTATATAACGTTGTTTATCATATTTTCTTAGATTTACGAGGCCAGCGATGATTGCACCACGGTAATACATCATGTCTAAAACTGCTTCTTTATGAAGCAAATAGCTGATAGTGTGGTGTCCGACTTGTCGTATGTTCGCAAAGTATCTGGGGTCAACTTAGTAAACATATGGAGATAACACAACTCTAAAACTGGTTTTAACCGCTTTTGTTGACTCCATCTTCGTTGCGCCAATAAATAATTGTGCGAGATTAAGTATGAGCATGAATTATATATTTTCAGTTGCTATGTGAGTCTCAGTCAACTCTACAATAATAACCACAAGAGTGTGAAGCATATATGTAGTCTAGTCATGTTTCGTATTTGAAATAATATAAACCGATTCTGATCAATACATTTAGAGAAGTAACTGGTACTAAATTACCCATTAGGTAATCCCAGTTATTTATTGATCGAGTGTGACGAAGGTTTCCGTGTCAGCTTCGGCTAAAAAGCTTTCGTATGTCCGTCCGGCGGATTTCTGGATTTCCTGCTGTTCTCCTCTACAGGTCACGTTTCTCAACAGATTATTTAATTTTGTGAGTAGGTTATTTTTTTTTGTAGAGTCAGTTTGTGGAAATATTGAAAAAAGGTTAAATAAAACTTGAAGTCTACAGCTGTTATAACCAGTAGTTACCTTCTATCAGCTTAACCATTTGACTTAGTGAACTGAACCACCTTTGTACTCTAATATGTACCACCTAGTGTTCATTCAACCGAACAAAACCAGAATCGATATTTTCTTGACCCCAAATGTCCCTTTATCACTATGACTATGACTGTTTGTTATTTGTAGAATATTGTGGAAACTGGTTTGATGCGGTTATATTCGCTAACCGCTTATGTTATCTGAATTTATGTTTCATTAAACTAGAGATCATTCGCGCTGATAAAGTACCTATACAAAAACGTTATTATTTTTCCATGTACAGCTGAAAGTTTTGCATTTTTCATTTCAATTCGTTTATTTTGTTTGTTCGTTGACCGCACCGCTAGCAGCGTGACGGGCACTCAGGCTATAACATAAATACCTAAACTTAGGCACAGAATAGTACCTACCTGCCTAGTACATCTAGGGTCCGATTTGACCACTTATTTATTTTTATTTTAGGTTAGCCTAACTGTAAGTCTGTTATTAATATAGCCATGGAGTCCAAGTATTGTTATCGCCAGCTAATAATTGTATCTACAGCAAATAACATTTTTATCCTGAAAATTTATTTTTTCCTCACAAATGTGTTAAAAAACGTCTTATGATACTCGTGAGGGTGATCATTACATTACAATACTCCCTCACCGCACTCGCCGTATGGCTTGGGCGTGTAATACCGCCTCTAGTGTAATGATCAACCTACCTCACTTGTAACTGTACTATTAAGTCAACCTTATTATAACACCATAGGCATGGAAATTTTACTACTATAACCCATCCGAAAATGAGCTCATAGTCAGACTCGCTAAAATAATTTCTACTGCTACTGAGAACTAATTTTAAAAAGATTACTTTGATACCGCTAGCCGTAACACTTGAGATTGTTCTTGATGCTATGGAGTTGACCACTCAAGATACCTCCTAACGTCCTTGATGTTTAAAGGGCTAATTATGAGTCTACCATCACACAGGGCCATAATGTGTTTCATGTGTGTGTGTGTTTAAATTATAGTTCGGCCTACTTTCCACGGATGTGTTTTCTAGAGGCATTTAATGCGTTGCCCTTGAGTGAGCCAATAGAATTGGTAAGATTATCCGGCTCAGACAAACCGAAAAGTCATTACGATCTGAAGTAAATAGAACAACCAAGTCTGTGATATTGATATCAATACTGCGAAAGACTAGATCTAGATATCAGGCCCGTATACCACAAACCTTTACAAGTCTAGGTATAAATCGACGAAATTGTAGAATATATACAAAAACTTCACAGTTTCTTCAAATTGTACGCATGTAAAGTTTTCTGGCCTAGCTAGCATGATAGCTTTTATACCGTCACGTTTTATGTAACATTTTAGTACATTTCGGCCATATAACCTGATGGTATAAGTTATCACAAAGTACAATATATATACTGAGATAGAGATACCAGTGAAATACTCCACATAGATCGTAGCGCCGTTGTGTATTTAGTATGAACTAACCGCACGAACACTGCATCTCTGTCACTTCAATATGCAAGTGCAATAGAGATAGCACCCAGTGACATCTGGTGCAAACAAGCTAAACTAACATTTCCATAGAAAAATTAGTACTTCGAGCTGAAAGGCCCCTGTAAGTTATCCTGAATATCCTGATAGCTAGGCTTGTATCCAGACGGCATCGTGAGGACACTTCTTTTGTGTTGGCAGCACTGGCAGGGTTACGTTATTTTTTAATTAGTTATGTACATAAATTTTGATAGATTTATATTAATTTTCTATTAACTTCATTGAAATATTCAACCGGAGTGGAAAATTTACAATTGGCCAAGAGCATGTTGGGCCATGCTCAGTGTAGGGTTCCGTAGTTGCCTAATGAACTTAATTTAAAAAATCAAAAACAAGCAGAAGGGAATACTTTCGCAGCGTTTCATACAACTTTTACTAATTCAAAATTTGATGAAGACTTTTATTCATTTTGAAAGACCTATCCAACAAAATCCCTCACCGTAGGGATAAAGCGAAAAAAAAAATGTTATAGGATTTATTTCACCACTGTTCGATTTATTGATTTATATATATCCACAGACAGACGGACATGACAATGATGACAAAACTATAAGGGTTCCTACTTGACAACGGAAGCCTAAAAATTGATCATACCGGGCGTTCACTCCGGTTTGAAATTATAATGCCGCTAACCGCACGATTCCGCTTGTAAATATTTTTACAGTAATTTCATTGAAATTGAATAATTTTATGATTAATTAAAAAATGAATCGTTCTTATGTAACACAAAGCCATCTACTCAAATGGTTCCGTCATGTCACAAGTCAATGTCATTGCCAACAAAAAAATCCTCCATGACAATTTTGACAGCTCGCTGCGAAATTTTGGCGGGATTGTTGTGTAAAATGAGTTCTTAAAAACGGATTTTATAATTAATATTGTGTTGGTTTTTCCTGTTGTTGGATAGTTGGATACACAATACATAACTAAACGTACAATACATGCTCAATGAGAACCTGCTATAAAAATAATTCGCCATTGCTGGACAGAAGATACTGATAATTGGTGTCAAAGTTGAGATGAAGTTTGTGTGGATATTACAATAAATAGGAAGGCGTTGATAGTCTCCGACCAGTTAGAGTGCGCTCCGCCGAGCGTACAGAAGAGCCAAATAACTATATTTTTTTAATGGTCTGAGTTTTTGTCTCCAAAATGCCACCTGTTGCAATACAAGATGAGGTAATTAATATTTGTTTATTTTTTCGTTTACTGTCTTATTAGGATTTAAAATTAGTTATTCTATGACGTAATAATAGTTTTGAATTGATATCTGCCGCTTTTTATTATAATTAAATAAAATTATGTTTATTTAACCTTTATTTGTATAACAAAAGCAATTGTATAACCACACTTCTTATCCTGCTCAAAAAGTACTAGTGGAATATTGTCATGAAGTTTTTTGTAGACATATGTTTATTGCCTTTACATTGTAAGTCATTTAAAAACTGCTTGATTTCATATATGGTTGATTTACAATTTATATATAGCTTTAATACATTTTTTTTAATATTTTCAGACACCAAAGACTAAGTTGCGCATAGCGATAATTGGGCAGAGCACATTTGCTGCTGAAGTGTTCAAGTTACTGGTGAAGGATGGTCATGAAGTGGTCGGAGTGTTCACGGTCTTAGACAAGGGCAATCGGGAGGACCCTCTTGGTAAGTTCTGCATTCTTGGTACCTACCCATTTACTAAATTAATGTGTAATAAGATTTTTTCACTTCTCATGCTCTAAAAGTTTGTCTTTATGGTGTGCTTAGGCGACAAAAAGGCGCTTTTTATGCTCTAGAGCATAAAGTAAAAGTTGTCACGGGTGCGCCTCTTTTTTCATATAATAAATTATTAATAATCAATGGTTGAACACAGGAAAACCTCCTAATAGGGATAAAAATTATGTAAAACTTCCGCATATATAACATCACACATTACTTGGTATAGTTTTTATATGAACGGACAGTTATTTTATAACAAATTAAAATCGTGGCTCGTTGAAAAAGCTCATTATAATGTATCCGAATTGTTGTAACATTTAACTGATCCAATAATCATAATAGTAATTTAATTTTGTATCTTAATTTGTAATTTAACTATAACTGTAAGAGACACTGACATATTTAATGGGTAAAGTTTTGTACCTTTAAGTACTTATGTTAATGTAAATACGAGTATGATGAAATGTATTATTTTGACGTGTAATGTGTAAAATCATTGCAAATAAATGAGTATGAGTATGAGTATGAGTATGTAAAACCATGAAAGTCCATGAAATTTATTCTCCGGTTAGTAATAAGCCATCACAAATATAAAAGACTTGTCAGGGAGCTCTCTCAATCTCACTCTATCTAGGGCTCCCTCCTTGACTTCCTTATACAATATGAATGCTTTTTTTTTCTTTTATTTGTTTAATGTTACTTATATTAGGTCATTCCTTTTGTCACTTGCATGCATACACAAGTCATATTAATATATTTTTGGTCTGCCACAGCTACAATCGCAGCACAAAACGGAAAACCCGTGTACAAATACAAGACATGGAGGGTAAAAGGACAGGTCATCCCAGAAATCTTAGAAGAATACAAAACTGTAAGTCTTTTATTTATTTTTTCGTTTATGAGGTCTTATAGCTAGGATAGCGGAGCGGAGGCGGCGTGTGTGACATATGAAGCAGTAATTGACACCATTGTCAGTCGACAATTTCGGAAAGATCAAAAATGCAAAACCGCCTCCTCCCGCACCGCGCCGCGCCCGCTTTGTGTGTTTCGAGGTTTAGTATTTACTTACCCCCTTATTCATAAAACTTTACAAACCTCTGTTAACTAATAGTTGTTTTGTCCCTTTCTCACAAAAATAAATGTCAAAGTGACAGATAAGGACAAACCAACTTTAGCGGCTTGTTAACTAATAGAGGCTTGATGGACGTTTATGAATAAGGGGGTTAGTATTTACTTATCTAATATATGTATATACTAATATTATAAAGTAGAGATGCCACGGATAGTTGTTTGGGATAGTTGTTTGGCCGGATACTGGATACCAGATATTCGGCCTGACCACCTGCCGAATATTCGGCCGGCGGAACTATACCTACATTTTGAGTTTTGCAGGTACGCGTGGTGCAGGTTTTGACCTGTTTCGTAGTGAACGTTCGTTGTATGCATCACAAAGTAGCCTTTGGTGGATTTCCAATAAAAACCAGAAAACCCTCGCTTTTTTACTGATCACCAAACTTACTTAAAATTGTTTCATAAGAATATACTAGTTTTATTATGACTGTTACTATTTTTTAGATTCCATTTTTTGCTCCAAAATCAGGCAAGTTTACTATCCGGTATCCGGCCGGATAGTACGTTGCTATCCGGTATCCGGCGGGATATTAAAATAAAGGCTGGATAGGCCGGATACCAGATAGTAAGTGAATATTCGGTGCATCTCTATTATAAAGCTGAAGAGTTTGTTAGTTTGTTTGTTTGAACGCGCTAATCTCAGGAACTACTGGTCCGAATCGAAAAATTCTTTTTGTGTTGCATAGTCCATTTATCAAGGAAGGCTTTAGGATATATAACATAACATCACGCTGCGACCAATCGGATCGAAGACGCGGACGAAGTCGCGGGCAACAGCTCGTTTCAAATAATTTTATAAAAATATATAAGTACACTTATTATATACTTACATATATTCGTATCATCATATCAGATGGACGTCCAGTGCTGGACATAGGCAATTAGGCACTCTCCTAAAGGATGCCACAATAACCGGTAGGTGTATACTCGTATATACTTACTTATCACATCTCGCGGTGCACGCAATATTTCAATATAATTATGTGAATATTGAAGCCAAATCCATACTGTAGAAATCCGCGATGATATTGACATACCAGTATTGTGATAATACCTAATCACTGTTTAAAAGTCCTCTACAACAGGTATATTTATTTACCTCTATGTTTCGTCGCATAAATCCCATGGTCTAACCAACATAAGCTTTAGGTATAATGGTTTTCAGATAATTATCATAAATATGCGTAAACCAGAGCAGTTGTACATGTACCTTTTTAGGGTTCCGTACCCAAAGGGCAAAAACGGGACCCTGTTACTAAGACTCCGCTGTCTGTCCGTCCATCTGTCTGTCACCAGGCTGTGATCTTTTCAGAAAAATGAAAATATTAACAGTCCCATCGCTGTACATATTGGAAATATCTAAAATTGTCCGTAAAAGCATAAATCTATTTAAAGAACGTGGCCCTGATAAACGTCATGCGGGCAACCTTTTGGTCAACAGACACAAACTTAAAAAATCTGAGCAGTGCTACTGGTACATGGGTCCAAAAATTTATAATTGCCTACCAAGTAATGTAAAAGAAGCTAAAATGTCCGAGAGTGCATTCGTTAACCAACTGAAGGACTTCCTAACAGAAAAAGCGTATTATAGCCTTAATGAATTCTTAACTAACAATAAGTAATAATTCTATTCTTATGATTATAAATAAATTTATCTGTTTTTTAACAAATTGACATAGTAATTGAATTGTGATTGTATTATATTTCCCTTCTGAATTGTATTCCACCTGTAAATTATTGTTAACTTTTATTGTATTTTAATTTAACGTACTCGTATCTTAGCCAAATCTGAATCTGATAAGTTTAATTTAAAGTGTTCATATCATGACAATTGACCTGTAACTTATGTTATCAATAAAGAATTGTATTGTATTGTATTGTATCTCAAGAACCGCGATAGAGATATAGAATTTTTTACATATGATGTATTTCTGTTGTCGCTATAACAACAAATATTAAAAACCGGCTGCTTTTGCTGTTTTTATAGATAATGGTACGGAAGCCTTAGTGCGCGAGTCCGACTCGCACTTGGCCAGTTTTTCTACTCCAGCGTTATAATCTGTCAATTAAATGACTGGCAGCAGTATTAAAACGATAAACATTTTACACAACTGCAAGTCTATACCATAGACAAGTCATTTTGTGACTGGTTGGAGAATCATAATGGATTTCCATACATTATTATACAACTGTTATATATTTTTCAATTTTAAAAGATGCATGTTACCTAATGCCCGAATTCTGCCACTATATCGATTTTTAATTTAAATCAAATTATTTTGCTGTTGTAGAATAATTATTGCATGCAACGTTACATAATTAGGTCTTAAAATTCTCGAGTCTTTAGTAACAAAACGAGCGTAGCGAGCAGCACCGACTTTCGAATTTTAAGAACTCTTATTATGTAACAGTTGCATATGTTTTAAGTTAGTTTTTAGGTTGTGTTTTTAGTTTGGAATCTTTGTAACGCTTTGGGTTAAACTGTAATGTTACATTACTTTACTTTAGATTCAATAAATACATAAATAAATATAATATTATTGTTATGCTACTGATAAATTGGGATTTGAATCGAGTCATCAATCTTATTGTTCCGCCTGCCTACTGAACTCGTGAACTCTCTTATCTTATATTCTGACCATTCTATATTCGAAGACTAGTTTAGTTTGATACAGGTTTTCCTTCGGCGAGGCTAGCTGACACCTCAGCGAGAAAGCTGTCGCGATAAAATTGACATTTCCCCGGACGCTCGGCCGAACTCGATTCTCCATACAAACGTAGTTTCCTTCTCATTTTAAAACGCCATGCTGAAATAACACGAAACTTTGTATTAACTTTGGGATCCGTCATATCTAGGTCGCAAATTTGTTTCTGTTGCTAGAAATTGGAATGAAAAAAAAATACAGCGAGTTTTTGAATTTTTTAGGTCTTGTATGAAAACCTTAATAATCGCTGTATTTGTTCTCCATTACATTACATTTTCAAGCAACAGGAACTAATTTCAAACCTAGATATACCGGATCCCCTTGTGTACCTATACAAAGTTTCAAATGATTCCAGCATGCCATTTTAAATGAGAGCGAAACTACGTTTGCATGGAGAACCGAGCTTACTGCGCGTCTAGGCACGTGCTAGGCACGGTGCGTCGTCGTCGTGTCGTGGAAATCTACGACGAAAACTTTATGTTTACAACACGCCTACGTATCGTGGTACGATCGATGTACAGTCAAGTTCATTACTGCATGGACAGATGTCGACCGTATTGCTGTAGTAATAGGGTTGAAACTTGCACTTTTGAAGCCCACAGTACGGCAAAAAACTAACGTTATATTCCTGCGCCGGCGAAAGAACGCTTGTTGATCATGATCGTACTGGCAGGGTCGCCATGTAGAGGAGAGATGCGGGGGAGACAATGAAATAAGGCTATGATCGAATATAAACTGATGTATTTAGTGCTATGCACTGATATTTATAGGTATGCTTATCCTAATACACCGCTACTTAATCCCGAAAATTGGCGTATGCACTAGTTTTGTCTCCAAACATTTAAAAAAAATAAAAAAAAAACATAAAAAAGTCTCCATACTTATAATAAGAATGTAAATAAATAAACTGTAATTTATATTAAATGCTTTTAAAATTTTCAATTAATTTGTTTGCAAAAATACTAAATAAAAAAAAAACTGTATTTTAAATGCGCAAAACGATTCACGCGCACCTCAAAATATTGTTTTAGTAAAGTTTATAAAATACTTTTATTAGTCGGTATATCTTTAGCCTTAAAGCCGTTTTTCGAGCAGCACATTCGCTGAATTATACAATATTTTCTCCTTGTACCTAAAACATTAATTAAGTATGTGTTGTACAGTTAGCAGCAAATGTAGATGATCATTTTAGTACTTTGTCGCGCTAACGTCACAATATTGCGACAGTTGGGTTGCGTCAAAGTAGTGAAAGTGACAAGGTGCTAAAATGATCATCTACTTTTGCTGTTGACGATACCAACCAGTGTCTGTTGTCTAATAGATAATATTGCCTTATTTAACGACAAGTCATGCTAATTTGAACTCTAGAAAATTTACTTTACGTACCAAAGGCTCAACTAAAACAAATAAGACGCACCCTGTATTTTATGTGTATCAAAATATTTAACAAGCTTCCTAGAGATATTAAAGACTTACCCCTGAAACAATTCAAGAAGAGACGGTTTATATGATATTGCGAACTATGCGTCTACTCTATTAATGAATTCCTAGAGATAAAAATTAGTAATAAGTAATCCCTTTATTTTGTCTGTTCTTAACCGACAACAAAATATAGACTATTATTTTGCATGCTTATTTAAGTAGAATATGGCGGACTGTAATATAAAATTGTACCAACATAATGTGACCCGTATTCAGCAAATAAATTTCATTTCATTTCATTTCTAGGTATGTAATTTTAAAGTGTCAATTGGCATTATATTGTTTTATTTCCTGTTGTTTTTTTTGACAGCGGTTTTCCGCCTTATCACAATGGAATAAGGGGCAAAATTGTTAACTATCATTTGCTCTTAACTGTACATGCATTATGTGGACAAGTTTCGAAGATGACTGATCTAAAATCCTAATATCTGAATTTGTTCGTTCCACACATACTAAAAAGGAAAGTGAAATAAAAGCTTGTAATATAAAGTTAGCGGTATTTACTCAAGATCTAAATACGTATATAGTATTATCTTATCAAATGGCAAAATAATACCAGTTTTCATTCTGACATTTGACATTGACTAGTAAAATTTTACATTACCAGACATGAACTTGTCAATGTGTTGTCAATCATTCACTTAATTAGATGATTGATATACACTTCGGGTCTAGTCGTATCGTATGCCGAGTTTGCCCGATGGAAATAGTTATTTGTTCAACAAGAGAGCAAAGTAGATTTTTGCTGCGAGTGTTGATGTTGAGCCCCGAGCAAGTGAAAAAAAAACCTACAATATGAATATGACAAATTAAAAAGTAAGTATTTTTCACGCTCGCAGCAAAATTGCATTTTGCTCACTGGTTTCAAGCAGCAAAACCGCCATTTTCGAGCCGCTGAGGTGAAAAACTTTATTCGCTACATCTGTATAATAAATAATAGCTTATACCATTAAAAAACTGACTTCGTTTTGTACTTGCTATGCCACAATTTGTGGTTTCCGTGAGGCAATGCTTGGTTACCTACAGAAAATGCCGAAATCGGCATATGCGTGCCTATCAAATTCGAGGAGTTCCGTCGATTCCTCCTAGATCCCATCATCAGATCTTCACCAAATTTATATGGGACCAATGTCGGGGAGGAGGAACATACATACATACATTAAAAAAAACAAGCAAACTTGCAGACGAACTGAGTACCTCCTTCCTTCTATTGAAGTCGGTAATATTAATAATATCTTTGTTACTCCAAAAAAACCAAGGATAGGCTCGTCCAGACTGCCGGGGTTGGCGCGCGTCTAATGGATGATTCAAAGCAAGAGAGTCAAAGCAATTCGAACCCTCCATTTAGAAGTTAGATTTCATATTTGAATGGGTTGCGGGCAGCCAGTCGGCTGCCGCCGGCTCTGCCGCTGCCGTTTCGATACGAAGTCTAGCTGCTGTATGGAGGTTTCGAATTCCTTTGACTCTGGTGACGTGCACGCTGACACCGGCCTTTTATTGTGAATCGTCCATTATGCCATAGATGCGTTTGTATCCACCAATCATATTCATCGGTTCTTTGCATCTTTGCATCATCATCCTCCTAGCGTTATTCCCAGTACAGTTGCATCCTGCAGGATGCCTGGGGTCCGCTACCTAATCCCAAGAATTGGCGTAGGCACTAGTTTTTACGGAAGCGACTGCCATCTGACCTTCCAACCCAAGGGGGAAACTAGACCTTATTGGGATTAGGCTTGTCAAGTGAGTGGGCAACTTGACTGTTAAAAGTTCTCAAGCCGTCCGGAGGCCTCTAACTTGGCTTTACGACTGCTATCATAGACAGACAGCAACCGGGATCAACGGCTTAGCGTGCCTTCCAAAGCACGGGAGCGCTCAGTTAGTAACCACTCAAAGCGGTCACCCATCCAAGGAGACCTCGCCAGACATTGCTTAACCTCGCATATCGCACGCGGTACGCGGGTGCCGCTGGGCCACGAACGCTCCTTCCAAAGATCTTTGCATCATAAAATCATAATATTAAGACGCAAAACACAATAAGATTTTTATGGGGAGGCAAATGATACTATATCGTATCTGCGGCGACCTAATGCGAGTTATTTGAAAGCCATGGCCTTAACTGATAATATGGACTTTGTCGCACCATGATTTACATATTTTGTATCTAATAATATGTTATTTCATATACAATTTAAACTCTTATGCTACGTTTTACAAGCTTTATTTATTTAACTTAGCTTATTAGTTACCGTGTTTATTTAAGATTCTTATGATTCCCCAGTACGCTCGGCTGAATTCGATTCTCCATGCAAACGTAGTTACGCTCTCATTTTAAAACGCCATGCTAGAATAACATGAAACTTTGTATACACATTGGAAGCCGCCATATCTAGGTCGGAAATTGGTTTCTGTTGCTAGAAATTGTAAGAGAAAAAAAAATACAGCGAATTTTTGAGTTTTTTACGTCTTGTATGAAAACCTTAATAATCGCTGTATTTTTTCTCAATTGTAATTTCAAGCAACAGAAACTAATTTCCGATATAGATATGCCGGATCCCATTGTGTATACAAAGTTTCATGTTATTCTAGCACGGCGTTTTAAAATGAGAGAGAAACTATGTTTGTATGGAGAACCGACCTTACTGCGGACTCTTATGATATTTAGCGATGTGACAGACAGACAGAGTAGCACCATAACGGTTCCTTTTTACCTTTTTGCTACGGAACCCTAACAATGTTTTACAATAAATTAAATATACTATAATTGCAGGTGAAAGCCGACATCAATGTACTGCCGTTCTGCACCCAATTCATCCCCATGGAGGTGATCAACTACCCCAAGTACCAGAGTATCTGCTACCACCCCAGCATACTGCCGCGGCACAGGGGCGCCTCTTCTATCAACTGGTAAGTGTTACACCATGGTGGATCCAGGAATTTGGTGTCACAGAATAATTCGGACCCGAGTAATGGGTATGTCCTAAAACTACGTCCAGGGTCACCGTAAGGTGGGCAGCAGCATTCCTTTAAGACGGTGCAAATTACTGCGATCGCCAACCCTCATGCTAAGCGTGCTGATTACGGCATTCCCTTCGTGGAAGAGAGAAGCCGTTGGATGACGGCGGCGCAAGACCGGCCATTGTGGAGATCTTCGGCGAGGCCTTTGTCCAGCGGGGACGTCTTCCGGCTGATATGATGATGATGATGTGACAGAATAAATAATAGTACCTAAAGGTGCATAACCAAGGTACAGGTACCGATGGCCGTTGGGGCGGAAAGGTTCTCGAGTGGCGACCACGTACTGGTAGTCCCCCCTCAAGGTGAATTGATGACTTGGTAAAGTGTCGGGGAATTTCGCTGGATGCTAGTGGCGCAGAACCGGTCATTGTACCTCTCTTATGTCCAGCAGTGGACGTCCATCGGCTGATATGATGATGGTGATGAAAGGTACAGAAGTCCATCTGCTTTAGTGACAACATTAGCTGTCAAATATTAGCCATAAACTATACTAGAGTTTGATGATTTAAGCGAGGGCTCTTCTTCTCAGTCATTCACTGTTGTGAGAGTGGTCCTGGCTGCTTGGATGCCATACATAGCTGATCTTCGCTTCTGGCTTTGTTGTTGGTAATGAACTTCTAACTTTCCCTTGCGTCTCTCGATTTCTGACGGTTGGTTGCATTGCAAGTGCACTCGACGACGGATGACTTCGTCACTACTTTCAAAAGGTCCGTCCATCGGGTAGGAAAGCGTCTTCTGGATCTTTTTCCTTCGACCTAGCCTTTTACTACCAGCCTTTCCAATGACTCCACATTTCTGGCTATAAACCAAAAAACTTAAGTATTCATAATTGCACAGTTGATGAAAACCGTTTTTCTATTCTAAGTTCTTGTAAAATAGAAATATTGGTCCGGAAGGCTGTCCAGGGGATTCGCAACATGCGTCTCCAGCGTCACATCTCAAGGGCGTCAATTTTTCGGCGGTTTTCTAGTCTGGGTGACCAGGTTTCAGCGCCGTAAAGAAGTATCGGAAAGACAAGGCACTTCATTAGTCGAACCTTAGTTGTTTTAGTTACTCTCCTGTCCTTCCAGTTCTTGCCTAACTTCTCCACAGCAGACCTAGTGATGGCAGAAATGAAGACGATGGATGTAAACCCAGAAGTCACTCAAAAACGCGCCGAATGGCGTAAACGGACTAGGAGGGCCGACCCCAAAAGATATGGGATATAGGCTCGGGAAATGATGATGAGACCTGCGATGGCACAACGTCTTCTGATTTCCTGGTCACGGCCCCCAATATTGGAAATAAAGGAACCAATATATATGAAGTTCTGTACCACTTCACAGTTCGCTATTATGTTTATATCTGCACTGTTCTGCTTGGCCATGTCCACTATCATTATCTTGGTTTTATCTCTATTCATGGCAAGTCCAAAAACAAGACTGGTTACTTCAAGGCGTGTCAAGAGGTCCTCTATATCTTGTTTTGCGAGGGTTATCGACCGATTAAGTCAACATTCAATGAGATTATTTTCGTTCTTAATTTGTGTTAAAAATACTTAGAACCCATCCTGAATCTCAAAAAGTAGTATAGGTGAATCATCATCATCATCATCATTTCAGCCGAATGACGTCCACTGCTGGACATAGGCCTCCCCCAAAGACTTCCACAATGACCGGTCCTGCGCCACCCGCATCCAGTATAGGTGAATAACTTAAGAAAATTACCTGTTGTATGTAGTTATTACGTGTTCGAATAGGAGTTTTGTTTGTTTTGGACATTTTAAATATGTACTCGTAATGTCTATTCGAACACGCTTCAACTACATACGACAGGTCCTTTTCTTATGTTTTTTATCTATAATGGCCAAGCGGCCGAGTGCGTGTCGGACCACGGATTACCGGCTTTGCTTAGTTTGAGAATGGGTCGATTTGTGTAAGATTGTCCCCAATATTATTTATTTATTTATTAATGTACACCACCTCATTGTTTTTCAGAACTTAACCTTCATAGTTTTGAAATTAGAGGGAAGCACTTTTTACGACTTTGACAGCTAATATGTCACTAACGGTTGATAGCTTTTTTTTTCAAAAACTAATTATAATTATGGTTTTTAAAGGCCTATCCATAGATACGCCACATGCATATGTGCATTGAATTGCTTTTTTCATCCCCCGGTTACATGTACTGCCCTCTCCCCTTAGTTACATTTTTTTTTCGTAATTTCACATAATTTTTATGTAGTGGTTCATAGAACCCGCCTTCCTACCAAAATTCATAATTGTAGTGCGTACATTCGCTGGGTAAATCGGCTGTGACATACGGACGGACGGGCAGACATGACGAAACTGTATAGGTTCCGTTTTCGCCATTTGGGTACGGAATCCTAAAAACTAAAGTTCTTCAATTGTTTTTCTTCTTTCACCATTTTAGACAAAATTAAATGCTTACAACGGTGTGCGATATTCGGTGTGGCAAATACCTTGACAAATTAGGCGTACACAGCAGGTTACAATAGATTAGCGATATTTCGCGCCAAAATAACAGCTGGTCAGGCGGGTTTGGGGAGGGCTTGACACGCTTGGTCGGGGGAGAGGGGACTGATCTGTGCATACGTTGAGCCTTGAATCTTAGCCTTTTAATAATTGCTAATAATCTAAAAATATAACTAAATAGTACCTAGCGAAGACATGTTATGAATATTAATAATAATAACCGAGTATACATACAACAACGCCTGTTACTCTCTCACTATTCACGAATAGTTATTGTAATGGACTTCTTTAAAATATATTGTAATTTATTCCTTTGAAAAGTGTCTAAAATTATACAACACTGAAATATGAAAACATTTCTTGTAACTTTTTATACACAGACAAGACGTAATTAATAGCCTTGGGTCACTTCTCGATAGTTAGGTATTCTAAGTTTAATTTAAAACGAGTATGGCGTTGTTCTATCTAAAGCGCTAAATGACTACTTGACCATCTGATGCGTTAATCGGAATTATGGCGCGCATATGCGAGTGGTTGGAATGAGAAGTTCCGAATATTTCTTTTTACTATTAATTAATTTCAAAATTTACGGGGAAAAATTGAAAAATAGAGCTCCGTGCAGGATCAAACCTGCGACCTCTGGCATACGCGGACAATCGCTCCAGCCACAGCTAACGGAACGATCAAGCTCGGGCTCGAAATCCTTAACTAGTTCCCCATTAGTCCCTTTAATTTGAAATTTAGAATTTTCGTCAGCAGAGTCACTGCTTAAGATGATTATTTAAATTTACCGTTAAATATTGAAAAAAGGAGGCCGCTATGTAAAGTATTTTGTATTTAGTACCTCTTGAATACATCAAAGGAGGATCGACGGCCACGCATCCAGCGAACACCCGCGTCCCTTACCGGGTCGACCTTGTGGGGGGTCTGCCTACGCTACGCCTTCCTTCCTGTGATGTTTTTTACTTGATGATATTGCTGAGTAATAAAAAAAATTTATATATGACAGGTGTATAATAATAATATTGTGTTTATAGACTACAATTTTAAGAACAGGTTGATATTATTATTATTTGAAATTTGAATAAATATGATATTACTGAACAATAAAAAAAAAATATGTATGACAGGTGTATAATAATAATATTGTGTTATAGACTGTACAATTTTAAGAACAGGTTGACATTATTATTATTTGAAATTTGAATAAAAATATTTAATGGTTAATCCAATTATTGTAGGTAGGTAATGTAATTAAATTCGCACATGTAATATAGCATCGAATGAATTATTGCGTAAAACTAGTAATTTGCATGCCATAATCGGCTAAACATGTGAAACGAACAATTTTAATGTTATAATGACCACCTACTTGTACTTACCATGTTTAAGCAAATAAAATATATTCTATTCTATTATATTATATTCTATTCTGAACTCGGTTTGTTCCAGGACGCTAATAGAGGGCGACACTAGCTGCGGGTTATCCATCTTCTGGGCGGACGATGGCCTCGATACGGGTCCGATACTGCTGCAGAAAACATTTCCGGTGACCATAGATGACACCGTTGACACTATATACAACAAATACTTGTATCCTGAAGGTCAGTCGCCATTTTACAAGCTTCTATTTAACTTGCAATGTGTTGGACCCGGGTATGTCCTAAAACTACGACTAAGACCGGGGGATGGGCAGCTGCATCCCTGGAGTGCGGTGGAGATACTGCGATCGCCAACCAGCATGCCAAGCGTAGCGATCATGGTACTTACCCATCATGAAATTGGGGGATGCCTATGTCCAGCAGTGGACGTCCTTCGGCTGATATGGTGGTGTGTATGTTGGGGTTTGGCGAATTAGCAAACAAGAGGTTGCGCAGACATCAAATTCGAACTACAGCTTCTGACGTCAACCTTTACTGCAAGAACTGTGGAAGGTCGTGCCGTTCCCGCATTGGTCTGAAACGGTGTACAGAAAATGCACAGCAATGCTTAAATCGTCTGCAATAGACGTAAAGGCGTATGACGATGATGTTGGGGTCAAATCTTGCAACTGAATTCAAGAGCTATCCTCAACCGATTGAGTTGAAATTTGGCATTCTTATGTAAGCTCGGTGTAAATGCTGTGTTACGGTACCACCGAGCTGATCTGATGATGGAGATAGAAGGTGGCCATAGCAACTCATAAACTACACAAGATAAACCCTTTGTGATTGGGCTCATCGGAACCGAGTAGTTGATTGTGGAAAAAAGGTATGTGCGGCCATACTTAAAAGCTTATAACAGAAATGTAATTTTTGACCATAATTTATTATAATTAATTAATCTATACACTATTTATCATATTATCCTTAAAAAAGAGCTAATTAAACTTGTACATGATAATAACAATAAATAATAAAGCCTTTATTCAGACGGTTAATAAGTTGTTTTATATTTTTTATGTGATGGTTACCTACAATTAGACGAACATCAAACTAAAATGTTACTTAAGATACTTCTGGATTTTGTATGATGTATTGTCTGTTGGTGATCCTAAATAAATAAATATATATTTTTAATATAGAATTAATAAAATAATAACATAAAAATAAATTAATATTGGGGGACAATCTTACACAAATCAACCTATTCCCAAACTAAGCAAAGCTTGTATTATGGGTACTAGACGACGATATACATACTTATATAGACATACGAATACATACGAATACATAGAAAACATCCAATACCCAGGAACAAATATCCGTGCCAAATGCGCAAATAATGCCCTGACCGGGATTCGAAACGAAAAAAACTCATATATTCTAAGAGGTCTACAGTGTGACCTTTTTTATTTATACATGGCAAAATATAAAGACATTATAAATTAACAGCACAGATTTGACCCCAAGCCTGAAAATGATATAGTGTACAAATCAATTTAATGTCACTAGGTATTAAAGCACTAGCGGAGTCAGTGAACATGGTGGCGAACGGCACGGCACCCAAAGTCAGACAAACCGAACAGGGCGCCACTTACGACCCGGCACTCTTCAAGGCGGAAACACACCAGGTAACTTACATTCAGTTTTTACATCTACCATTTCACTATCTGTTTCAGAAATCTTAGCTTATTCTACTCTCAAGATTTTCGATATCATCATCATAATGAATAAAGTCTAAGAAGTATAAGGACCGTAGTTTTTGGCATTCTCTGTTCTCTGTCTACTTCAAAGGGTATACGGGCGTGGGTATATGTTATGTATGTATCATCATCATTATGTCAGCCGAAGTACGTCCGCTGCTGCCTCCCTCAAAGAGTGACACAATAACCGGGCTCACAAAGACGGAAATATCTGCGAACCTAGCTGGGAACTAGGTTCGCAGGAGTACTTATATTTTAGGTAATTGTTTATAGAATTGACATTTCATTTTTTTAAGCAGGATTTTTTCCGAATAAATCCAATAGAGGATAAAAAGTTAAGTAAAACCACATTTTTAAATTCTCGAAATGAGGAACTTTTGAAATTGATTTATTTATATGAAATGGGGATATTTCATATAAATAAATCAATTTCAAAAGTTCCTCATTCTAAAAGAGAGTAAGTGACAAGTAAGGCATCACAGCGTGACAAATCATACAGAAGCACTGTTACTAAGACAAGAAAGTGAGCTGCTGTTCTTTTTGTCCGCTGTGACTGTCACAATTTCATAGTAATGACGTCATTACTACGATATGGGCTTTCTTCACATTTTCGTGAATATTGAAAAAACTAATGGCTATAAAAATATAAAAAAAATATTTTGTGGTTTCTTGTTCCCAAATTAACGAAATGAGTTAAGATTTCATACTACTTAAAAATTTGAAATGTTGTCAATTGAAGAATTGCTGTAAGAATTGAAATAAATATAAAGAATAGAAGAAGAACTTACTCGTAGAACCTCATGACTCATGAGTTCTGCATAAAAAAAACCGGCGAAGTGCGAGTCGGACTCGCCCACGAAGGGTTCCGTACCATTATCTATAAAACGGCAAAAAAAAAAACACGTTCGTTGTATGGGAACCCCCTTAAATATTTATTGTATTCTGTTTTTTAGTATTTGTCGTTATAGCTGCAACGGAAATACCTAATTTGTGAAAATTTCAACTGTCTACCTATCGCGGTTCTTGAGATACAGCCTGGTGACGTACAGACGGACGGACAAACACCGAAGTCTTAGTAATAACCAAACGGCTCGGGTAATTGATTGGAATAATACCCTTATAAGTAGTGAACGCCAGAAGTGTTAACCAGTTTGAAAACAAACTCGACAAACTATGATCTAAGCAGGTGTGAACCTGTGCTAAGTGAACTCTGATTTAGGCTGGGTTGCACCGACTTACGATCACAGACCGATCAACGTTAAATATGGCGCCGGCAGCTGTCATTCCATAGAAACTTGTCAAACTTTCCATACATTCAAATTTTAACGAACACAGCTTACGATTACAGACGGTTTCGTGCATGCCTTACGACTGGATGCCTTAGACATATCAGCGACCGCTGCCTACATACATACATACATAAACTCACGCCGTTATCCCATGGGGTAGGCAGAGACCAAAGAACGCCAAATACTACGGTCCTTACATACTTCTTTCGCTTCAATCACATCCATACATCTTCTCATACATGCTCGTCGGTTGCGGGTACTTCTGACCTGGCCCTTTTATCAGTATCGCCGAAATTTGATCCAGATAACCTCGCCTTGGTCGCTGCCTGGCTAAAAATAATAATAATAATTTCGTTTGTACTAAAATCAAGTGAAACAAACCATACGGAAACGTTTGTTTAAAGATAGATTTATATTTATTTGAGCATATTTACTTTTATCTACTGAATGCTGTCGGATCGACACAAGGGGGCGACCCATCTTCCAGGGCACCAGCGTATTACATACTTATTTAAAATGTGTAGTGAGATTACTTTGAGTTCGACACTGACATGTGCCCATATTCCATTGGATAGACTACTTTAACGCCTATGTAATCATCATCGTCACCATCCTAGCGTTGTTCCCAGTACAGTTGCATCCTGAAGGATGCCTGGGGTCCGCTACCTAATCCCAAGAATTGGCGTAGGCACTAGTTTTTTACGGAAGCGACTGCCACCTGACCAAGGGGGAAACTAGACATTGGGATTAAGCTTGTCAAGTGAGTGGGCAACTTGACTGTTAGAAGTTCTTAAGCCGCCCGAAGGCCTCTAACTTGGCTTAACGATTGCTATCATAGACAGCAGCCGGGATCAGCGGCTTAACGTGCCTTCCGAAGCACAGAAACGCTCGTTTGTAACCGCTCAAAGCGGTCATCCATCCAAGGACTGACCCCGCCCGACGTTGCTTAACCTCTCATACCGCTGGGCCACGAACTCTCCTAACGCCTATGTAAAAGAACTTCCATTACAAACATACGATTTTAAGGCAGTGTCTATGTAATAGAAATTATTACATCGAGGTATACTAATATTATAAAGCTGAAGAGCTTGTTTGTTTGTTTGAACGCGCTAATCTCAGGAACTACAGGATCGAATTTAAAAATTATTTTTGTGTTGGATAGACCATTTATCGAGAAAGGCTTTAGGCTATAACATCACGATGCGATCAATAGGAGCGAAGACGCGGACGAAGTCGCGGGCAACAGCTAGTTAGTGATAGTAGTTTAATGGAATTAGATCATATGTCAGTTTCATACTTAAAGTAATTTACCTGTAACACAAACAAAACGAATGCCTAATCGAACTCGTCACAACTACATACAAAGTACCTCTAGGATATATTTTTCCCGAATGCGTTAGCGTTAAGACTCAATTTGTATGGCAACAAATAGTTACCACCAAAGGCCGCCAGAGGCGCTGTTCGCGTTGCCATACAAATTATGACTAAACGCAAACGCGTCCGTTTCTGTTTATGTTTGGAAAACAAATATGTCCTTTTCTCAAGTTTTTACCTACACAGTCCTTTCTGTACTATTTTGGGCAAGAAATCATCTTGTAAGCTATCATTCAACATTGATATGTTTGAGCACGAGGCAAGATAGCCCCACGATAACCCCATATTTACTTCATTCAACTCAGCTGACTGAGCGTGATGAAGCAAAAAACGATCTTATGTTTATTGCAATAAGACGCAATTGTTATGCCTACTATTAATAAATGTAAAAACATTATTAACGGCTTTTTATGTTTTGAAAACAAGCGTGCTCCTGTTTACCGTGTAGTGACATATAGCGAGCTCGTGTTAAAACAGAAGTAGATAAAAATCTTATAGGAATCCGTTCCGATGTTTGCCATGATACAACACAAAAATATTTTTTTTACGTTACCAATAAATAAATCATACGAAAATACTGGGAAAAAGGCAAACTACAGCTGATTTATACAATTTTAAACATTTTTTTTAAATACATAAAAATAAACCGGCCAAGTGCGAGTCGGACTCTCTCACGAAGGGTTCCGTACTATTATCTATACAACATTAGACGCCCAATTAACCTTTTTTAATTTAATTAAAAAAATACATGACAAAATGGAGGAAAATAGAAGTAGAGGAAGTAGGAAGCTAGCCTGGATGGATAATGTTAAAAGCTGGACTCATATTAATGACGCTGCCAACTTGAGTAGACTGGCACAGGATAGGGATAAGTTCCGAGAGATGGTCGCCGACGTCCGATGAGGACATGGCACTACTAGAAGAATCATCATCATTTCAGCCGAATGACGTCCACTGCTGGACATAGGCCTCCCCCAAAGACTTCCACAATGACCGGTCCTGCGCCACCCGCATCCACCACAAGAAGAATAATTTAATTTAAATAATAATTATATATATATATATATATATATATATATCAGTAATAAGCACGTTAAATAATATCAAGTAAAGTTTTAGTCAAATGCGAGTCGAATTTTAGTGTTCTCATACATTTTGAGACCCAGCGCCTGATGAACACAACGAGCCACTTTTTAAAAGTTTTTTTTTGTATGGAGCTCCCATAATTATTTATTTTATTTAGTTTTTAGTATTTGTTGTCATAGCGGCAACAGAATTACATCATCTGTGAAATTTTAAACTGTCTAACTATCAGACGGACAGACAGACAGGCGGACAGGCAGCGGAGTCTTAGTAATAGGGTCCCGTTTTACCCTTAGGGGACGGAACCCTAAAAAGGACGCAGTTTGACATAAATTTTGACATGTGGCAATTACCCAATTTTTCTGTCAAGAGCCTGAAATGTCATTTATCATTATTTATTTTCATAGATCGACTGGTCGAAAGGCGGCACCGCCCTCCACAACTTCATCCGGGGCCTCGATTCCTCACCCGGAGCCACTACCTTCATCCAGCCCCAAACCAGAGAGGGCATAGACACCACTAGCGATGCCACCATAGAGATCAAGTTCTTTGGCTCTAGTCTGTGGAAAGGAGGGGAAGTGGAGGGGGACAAACTGGTTATACCCGGTTTAAAGAGCCCGGCTGTTGTGCACGAAGGGGGACTTCTTATTACTGCTGATGATGGAGTTAAGGTAATTGTAATATATGAGATCTTTTTTTTATGATAGACTGACCTTAGTCTCACCTGATGGAAAGTGGTGACAAGGCCTAAGATGTTGCTCGCTGGTTCAGTGATAGCATATTCACTCTTGTCTTGAAGAGACCCAGATTGTATGTATCAGGAAATACACAACGGCGGCAGCAAATTCCAGTCCTTAGCTGTTAACATTAGGAAAGAAGAAGCAAATTGCTTCGTGCGAATAAATGGTAGACTGACAACGTAAGGATGTAATGTAATTTTATCTATTTCTCAAAGTAGAGAAGGCGTGGACAGCCAGCGATGCTGCGTAGAGATGAAAATCCTTTGCGACCTTCAAACCTTCAAGAAAAGAGCGTATCTTAAAGGCCGGCAACGCACTTAAACCCCTCTGGTGTTGCGAGTGTCCATGGGCGGCGCTAATCGCTTACCATCAGGCGATTCGTCTGCTCGTTTGCCTCCTATGTCATTTTTTTTTTCTCAAGCATCCAATGAAATATTGATGTTATGTTCCTTATAATAGGCTGCGAAGTATGACGTGTCAGGTGCGGCTAGGGCTTAATGGAATTTCATACAAATCTTGCAGGTCTAGGCCGGCAAAGTCTACTTTTTTAATTTCCATTCCACATAAATTTGTGCCACTATGCGCATATTTCATTGCATGTTTGAGAAAAGCACTATACATACCTCGGTGGGAAATATGGGGTTGCCCGCCTTAGACCTATCCTATATGTCTATATGTCTTCGGCCGGCAACCCCTTTCGTCCCGGCCTTTGTAGTAATGTACTATTTAAAGTGGTACTTTGATAGTGGATAATCGAAAAGTTTTTTTTCTATGTCGCTGTCTATTTAGATATTTACCTAATCTGTCTACTCTACCAATACTTAAGGAGTAGTGACGCCGAATGGTAGTTTTTGCGACACGAAGGCTCTTAAATGAGCCAGCGAATAATTCTGAAAGAAATATGTTATACATGAATTTCTCATTAAGGCTGGGTTGCACCAAACTGTCTGTAATCGTAAGCTGTGTTCGTTAAACTTTGAATGTATGGAAAGTTTGAAAAAGTTTCTATGGGATGACAGCTGTCGGCGCCATATTTAACGTTGATCGGTCTGTGATCGTAAGTTGGTGCACCCCAGCCTAATAATCTGAACGTTAAATTTCTTGTGAATCATTAACTAAAGGTAAGCTCGATGACTGCGAGTTGCCAGCGCCGTTTGCGGATTACTAGCTTGTGCCGAGGCGAGGCGATACTGTTCCGATGCCGATATGTGTGCGTTACAGTATGGAGTTACTTACAAAGAATACTGGACGGCTCGAGTTGAGGTGGCGCCGATCCGGTGCCGAGCGGTTACGTGTGCGACAACCTTAAATGTAAAATGGTAGTTTTCTTTTTGCAATGGCTTAAATAACAAGTAATTGCTGGTTCATACAAACACACTACAATTTTCTATGAACCAGCAATTAGTAGTTATTTAGATCATTGCAAAAAGAAAACCACCATTTTAAAAGGGGGTCTTTGGCACCGATTTAAGGCTCAATAAGTCAGCTAAAGGTCGCCGCTGGATGCGGGTGGCGCAGGACCGGTCATTGTGGAAGTCTTTGGGGGAGGCCTATGTCCAGCAGTGGACGTCTTTCAGCTGACATGATGATGATGATGATGAAGTCAGCTAAATAAAAAATGCAAAATGCACGCAAAACTGTCAAGGGCTCTGACTTGGCAGTGTATTTCTGAAAGTCAGTTTTGTATACAGATGTATGGAAAAAGGTATGGGTGGCTAAATAATTATGAGCGGCAGTGTACATGTGATATATTTATTTCATATCATTAAAAAGAGTTTGGTGATTTATTTATCTCAAATGTAAATGTCTGATATTCCGAAATTGACATTCATTTTGATACTATGAAGTTCAGCTCTAATTATAATCTAGCGAGCATCCAAGAAAAACATTTTAGGGCTACAGTCGCCTTAACAGCAGCATATTGATCTTCCTTTTCTATTCCAGCTGAACATCCAACGTCTAAAAGTGAACGGCAAGATGATAAATGCGTCAAAGTTCTTCAAGGCGGGCGAGAGTAAGGTCGCCCTAGAGCTGACGGCGGAAGAAAAACAATTCGTTGAGAGCGTCAGGGACGTGTGGAAGGCCATACTTAGGATAGACATCGAGAATGATACGGACTTCTTCGAATCTGGGGCAGGTTAGTACAAGCCAACCACTTGGTCTGCAGGTATAGTGTTCCTGGTGATGAGTAAGGTCGCTGTTCAGAATCGTTTAAAAACTTAAACGTTTTAGATCCTTTTTCTTTAAACAAATTGTATACTCGATTCATATTATAAACCTTACTCATTTAATTTCATTGTATACAATTAAATTAAATCAGCAAATAATTTATCCAATCTAAATTACATATTTTTTAAATAAAATATTCAATGTATAATATAATATGAAATTCATAATAAGTCAAACAAATTGAAGGGATGTTTACAAAAACAACATATCTGCTTAGACCGGTTGACACTTCTGGAGGAACATTTATAATGGGCTCAGGAGTCGACCAGTGTAGTCAGTTATGTTGTTTTTGTAAACATCCCTTCAATTACTATGCACAATTTTCATATGGCAATGTGTAGCTTTCAAAATTCACTTACGTTAAAATTTACCGTTGTTCTGCGATCCCCAGCGACTGTAACACTCACATTTTTGTACATTTTTCTATTTTGGATTATACCAGCTCCTAAATTTACAGTCCACTTATTTATTTACCATCTACGGACCTGCGAAAATTTTACAGTCGCCAGTACCTTTAGTATATATTTTCGTTTGCGTTAAGTCACAATTTGTATGGTAACAAATAGTTACCACCAAAGGCCGCCAGAGGCGCTCTTCGCGTTGCCATACAAATTGAGATTATGATTCTAAAAAACTACACTAGTAGAGGCACAGAACTCGCGAACATGCGCTGTGTTGAGAGTGAGAGACCCTTCATATGTATATAACTTTTTATTACTACTACATTGTAATCTGTCAATTAAATGACTGACAGCAGTATTAATAGTACATTACTACAGAGGCCGGGACGAAAGGGGTTGCCGGCCGAAGACATATATACCGAATAGGTCTAAGGCAGGCAACCCCAAATTTCCCGCCGAGGTATGTATAGTGCTTTTCTCAAACATGAAATGAAAAAAACAAAAAAAAAAACAAAATTTTATTTTTAATACGCATAGTGGCAGAATGTCATGATGCCTGTGCCACAAATTTATGTGGAATGGAATTAAAAAAGAGGACTTTGCCGGCCTAGGCCTGCAAGATTTGTATGAAATTCCATTAACGACTTCTTGTCCTAGCCGCGCCTGAAACGTCATACTTCGCAGCCTATTATAAGGAACATAACATCAATATTTCATTGCATGTTTGAGAAAAATAATAAACTTTATGCACCAGTGCAAGTCTATAAATTAGACAATTCATTATACGGGGTGATTTCGGTGTCGTGATCCCGAATGAGAAATTTCGATGTCATACTGAACAACCTTTCCCATGGGACCAATATGGAAATCGAGAAAAAAAGTTTCTTGATGGCCCCATACTTTTAGGCTGATAAAAGTGATGAATCCTCGAGGTTCTACTATGGGATTGCTGATTATTTTTTGTGATTACGAAATTACTTTATTCAACAAACATGAAAAGTAAGTGTAAGATTTTCCCCCAATATTTATTTATTTATAGAAGTTGTACTTTATTTTCAGGTTCCATGGACGTCGTAAGACTGGTAGAAGAAGTGAAAGACTTAGCCAAAATAGAACTCCAAAACGAGGACATATACATGAACACAACGTTCGAAGATTTTTACAATATGGCGGTCGCCAAGGGCCGCGGCGGCTCGGCGACCAAAGATGTCGTTTACGAGGGCGTAGAGTTAGATATTAATAAAATGAGGATAAAGTTCCCTACACAGGTAAATAATAAATTAGAAAGGCATTAAATATCCTAGTAAAATAGTAATCATAATTTAAATAATTAAAGTATGATCGGGAAAATAAATAAGGGACATCAAAAACTCTCAGGCGTTTGTTCACATACGTACTTGACACAGAATTGATATGATGCAAATAAATAATTTTAACTATGACTACCCTCAAGTTTGACATACAGGGTGATTTTCGGGTCGTGATCCGAAATAATTGTACATAGTCAAAAATTCAAAGTACCTAGACAACATCACAGTCGGTATGAATTTTTTACAAATTTTAATGGGAAAAAATACTTTTCACCCACAACACAACTTGGTCACCCTACCCCACTGTCAACTCGCCATACCATCCGTCAAAGAGAGAAGGGTAACCATGTTTTTTGTGAATTTGTATTTTTTTCATCAAAATAAATAAAAAATAAAATGCGTTTGTTTCGTGTCACTACAATTTTTTTGAAGTGGCTAACAGATACCAAGTCTAAAAACTGGCTCTTGATCCACGACCCCGTAATCATCCTGTATAATCCGTAACATACTCGATGGTATTTTTACCGTAACGCCTGAGAGTCAATATTTCTATACTTTTTGTGTGTTTGCCTGGATTTTCAAGTCAGGCTCTGCAATAATTATTTGTCGCCTAAACCTACCTACATGAACCTACTTACCTACGCCTTACTTAGATTCCAAATTTTATTGACACGTATTTGGTCGTTAAATCACCTCTGTATTTTTTAAGCCTATAGCCTTATTTACACGCGCACGAGTTTCGTATGCAAGTTTCACTACATTGCGCGGTTTGATAGATCGATTGAACTCATTATACCACGGCAACCCGCAATGTAATGAACTCGCATGCGAGTCTCATATGTGTACACCTGGCCTTAAGGGTCCTCCGCACGCTCGACTGAACTCGATTCTCCACGCAAAGTATACAAACTTAGATTCGTTCTCATTTTAAGAGCGCTTTACTAAAATCTAACAGGTCCACTAGCGCCACTCGTAAATAATTGTGATTATTTAAATCTAACGGTATTGAAAAAACCGGACAAGTGCGAGTCGGACGCGCGCACGAAGGGTTCCGTACCAGAAAAAAAAACGCCAACAACTACTCTGTTGTATGGGAGCCCCCTTAATTATTATTATTATTTTGATTTTAGTATTTGTTGTAGCCACAATAATTACTATTTCGGTTCTTGAGATCTAGCTCAGCGAGTGGTAGCCATGAAAAAGAGCTAAAATATCACGTTTTTTGTATGGGAGCCCCCCTTAATTATTATTATTATTTTGTTTTTAGTATTTGTTGTTATAGCGGCAACAGAAATACACAATCTGTGAAAATTTCAACTGTCTAGCTATTACGGTTCTAGAGATACAGCCTGGTGACAGACGGACGGACGGACGGACGGCGAAGTCTTAGTAATAGGGTCCCGTTTTTACCCTTTGGGTACGGAACCCTAAAAAACTCACAGCAACGTAAAAACTAGTTTGACGTATTCAAAAGGTACTTAAATACGAAATACTTTACATAGTGCCTTCCTTTTTTCAATATCTACCGTTAAATTTAAATAATCACAATCATTTACGACTGACGCTAGTGGAACCGTTACATTTTAGTAAAGTGCTCTTAAAACGCCGCGCAGAAATAACATGAACATTTGTATACACAATGGCATCCGCCATGTCTAGGCCCGAAATCAGTTTCTGTTGCTAGAGATTGTAATAGAAAAAAACACTGCGAGTTTTTAGGTCTTGTATGAAAACCTTAATAGTCGCTGTATTTTATCTCCATTGTAATTTCAAGCAACATAAACTAATTTCGGGCCAGGATATGCCGGATCCCGTTGTGTATACTAATTTTCATGTTATTCCAGCATGCCGTTTTAAAATGAGAGCGAATCTACGTTTGTATGGAGAACCGAGCTTCCTGCGGACTCTTAAGTGGTAAGGGTAAGTATTCTGACCAAATCAACAATATTCTATTCTATTTACAGTTGTTCATAAACGGCGAGTTTGTGAACTCGGACAACGGCAAGACGTTAACGTTGGTGAATCCAACGGACGAGTCAGTGATTTGTAAAGTACAGAGCGCGAGTGCGAATGATGTAGATAGGGCGGTGAATGCGGCGGCGAAGGCTTTTGAGGAGGGGGAGTGGGCGAAAATCAGCGCGAGGGAACGCGGGGCGATACTGTTCAAGTGAGTCTTTTTTACAAGATTTTATATAACTTGCAATTTATTAAAAACATAAGAAAACAACACCAATCAATTAAAAAAACTAAAATACCAGACTGCGTTTCTGTGTAATTTGGAATTTGGCGCTATTTTTTTTATATTTTGATATATCTAGTCGCTAAATACGATTCTAACGACACCTCTCAAGCTAAAATCGATCGAGCCGTTCAGGCTGCCGAGCGTGCCAAAAAATTAGACATACTCTCGAAAAACATAAGTTATCATTATCAGTCTATATATGTTTCACCATTATACAAGAATACAAGTTATAATATAAGGCAGTCCGGGGACAAATCGTTGAGCGAGTGACACAAGCCTATGTCATCAGGTAATTACTGTTATTAAGCCTATAGGTCGTAGTGTGAGTTCATGTGTGTCCAGGATGTACAGTGACGTAGGCTTGTGTCATGATCTAGCAGACCTTGTTGCTTTAGACCATGCGTCTCACTGTTGGGCTTAGGCCTCCTTTGATAGATGATACGGAATGAACAGTATTACCCACGGTAGCCCAGTGCGTGCAAAAAAAGTCGCCTAATTCTCACAGCTATATTCCCTTCCAGACTAGCCGATCTAATGGAGCAACACAAAGAAGAATTAGCCACAATAGAATCTATAGACTCTGGCGCAGTGTACACATTAGCCCTTAAAACACACATCGGCATGTCCATAGAGACGTGGCGGTACTTCGCGGGCTGGTGCGACAAGATACAGGGGGCCACTATACCTATCAATCACGCTAGACCCAACAGGTACTTACATAATGGCAAACACATCATCTAAACTAAATTAAATCATATAATTAAATTTTAATTTTAATCGTTATTCTACTCATCAATCATTCTAATACGTAATCATATATAGAAATTAATTGACAAGTACTCATATTTCATATTTTACATTCTTTGTTATCAAAATGTATAATGATGTGTTCATCTATAATTGGGGTACATAAGTGCCCAAATAGACTGTACAACTATTAATATTTTAAATTATATCTTATGTACTCTGTTGGTGTCCCGTATATGATAAATAAATAAATAAACACATTGTGCTTTTTTTTTAATTAGAGCGTCCATTGTTTCCAGTAACAGTAGGGTACATGTAAAGTTTTAAAATCGTTTTTTATATATTACTAATGATGTAAATTAAAATAATTTTGTATTTAGCAATACAGTCTGCAAACAGAAAATCTAAATTTCGAATTATAAAATTCGAATGAAAGGGAAAATTCCACGGATTCCACATCCATATCTAATACTATTTTTGTAAAATGGCTTTCATCCCTCCTCATTACATGCTAGTACCACGCCATCGCCTCGACGTCGCAATAGAATACAAAAAATAAATCAAATGGATTGAGATGAAAAGCGACGTAGTATGCGTAATGCTCTAGTGTTTTTGTTTTGATAATCAACATTATGGTAGCTGTTTATTTGTCACATTTAAGTCTAATATGATTCATATGATGTATTTGAAATACGTAATCATTTTATGTTCAAAACGAACTATGCAATCAAATCCAACTGAACCTCCTTAATCCCACTTTAAATCGATTTCGTAACTTCCCATACTAACCAAGACATTTCTTCCAGAAATCTGACCATGACAAAGAAAGAGCCGATTGGAGTGTGCGCGCTCATCACTCCGTGGAACTACCCTCTGATGATGTTGTCGTGGAAGATGGCGGCGTGTTTAGCTGCTGGCAACACTGTTGTTATGAAACCTGCTGCGGTAAGTTAATTTGAATCGTTTGAATTACTCGCCTCGCTACGCTCGTGATTCTGCTTTAGTATCCCTCGTCGTGCATTATATACGGATATTTAATATTTACTGAAAATACCACTTAAGCCTAGTTGGTAGTGACCATGGCTACGAAGTTGGTGGTTTCGGGTTCGAATCTTGGTTAGGGCATTTATTTGTGTAATGAACACGAATAATTGTTCCTGAGTTTTGGATGTTTTCCATGTATTATTTATTTATCTACATAAGTATGTGTATCGTCGTCTAGTATAGTCCTACCAAAGGCTTTGTGGACCTGGCCATGTTGCGGATTTTTAGTGGTACTTACTAATTTATTTTTCAACTCTTTGACAACAGACGTTCGAAGTCATCGAACGTCTTCGATGTAAACAAACTTACATCAAGACGGAATATTTCGGGATTATAAAAATTAATAAAGAAATATTCCGGAAATCATTCAAAACGATTCGTCACTACAAGGGATACCCAGGGAAGCTCGGTCAGTTAAGAGCGATGGACGGATTCCAGAGGTCGCGGGTTCAAATCCTACCGGGAGTGATTTATTTAAAAAGAATTTATTCCGGATGTAAATTATTGGTTTACCCATGAAGTAGAATAGAATAGAAATCATTTATTCGTAGAACATCACACAAATATATACAAACAGTAATACGATACACATAAAAACAAAGACATCAAAAAAATAAAACATAAAAGACGAAAGTGCCACGAATTGGTCCCGACTCAGCATAGTGCCAACCTTACGGTCAACGCTGGTCTTCCGTCGGGGCCAGCTGGTGTAATCACGGAGTATAACACACTTAAAAAAGAAGAAAAAAACAGTAAAAAGATAAAACATTAAAATAAAAACTAAACTCTTAATTAATACAGTCATAAAAAATAATAAATAAATATTGGGGGACAATCTTACACAAATCGACCAAATCCCAAACTAAGCAAAGCTTGTACTATGGGTACTAGACGACGATATACATACTTATATAGATAAATACATACTTAAATACATAGAGAACATCCAAGACACGAGAACAAAATCCGTGCTAAATGCACAAATAATGCCCTGGCCAGGATTCGAACCAACCAACTAGGCTAAACAGGTCGACATAAAAAACTAAAATAAAAGAAATACGAAAAAGCAAAACCAAACATCAATAATTTTTAAGAAAAAAAAACCGACTTCAATGGGGGAGGCCGGTGGAAGATTATTATAGTTAGATGGTGCACTCTTAGATTCCATACAATAAAATAAAAATGGCTATAAGTATGTTTATAATGGTAGAAGACTAAGTACCCTCAATTCCTCATGGAATCATGGAAAAAACTTTCTTGTTTGACAAACAAAACGAAGAGAACAAATCGCCAAACTTGAACTACGCATCGTTGAAGAGTTCCGTTCTGCTCATCATCACAGTTCCACTTCATCAAATGTCACTTTTATGAATGAAAATGCTTGATAAGTTCATGAAAATACTAAAATTACTATTTGTGTGCCTTTCACATTTGAGGAGTTCCCTCGATTCCTAATGGATCTCATCATGAGAACTCGAGCATGACTAAAATCAATCGTGAAAATAGAACTTGCTTAACAAACACAGCTAGAAGGACACATCGCCAAACGTGAACTTTTCGTGGTTGAAGAGTTCTATTCTGATCATCATCAGCAGTTCCACTAATCCACTTCATCAAATGTCACATTTTTGGATGAAAATGCTCGATTTGTTGTTTTTTTTATTTATTTATTAATTCAAATGAAATTTTAACAAAAAAATTATATATTTTCGCCAAACTGCTCAGCAGTTTGTTGGCGAAGACAGCACTCTTTTTTACATTTAACCGATTAAACTATGCTATGAACTAATATCTAATCTAATACCTACGTGGGCTGTTCCGAAAGTTTTTAGCTGCTCGCACTCTATTCATGCCATATATGTTTTAATGATACCATTATGCGGGAAATTTCAATACAAATGTGTTGGGGGTGAAACTGTTGAAGAAAGTCGCTTGGGTTTTTTTATTGTATTTTAAGTACGACGTGTCAACAGCCCTATCTAATATGCGATGAACGGGTCACAATACCAATTTTGTGTTGCGGGCCAATTTTGATTAATACGTCACCACAACTAAACGAAATTTTATACACCGCAAACTATGAATCTTCCCTGTCTCTACCCACGTAATTTGTTTCGATTGCATGAAAATTAGCGACAATGAGCAGGTGTGTCGAATATTAGTCTAGGACGCGAGACTAGGGACTGGTCATCATCTCCAAAACCCTTAAATCATTTTACATTAAAATCAGCAAAACTAAGTTAGAAAGTCATCCCGGGCAGTTTCCACTACAGCTGTTAGGGATTTCGTTGCCAAAACTATTTTTAGGTATCAAAAATAGTACTATTTTCGCAATTTTTTAAAAGCCCATACAAAAGGCCTTTTGGTAAAATAAATGTTGTGAAAAAAATACTTGCTACTTACTAACGATTTTATCTCAGCTCATAACTATTGAAATTACTCACATAATGGTGTAAATAAAAATATATATATCACATGAATAGAGTGAGAGCAGCTAAAAACTTTCGGAACAACCCACGTACCTAAGTACTCTTGCTAACTGTAGTAAATAAAAACACAAAAATCACTATATGTTTGCCTTTAAGATTTGAGGAGTTCCCTCAATTTCTCATAGATCCCATCGTCAGAACTGCGTTTTGACAAAAACGGGACCAACTTGGATATATATACTTACAATAAAAAAAAAATAATTTCCAAATCGGTTAAGAAATGACGGAGTTATGGAGTAACAAACATAAAAAAAAACATACAACCGAATTGATAACCTCCTCTTTTGAAATCTTGAAGTCGGTTAATAAGGAAACTAGTAATTCCCCAGGTGTGTCCGCTGACGGCGCTGAAATTCGCCGAGCTGTCGGTGCGGGCCGGCGTCCCGGCCGGCGTCCTCAACATCCTGCCCGGCAGCGGCGCCGTGTGCGGGCAGGCCCTGGCCGACCACCCGCGCGTCAGGAAGCTCGGCTTCACCGGCAGCACTGAGATTGGTCAGTAATTGACAACATTTCAGGTTTTATGTTTATTTCCAAGTATGAGGGGGGTTACTGAACGTGCCAGTACATAGAAAAAAGGATAGGAAAAAGCGTGACAGGGAGGGGGGGGGGGGGGGGTCACGTAGTCGAAATTTTGCTTGACGTAATATGTGCACGGCCCCTAGTATTAAATCTTGAGGGGCTTCATACGTTTTTCATAGATTTTTGACGAGTTTTGTGAAAATGGCGCCAACGATTATCGGTTCTTCAATCCTTTATCTACATTTTCAAGAGCCGAATTTTGAAAAAAGTGAATAACTTTTTTAGGGTTCCGTAGCCAAAATGGCAAAAACGGAACCCTTATAGATTCGTCACGTCTGTCCGGCCGTCCGTATGTCACAGCCGATTTACTCGTAGACTATGGCCACTACAATTATGAAATTTGGTGTGCAGGTATATGTTATGAACCGCTATAGAAATATGATGTGAAATTGCAAAAAAATATTAAGCTGTGAGGGGCGGGGCACCCCCATACATGTAACAGGGGGGTCATAAATTTCAGTCAATGTACATAGGCGTGTCGGGTATCTATGAATAGGCCTTCAGAAATGGCATTTAGGTCAACCGTTGGTGAGATATTAGCTGTCAAAGTTGTCAAAAGTGTGCCCCCCCCCTCTAATTCCCAAACTATAAAGTTTAAAATTCTGAAAAATTAAGATGATGTACATTAATAAATTCTTACAACAATTTTTGGTTTGAACAAGATAGGTGTAACGGTTTTTGAGTTATTGTTGAAAAACTGTCTTACCAAAACAAAAGGGCGTAAGTTTCCTATGAAGATACGACCTTTTTTGATTGAATGTATTGTATAGTGGTTTTAAATGTAGACAAGGAGGTGTCGGTACGGAACCCTATGTGCGTGGCCACGCACTTGGCCGGTTTTTTATGATGTATTCAAACTCGGTCCAAAAGTCCTATTTTCGATATTACTTTGTTGTTTACGCACTTATATTAAATATGGAATGTACACATAACTGTTCCTCATTAACGTCTCTCAAAAAGAACGAAATATCAAATTGTCGATGTGAGCTCGCTCTCATCTTCCGTTGTAATGTTCTCTTGCAGGACAAACCATAATGAAATCCTGCGCAGCGTCCAACATGAAGAAGGTATCTTTGGAGCTCGGCGGCAAATCCCCGCTAGTTGTGTTCGAAGACTGCGACTTAGACAAAGCTGTTAGAAACGTAAGTGGCGTTATTGGCTATGTGCGATGTAGGTGGTGGGGGTAAGCTAGGCGATCACAGCGCACACCACGGCAGAAATGTGTACTTACCGGGGACATCTGTCAAATTTACTTTCACGTTTCCTATTGGTTTCTTAACGGTTTCCTACGATTCGTTTCGTTTGTATTTATTTATTTATTTTCTTATTTATTTCAGTAAATTTTCCAGTAAGAGGTCTTTCTCGTTTACTAAAACAAATAAAATATTCATGTGTCATTATTTGACGCCTCTGAGTTTGACATTGTCCCGGGACGCTTGGCGTTTGACGTTTCTGACGTGCACATAGCCAATATGATCGCTATCTGTGTGTGTGTTTGTCTGTAGTACCGTAGGTCTGAAATAAATGAACAGATTAGAATGTCTTTTTTATTTGAAAGCTTTTTTTTTTCCGATGGTTTTTAGATATATTTTATCGAAATCGGTTGTCGTTTTAAGATATTGAGCTTTGAAATTTAAATTAGTTTTATGTTTAAGTTTTCGTAATAATGTCAGTATTTCGCTTCCCATCCTTTTCTATAATATAAAATGAGAGTAAGACAGGTACAAAATATTGACGTTATTACTGATAAGAGTCTGGCGGGCTTTAGACATTACAATTACCTAGACATTTATAGGTTAAGTTTATTTGTTTATTTATTTATTTAAAATTTACTGCACAAAAAATGAGTACAAATGGCGGACTTTATGCCTCAAGGCATTCTCTACCAGTCAACCATAGGTTAAAACAGAAAATTGTGAAGTTTGTGGCAATAAAAATGTTATTTATTTTACAGCACATATGGTGCTACTTTACCGCACGAGTGCGATAATCAGCAGATTACGTGCATATGTAGAAACTTTAAAGAGCCATATGTACTGTAAAACGTTGTACGATACACGTGCGAATTTCCTATTATCTGCACTTGTATCGTAATGTACTATATTTAACCATGTAGACATCAGTAATTGAACAAGCCGATGTCTCCATCAGGGTATGGGCTCCGTGTTCTTCAACAAAGGCGAGAACTGCATCGCGGCCGGCCGCCTGTTCATCGAAGAAACTATTCACGACGAGTTCCTGCGGCGAGTGGTGGAGGAGACCAAGAAGATAGCTATTGGGGATCCGCTCAACCGCGGGACCTCTCACGGACCGCAGAACCATAAGGCGCACATGGACAAACTTATCGAGGTATATATCTATCTTTTCATTTTTTACTTTTGCTTGTTCATCATCATCATCATCATGTCGATGTAATGAGGGCGTTTGTTAGACAAAAAAGTGCATTCGTGCAATAGCTAACATTTCAGCCACGGACAGTTGCAGGCCATTCTTTAAAAAGCTGAAAATTCTGACATTACCCTGTATGTATATAAAAAAACCACCGGGGGATGGGCAGCAGCATCCCTGAAGTGCGGTGGAGATACTGCGATCGCCAACCCGCATGCCAAGCGTGGCGATTATGGCATTCACCCCCCATGGAATTGGGGGAGGCCTATGTCCAGCAGTGGACGTCTTTCGGCTGATATGGTTGTATATAAAAAAAAGCGTGCTTGTTTGTAAAAAAACATCCTGATCTTTTTAAGAAGCAGGTCGGATGTTTTTGTAGGTAAGCAGAGATCTCAATACAACGATCTATTGTACCAGCCTCGTTGCTGCGCTGCGATTTATCGCAAGAACGCGTATAATATGTGCATTGTAATTTACAACAACCTTCCAGCAGACATTAGACAAATGGAATATAATTTTGTAAAAGAAATTACTAGTTGGTTAGGGAAAAAATGTTTTTATAGTGTTAAAGAATTTTTAGACTACTAATACATCCAATAGGTTAATAGTAACTTTTTTTTGTGCTGTTGAAATACAATCACACTAATGTCACTAATCGTATAGGTTAAGACTTGTATGTATAACTTTTGCATGTCGTTCACGACTGAATACTGTACTGCTGTACCTCGACACCCTGTACTATTTTATAAGTATTCTAGCAAATAAAATAATTATATTCTATTCATCATCATCATCATTGTCAGCTGGTCGACGTCCACTGCTGGACATAGGCGTCCCCCAGAGAGCACCGCAACGACCGGTCATGGGCCGCTCGCATTCAGCGGACTCCCGCGACCTTAACCAGGTCATCTTTGCTCGTCACGTGTTTTAACCTGCCAATCCTTTATTGATTTGAGAATGCGCTGAGTTAACATGAAAGACAACTCTAAGTCCCACCTCCTGAACACAGTGCATCTTGCTCCAGGAATACAACACCATTATGAGCAAGTTGTGATGTTACAGTGGCTGCGGTTTTACATATGGAGTTACTTCCCCCGTCAAGCTGTTCCAAATAAATAAATAAATAAATATTGGGGGACAATCTTACACAAATCGACCTAGTCCCAAACTAAGCAAAGCTTGTACTATGGGTACTAGACGACGATATACATACTTATATAGATAAAAACATACTTAAATACATAGAAAACATCCAAGACCCAATAACAAAATCCGTGCTAAATGCACAAATAATGCCCTGGCCCGGCTTCGAACCCGAGACCTCTAGCTTCAGAGCGGGTTTTTTTTTAATATTACTGAGATGAAATTCCGCTATACCCTAACTAATCTTTAAAAAATTGTTTTGTATCTATCACAAACACAAATGTTAACAGGGAATGTAGATAAGGAGATGTGATCCTAGTTGGGCTATGTACAATGCCGGATATTATATAGGAAAGCGTTATTTACAAGTTATGTACAATAGATAGGAGACACAAGAAGAAACGACAATAGAGAGATCTCTCAGGGACCGAAGTCCATTGAGAGTTTGTTGGAGGTATATTTAAATAACTGATTAAAGAAACTTCGATACCGCGTTGCAGAACATGTCAGGTTTGACAGATGACAGGTGTGATGCCACATGACCTTAATTTTTGTATGTCTGTCTCCTTTCAGTTCTGCGAGATCGGTGTGAAGGAGGGCGCTAGATTAGTCCTGGGTGGCAAACGGGTAGACCGACCCGGGTACTTCTTCGAGCCAACGATCTTCACCGACGTCACGGACGACATGTTCATCGCTAAGGAAGAGTCGTTCGGCCCTATTATGATCATCAGCAAGTTTAGCAGCAAGTGAGTGCATTTTATGTCTGTGTTCCGAATCACGCTCACAGCGCTTACACGAGATGTCGTGACGTCATTGATGACGTCATGGTCGGCGCTCACGGTGCTCACACTGCCAGCCGTAAGCACCTTGAGCGCAAACGTCAAGTTCTCATGTCTGTCTGTCCGGATGTTCTCCTCTACAGGTCGGATTTCTCGACCGATTCTCGTGAAATTTTGTGAGCAGGTTCGATAATTATATAGTTTTTTTGCCGAGTCACCTATTGGAAATTTTTAAAATAAAAAAAAAATTGGCGAGGTCTACAGCTCACAGTGCCACTAGTATTTTAGTCGCACATTTAGTTTTTCCATATACTGGTTTATTATTTCTGTTAAATTACAGGGTGTATTGTAATACATGATTTTGTTCCCAGGAACGTAGACGACGTGATCCGGCGCGCGAACGCCACGGAGTACGGGCTGGCGTCGGGCGTGTTCACGCGGGACGTGTCGCGCGCGCTGCAGTTCGCGGAGCGCGTGGACGCGGGCACCGTGTTCGTCAACACCTACAACAAGACCGACGTGGCCGCGCCCTTCGGCGGGTTCAAGCAGTCCGGCTTCGGGAAGGACCTAGGTCAGTATTACTACATTTAATTGTCAGGAACCTAGACGATGTGATCCGTCGCGTGAACGACACTGAGTACGGGCTGGCGTCCGGCGTGGGACCTGGGTCAGTATTATTATATTTATCTACACTAAATAGTCATTTACAGTACATATGGTGCTACATTACCGCACGAGTGCGGTAATCAGCTGATTACGTGCATATGTCGAAACTTTAAAGAGCCATATGTACTGTAAAACGTTGTACGATACACGTGCGAACAGGTAATTCGCAACTCGTGTCGATTTAAAACACTCCCTTCGGTCGTGTTTCAATTTATCACCACTCGTTGCGAATTTCCTGTTCTCTGCACTTGTATCGTAATATACTATTACTTTACCGTGTGAGACTGTTAAAATTATCTCACTGCCTTCTGCGATTTTTAACTGAAATTATTTTGTTACAGGTCAGGAAGCATTGAACGAGTACCTCAAAACGAAAACTGTTACCATTGAATACTAAAGTTAGTTGACATTGTGAATAAGTCGATTTTACAATAATATGACATTTAAATAGTAGTTAAGAATTGTATATAATATTTGCTTTATTGCATCAAACCAAAACATTTGTGACTGTGAATCTAGTTGTGTTTTCAAAACTTTTGAAGCACTATTTTTTATTTATATTAAAATATATTTTATTTCCGTAGTAAGTATTTTATTTCCGTAATTTTGATAGATAATCATTATAATTTTAATTTTTCTGCTTTGCCTTAAGGTTGACTGGTAAAGAATGCCATATGGTGGCATTAAGTCCGCCTTTTGTACGATAAGGTATCTTTAGTGCAATAATGATTAAATAAATAAATAATCAATATTGTTAGCTCATCATCATCCTCCTAGCGTTATTCCCAGTACAGTTGAATCCTGAAGGATGCCTGGGGTCCGCTACTAATCCCAAGAATTGGCGTAGGCACTAGATTTTACGGAAGCGACTGCCATCTGACCTTCCAACCCGAGGGGGAAACTAGACCTTATTGGGATTAGGCTTGTCAAGTGAGTGGGCAACTTGACTGTTAGAAGTTCTCAAGCCGCCCGGAGGCCTCTAACTTGGCTTAACGACTGCTATCATAGACAGCAACCGGGATCAACGGCTTAGCGTGCCTTCCAAAGCACGGGAGCGCTCAGTTAGTAACCACTCAAAGCGGTCACCCATCCAAGGACTGAGCTCGCCCGACATTGCTTAACCTCGCATACCGCACGCGGTACGCGGGCGCCGCTGGGCCACGAACGCTCCTCATTCCCAATATTCCCATCATCAATATTGTTAGCTTATATCATAATGTATATATTAGTACGAGTACAGTAGCTAAATATTTACGCCAGATCGGTAGTAAGTTGAAGCGATTGTTCAACTCATGTCGAGAAGGAAAAATGACGAGGTATAAAAAATAATAAAAATTTCGAAATGATGTTTGTTGTCAAGAAATAAAAATGTCGAAATTAAAAATTGACGGAGTATAAAAATGTCGTGAAGCTGAAAAGACGAACTGACAATGGTCCGACAGTAAAAATTTCCAATTTGTAATTCTAAAAAAAGTCTTAGTATAAGTGATCTACAACGGCCCCAGGTCTAGGTAGGTTAGGTTCGTTAGGTATTTGTAGACTTTTTTACAGATATTTTCACTCATGACTTGTTTATTATTAATTATTTGCAATTTTGATTTTTATTCTTTTAATATTTATGACACAATTATTTCAAATGCAATGAATAAATAACTACTACTAATAATTGTTTATTGAATAAATAACTAAGAACTATCTTCAGATGCCCGAAGAGCAAACTGCGCAGAAATATGAGCCCCGCGGGTCGAGGCTCCGTTAATTTTAATGCAGAGTGAAATTAGTCATTTCAATACTTCGACTAAATTCTATTTCGATATTTTTATCCTTCGACCCTATAATACTTTGTCATTTTTCTATATCTAAGCATATTTAGACATTTTTATACCTAGTCATTTTTCCTGATAGGCCTAAGTTGACAAAAGGCCAATGTAATCGGCATCGGTATACGGTATCGGTGGTATCGGGAAATACGTTGAACTGAGGGCCTACTCCGAACTTCGAAAATCGAACTTGGTATCGTGCAGTCCCTTTCACTCTCGTGTTACACTATATTACGGAAAGGGACGGCACGATACGAAGTTCGATTTTCGAAGTTCGGAGTAGGCCCTCTGATTTGATTCGTTTAGTACCTGCGCCTTATTCTATACTCGCTTTTGCCCGCGACTTCGTCTGCGTAGAATTCGTTACCGCCTTAGAATTAATTGTTCGTCCATACAGTCTTTCACCCTCCTTTACACCCCCTTAAGAAATTATTACATTCAATATGACATGCCCCTTCCCGCGCACAGACAAAATTTTAATAAAAATCCTATTGTCAAAACGAATGATCAAGTGCCAATTTTGGAATATCAAATGTACCGATTCTAGACGAATGTATCTCGTCAAAAACATAATATGTACGTACGATGATAAAAGTCTCGCTACGCAGTTCTGCCGTAAAATGTCCCAACAGAGCGGGTTCTTCATGTAAGTATGATCGTTACCAGGGGCCTTTCAGCTCGAAGAACGAGCTTTTCCAAGAAGATGTAAGTTTTTACTTTAGCCAGCAGATGACACTGTGTGTACTATTTCACCTGCCTCTCTATCGCACGTGCACATTGTGAGTGACAAAGAGCCATATCTTTCGCGGTTGTACTTCTGTCATGTATACTTTACCTAAAATTCAGATGATATGTTTACTACCTAAATTTATGGTTCAATATTTTTTTCATGTTTACATTTCGAGCGTTCCAACGTACGCAAAATAATTACATAATTAGGTAATGCACACAAAATTGTGACAACAACATTGTACTAATTTAGCCTCGTCAATTATTCGTGCAAATGGATAGTAGATTAGAGTGCTAATAAAATGCTCCGTAGGAAGAGAATAATGTATATTTTCAACTTCGTCTACCTTACAAATTTCGAGTGAAATTTTATCGATGTGGAGTGTACCTATATAAGCTTATAAAGCTTAAATATTTTGCGTGAAACAAAACGTTTGCACGGTACGTTGACATCGCTGTCAATTTAAAAATTCAAATGTCAAATGGGTTTTTTAGGTTAATTGTATATTTATATAATTATGTGTAGTTAATAACTATATATTACGACTTGCTGTTAATAGTAATAGTGTCAGTAAATAATTTCGACCCTACAACGTAACGTTGTAACGTGACGGTAAGCAGAGTGTATTCATTGAAAACTGAATATCTTCGAATGACAAAGCCGCTCTCTACATAATGCCACCATACTACCATGTGCCACTTTTTACGTGTTAATTTTGTTTTATTATGTATAATACGGATAAATTTTGGTGCGATTGCTAATATCGAATGTTTGTAAGTAAAATTGTGTAATAAACGATATTTACTAAGTTACCTATTTCGTTTTATTGTCAGAAGAATGTCATGCCCATATTTATTAAAAATGGTCTGAAATTGATGCAAAGATTGCCAAATAGGTAATGTAACTATTATTTCATTACTTATTTCCTTATTTTTGCATTAGTTTCAGAAAGGAACTTGAAATATATTTTAGTAGTTAGTACCTGCCGCCGAGCGGTCGTGCGGTTAGTTTTGTACTCATACCACTGTGGCGCTACAATCTACGTAGAGTATTTCACTGATATCTCTATCTCAGTCTATATATTGTACTTTGTGATCGTTACGTTACGTACGTACGTTCGATGACCGAAGGCCGGAAGCAGAGCGGCAAGGCATGCGAGGCGGAAGGTTGAGTATTCACACAGAGCGAGCATGTTATGTAAGTCTGAGGGCCGAAGGCCCGAAGCAGAGAGGCGAGACACGCGAGGCCGAGGGCCAAGCCTCCTAACAGAGCGGATTCTTCATGAAAGGTTGTCATAAGAGGTTGTTTGTGATAAGCCGCCAGACGTTTAAGTTCTCATTTTGAGTGACTGTGAGAGCTCGTGGCCCAGCGGCGCCCGCGTACCGGGCGCGGTATGCGACGTTAAGCAACGTGCGGACAGTTCAGTTCTTGGATGGGTGACCGCTTTGAGTGGTTACTAACTAAGCGCTCCCTTGCTTTGGAAGGCACGTTAAGCCGTTGATCCCGGTTGCTGTCTACGACAGAAGTCGTTAAGCCAGGTAGAGGCCTTCGGGCGGCTTTAGGACTTCTAAGAGTCAAGTTGCCTACTCACTTGAAAAGGGGGGTCGAAATTGCACAACGTCCGTAGGGAACCACCGTTACCCTACACGTGACCCCTGGGTGGTGCTAAAAGTGCAACAAAAACTGGCAACCGTACTTGTCTTCTCGAAGACCTCACGGTTCGAAAATAAATGCCATATTGATGTTTCGAATAAAATTGCTGATTTGACGTGGTATAAAAAAACCGTATTGGCTTTAAATACCTACTTTTATCTGAAGTGATTAAAACCATGTGTCACCAAAGTCTCGTCAACATCTAAAATACGAGTTAGATACCGCGTAGTGTTATTGATAGTACATTGATCTCATGACGTCACTTTAAAAATAAATACAAACGCAATTACATGAAAAATATACAGTCCGAAGCGCCGGTTTTAAAAAAGTTTATCGCCGTATATAAAAACTGGGTGTTTTGATCAGGTTCCCGTTAACTTGAAGAAAATCTCAGGAACAAGAGGATTAGTATAAAATTATACGTTGTGATAAGTGTGCTATAAAGTGGTTATACCTACTGATAAAATTGTTTATATCATGTTTTGAACTATACCCAAGTATCTAATCTTGTCTCTAGGTGAATTTTGAACTTCAGACCGGCAGAAATATTTCTCGATGATTTCTTGTTTTTGTTAGTTCTTTTACACATTTGCTATGGGTTTATTTTTCATTGATGGTTATTCGAACCAAGCGCTTTGCATCATCCTTCATAATGCGCACTTCTAAGGTTTGGAATTCGGCGTCTGTATTTCCGAGTTCATTCTGAACCTTTCTTAAGGCACGAGTAAATAGGCATCTTCTGGGTGAGCTCGCTTCATCGTCGGCTTCATCTTTGCCCCCTGGCTAGATGCTAGCCAAGAGCAATCCCATTTATAATAAAAAAATCCCTGTTTAATGCCAAAAATAAATGGTAGGCAAAGTAAGAAGTATTTACTATAATTTATGGTTGTACCCTGATACAACCCGCTGCTTTTTTATTTGCCTATATATAGATATCCCTTTCATTCGTGGGAGGTTCTTACCAATCTTGCCATGCAGTGCGACGTACAGAGGCTGACGATAAGTCAAAAGATATAATAAATGATTGTTTTCAAGTTTATGCTGTCGATGCAGGTATGTACAAAACCACATGATTATTATTGTTAAAAGCCTATAGTATAGTATTCCACAGCAGGGCAAAGGCCTCTACTCTTGATTTCTAATTCACCCGGTTCTGAGCAATCTCCGGCCAATCGTCGCGATACGTGTCCAGATCATCCCACCATCTCCGTCGCGGCCTGCCACGTCGTCGCCGCCCATCGTTCGGCACCCACTCCGTGGCTAGTTTGGCCCACCATTGCCGATTCATGCCGCAGACGTGGCCGGCTCATTCCCATTTCAACTTGGCGGTCTTGACTTCAACGTCAGCAATTCCGGTTTTTGAGCGTAGCCTAGAGTTTCGGACCCGGTCGATCCGTTTCACTCCTAGAATGGTATGCTCCACAGCTAGTGGGCAAACCTTCAATATGGTCCATTGTGCCCCCTTATGTGACCATGTTTAGGAACCGTAGGTTAAGACAGGCAGAATACACATATCGACGAGTCTTCGTATCAGGGTCACCATAATAAATAAATAACTAAGATACTTCGGACGGTAACGGGGTAGGGTGCTTAGTATCACCTTTACATGTCGCATTAAGAAAATGTAAGATTAATTTTGGAACAACACTCCGATCTGTGCCCGTTGTCCGAGCTGGTCAGTCCGCTCCACCCATACCCCAGACCTGCTTCCTGGAGGCGTCAGATAAGTGATAAATTAATGTGAACATTCAAAAGGTTAGTTTCTACATTAATTGACGAGGAAGGTAGATATCTATGTGAAGACTGAAGTGACTTTTAGTGGAAAAAGACTTCCTCCTGAATCTCTCCATCTTATCATTTCCTTTCCACACACGTACTAAGGCGCCCTTAGATTTAAAAAAAGTTTTATGCCTACGCTGAGTTGCAGCCGGTAAGTAACGTACCTAGGTATTTACGGTCTAAGGCGTGAATTACACTGAGACGGCATAAGGCATAAGGCATAAGGCGCGGCGCAGGCGTGGCACAGATACGGCACTGACGCGATTAAAGTTATACAGAAGCGGCGAAGAGCGATGCGTCATTATACAGGCTGATTTTGTTGCGATAGCATGTCTTCCTCTTCAGAAGACGAAGATGCGCTTGCTTTGCTGCAACTCAATGTACAGAAGCACAGAAGATATTGGGTCCACCCTGTGTGGAAATTGACAGAAGAAAATAGATATTTTAAAATAATGAAAAACACATATATATAATGGAATACATGAATATCCTGATCGTTTTCGTACAGTGTATAAAATGTCACAAGAATGTTTCCAAATTATATTGTGAAAGTAAAACACGGTCTTCAGAAGCAGCATACAAATTGAAGAGAACCAGTCCCTCTTGAAGAAAGACTATTGATAACGTTAAGGTAAGTAAAACATCATTGATATTTAATAAAGTTTTATTAGGGTGCGCTTCTCTTCACGTAACTTTTTAAGCCCTATTATCCGAAGTCCACAAATGTTTGTTATAGAATTGATAAATACGGCTCATACTGTATAACAAGCGACGTCCTCCTCGCGCGGCGCTGAAATCGTGTCTGCTAGCGCTAGCGAGGTGGAAACGGCGTGGCTAAGGCGCGGCACAAGCATGGCGAAGGTACGGCGCAGGCACGATGCCGCTTCAAACGTTTTCATACAAAATGTAGGAAGGCGACGTGCCGGTAAATTACACAGAAGCGGCGCGGCGCCGTATCTGTGCCGTGCCTGCGCCTCGCCTTCGCCTTACGCCGTCTCAGTGGAATTCACGCCTAAGTAAATACGCCCGGCTACCCTACCCGGTAATAGTAATATGTGTGTATAATGTTGCTAAATATTTAGTATAGAAATAAGATTTCCCACACTGTCGCATTGGGGTGACCTGTAAAGATGTTTGTGAGTATGAAATAAATAATAATATGCTAAATAATCTGCGGGATCCATACTTTTCTAAAACCACGTCTTATTATTATGCAATTGAATTAAGCACTTATCTTTATAACACGTTCACGTACGAGTATTTAATGTCTACCAGGGTCTAGATAACATCACACACCAGAGATAATCTGAATTTGGTATTTATGACGTCATAATTTTATGTAAAATTACGTTTAAGAACTTTAAAATATACTGACAGATACTTCGAAATTGTAAGAGCTTATCGGTGTATTCAAAAATATTGGCATTTCAACGGGTTACTGTGATTTTAATGAAATTCCCAGGAACAAGAGGATTAACACTATTAACAGTAAACACGGAATCGTTTCGATAAGAATGGCGCGTCCTTTGATAATCGTATTTGCATATTAGCTCTGATATGACATAATAATCAAAATGTACTTTATGTTTTTCAAGATACGACCTAACACTCTGCTCTGGATTATAAATAATTGCATGTCATCCTTAGTCACAGATAGAAAATAAAGAGTAGATGTAATACAATAAAAGGATTTGATAACCAAAAGCTGCACACCGTTTAATACTTGAGGTTGGATTTTACGCCTATCTATAGAGCGGTACAGTCGACTAGAAAAAGATCGATCCACCCAAAGTTACACAAATAGTACGAGATGCGTGTCTTTATTGACTTAACATTAAGGGTCCCCGCATGCTCGACTGAACTCGATTCTCCATACAAACGTACTTTCAAGAAAAGAGCGTACTCCGGCAACGCACTTACAACCCCTCTGGTGTTGCCTCCTATGTCATAAAAAAATCGTTCTCATTTTAAAACGCCGTGCTGAAATAACATGAAATTTTGTATACATAATAAGATCCATTGCACCATATCTAGGCCGGAAAGTAGTAAAAAAAATATTGCTAGACATTATAATAGAAAAAAAAATACAGCGCGTTTTTGAGTTTTTTTTGGTCATGTATGAAAACCTTAATAATCGCTGTATTTTTTCTCCATTATAATTTGAAGCAACAGAAACTAATTTCCGGCCTAGATATGCCGGACCCCATTGTGTATACAAAGTTTCATGTTATTCCAGCATGGCGTTTTAAAATGGGAGCGAAACTACGTTTGTATGGAGAACCGAGCTTCTTGCGGACTCTTAAGGCATCATTAAGGTCGTGAATAAGTACATATTTTTGTAACTTTGGGTGGATCGATCTATTTCTAGTCAACTTTACATAAATAAGTTCCTAACATACGTATTTATATGATAGGCATTGACTTATACTTTAAGGCAGTCGTAGATGCGATTTGGGAATAAGAAAATTTGGTATCATTGGCACGAACTCAAGTTAGAGGAAATTGAACGTAATTGGTACTGAAGTTAGATTTCATATTTAAATGGCAGCAGGAGTGCTCGAGAATGCGCGATGCGGCGTGGAGCTGTCATTGAAATATGGAATGTAGCCATTGATATGTAGAAGCGAAGGTTCAATTTCCTTTGACTGTAGTAAGACGCACGTTGACTCCGGCTGTCAGTTCTCAAAACGCTCGGAAGGGCATATCCTTAATTTGAAATCATTGTTGATAGGTTGAACAAAGCTTTTTTTTTAATAACACGTCGGTGGCAAACAAGCGTACGGCTCGCCTGATGGTAAGCGGTCACCGCAGCTTAGGGACGCCTGCAACTCCAGGGGTGTCACATGCGCGTTGCCGACCCTTTAAAATTATACACTCCTTTCTTGAAGAATCACACACTGTATTCCCTCGGGAAAACCTCGGCAGGGAGCTCATTCCACAACCGGAGCGTCCGAGAGAGGAAGTTCCTGGAAAACCGTACCGTACGCGACCATTTAGGTTCCAAGGTGTGAGGATGAATGCCTGCGGCGAGCCGACGGCGAGCAGTGCGATGGTAGAAAGCGGCCGTGGGCATCATGTCAAAATGTGGAGCTTTGCGAAGTTTAACGACGAAGCATAATTATAATTACTCTTGAAAAAAGTATTATTTATATTTATTTAAGCCATTTATTCCTTAATAAATATACACTTATTAATATTTCATTATAAAATTCAAAAAGTAGTAATAGTAATTAGTAATGCATGATTTAATTAAACATTATGAAATTAATTAATTAACATGCAGTTGGTATTGATTCTATAAGTATAATAATTTAGCTATTTTTATTTTTAAGGACCTCTTGACGAGTAAAGGCCTCCTCCATTTTACTCCACATTTCTCTGTTTTGGGCTATTGTTACCCAGTCGTCGCCTGCAAACTTTTTTAGTTCTTCAGCCCATCTTTCCAGTGGGCAGCCCGGCTTTCTTTTACCGGGAGGTCCCGCCCATGTAGTGACTCTCTTAGTCCATTTTTCGATGTTCATTCTTACCACGTGGCCAGCCCACTTCCATTTTTGTTTCTTGCAATGTGATAATGCGTCGATAACTTTAGTCTTTTCCCTTATAGCCGTATGACGTTGTTTATCTCTAAGTTTTAGGTTCATGATGCTCCGCTCCATGGCTCTTTGACAAGTTATAATTTTTCTTTTCGTATATGCATTATATAAGTATATCCATGTTTGGCTTGCGTAGGAAAGACAAGGTAGGAGACATGAGTCCAGAATTATCTTTTTTAGTCTTAAGGGTATATTAGACTTTAGGATTTCCTTTTGGCTCCAGAATTTATTCCACGTCATTTTAATACGTCTTTCTAATTCGTCACAGACAGAGTCACTTTGATAGAGATAGTTGTTTACCTAAGTATATATATTGCTCTACATACTCTATCTGTCTGTTTTCGACGAAAATAGGTCTATGAGCTTTGTTGGACATGATTTTTGTTTTATCGATATTTAATTCCAAACCAATATCGCAGCAGTTAAGTTCGTTTATCATCCCTTCCAATTGTGATGCTGTCTCTGAGAAAAGGACTAGGTCGTCAGCGAAGCGTAAGTTGCTTAAGAATTTTCCTTGTATGCTTATGCCTTTTTTTAACCAATCGAGTTTTTTCATAATATGTTGTAAAACTGTGATGAATAATGTAGGAGGGAGGGGGTCTCCCTGTCTTACACCTCTTCGAATATGTATTTCGGCACCAGTTTTGTCCAATTTCACCCGACTAACACTCTTGTTGTAGATATCTTGAATGAGTTATTTTTTCACATTCGTATAGAGCTTTCCATATACTAGGTCCATATACTACTTTACATCTCAAAATGTAAATGGACCTTTATACCCACTAAACAAGGAAAACTGAACTGTAATAGAATGCAATAATGTCATGGTACCTAGTTAGAATATTTGTAGGGATCTGTCATATACCTACTAGAAATATTCGCAATAGGGATCTCCCCGCGAGGCGTTGACCTGTCCCCCTATTCATAAACCAGTTTGCAGCGGCTGTGACCTTTTTTCCAGTATATATTGGTCTCTAGACAGATGCGTAAGTAGGTGTTAGTGCGTCTGAGTTATACTGGTTCATCTATAGAGCAGCCTGTACTAGGAATCGTAGGGATCTCCCCGCGAAGCGGTGACCTAGTCCTGTCTCCGCATTCATAGACCAGTTTGCAGCGGCTGTGTGCCCTTTCCTAGTATATATTGACCTCTAGACAGATGCTGTCTAGCAGGTGTCTGCCTTCAGTTATACTGGTTCATCTATAGAGCAGCCGTGGACAGTTTCGTGAATTGGGGCCTGTTTTACAATGTTTGTTTCCATTGTTGTGTGTCGATATTGTGGGTTAAATAATAAGACGGACGGCCTGTTTAGCCTAGTTGGTAGTGACACTGCCTCCGAAGCTGGAGGTCCCGAGGTTCGAATGCCGGCCAGGGCATTATTTGTGCATTTATTATTGATATTTGTTCTTGGATCTTGGATATTTTCTATGTATTTAAGTATCTATTTCTCCATATAAGTATGTATATCGTCGTCTGGTACCCAATAGTACAAGCTTTGCTTAGTTTGGGACTAGGTCGATTTGTGTAAGATAAAAAACAAGTGTGCGACAAGAGCTTCATGAAGGCCCTGTCCTCGCGGCTGGTCCATGCCTCAGGGGACCCCAAAGCTGGCGCGTACCTCTCTCAACGGATCGCTCTTGCGGTTCAGAGGGGAAACGCTGCCAGCGTTTTGGGGTCCATGCCGCAGGCAGAACTTTTGGATGGAGTTTTCTTTTTGTAATTTGTTTTTTTATTTTTATTTATTTAAGTAGTATAGTAGTAGTTATAGCTTTAAGTGTTTTCATACTTTTCCTATACATGTTAATTGTTGTTATATTTAGTCTGTAAATTTCTTGTTGCAATAAATAAAAGCAGTAGTCAGTGCGCGATAACCTGATGAATTCTAGTTATATAATGATCTGTGATTTCACATACCTAACAAAAATTTAAATTGTGGTGTAACACTAACATTGGAGGCATACCTGCGGGCTTCCATCATTAGCGATCACAGACCGTGGTCGGTTTTATTGACTAATGATACTCGTACCAGGTAGCTTAGTTGGTGTATTTTTAAATAGATTTTAATTACTTATGCCAACATAAGGAGATCGGTGGTTAGCAGAGATCGGAAATGTCGTGGCAAAATATAAGACTTATACTCATAAGTGAAAAACGAAGAAAACCCTAGAAAAGGGGTTATAGCCCTGGGCTAAACTAAATTATTATCTAGGAAACGGCTACTCATAAATCTACAAAACATTAATTATGAAATAATTTGTAATTAACTTAATTATGTATTTAAGTTTTAGTTAAGAAAACCCTAAAAAAGGGGTTATAGCCCTGGGCTCATCATCTCCTTGCCCTTATCCCGCTTATGCAGGGTTGGCGCAACATGTTTTCTTCGTCCATTCCTCTCTATCATTCATCACTTCATGGCTTACTCCTTTCTTTCTCATGTCCTCTCTCACATAGTTTTTTGGGCCTTCCAATCGCTCTTTGTCCTTCTACATCCAACCCTAATATTCTTTTATCAATATGACATTCATCCCTCCTCATTACATGCCCATACCTACTGCTCCTCATTTTCTCTGTCACGGGTACCATTTTCAAACTTCCCCTTATATACTCATTTCTAATTCGATCTTTCCTCGTCACTCCACACATCCATCTCAGCATTCTCATCTCAGCTGCGTGCACTCTTCTTTCATCCGTCACTTTCGTTGCCCAACATTTTGATAAATTATTATCTAGGAAACGGCTACTCATAATTCTACAAAACATTAATTGTGAAATAATATGTATTTAACTTTAATTTTAGTTTTATTTATTTGTTATTTCTTTATTGTCTCTATTGTTTTGTTTACTACATAACTTTAATATCAATATAAGTAAAAAAAAATGTAGGTAAATAAATTAAAAGACAAAATAATCATCTTAAACTAGACCTAGAAAGTGCACACAACACATCCGCGAAATGGATAGAAATCAGCATGATGGTTGCTGGCTAGCCAATGGCTACGAGTAATGCCATAAGGTATTCTCTACCAAACCAATTCACCAGTCAGTGGTCAGTGATATGTTATATTCCAAGTCATACTTCAGGAATTTTAAGTAATATGGCATTTTTATTATTTTCTTAGAATTTAGATTTATTTTACTTAAATTCGACTCAGAATCAATTACGCTATAAATTCTAGAAGAATAAAAGTATCCATAGAATGGTTTTTTTACTTTGCATACATTTAAGTAAATACCTATAGTATAGCGTAAAGAACCGACATCGTAATTTACTATGTAAACTTGGAGACAATTTTCTTCTTCTAGAATCGATAGCGTTTGAGATTTTTTGTCGAATTTGTCGATTGTTTTAATTCCTCTCTTACTTACTTGTATATCACCTCGTATGTCTGCTGATGCTTCGATCGTTATTTGCCGTGCCGTGACTGACTTAAAGTGGTGCAGTGGACACATTTCTTATCTCCCACAAACACAAAGTACATATAAAGCGCAAAGCGAGTCCACAACTGCCCTTATTTTCGCTCCAACCTTAGAGATGGTTTAACTGAACAAATATTAAATCTTATATCTATCTGTTTATTAAGATAATAATGTTGTCGCAATATAGTTTGTTGTGCTTAGTATTAGGTTGTCTGCTGCCGTTATCTATTCAGGTATGTCTAACAAATATATGTGATACTAGCTTTTGCCCGCGACTTTGTCCGTGTAATCTTCTACTCCCTATTAAGTACCATATGTTTTTTTAGGCTACAGACTATTTGTATACGAAGTTTCATCATAGTCCGTTTAGCCCTTTTTGCGTGATTGAGCAACAAACATCCAAACATATAAACTGGAGGAAACAAAGGAGGGGTTTTATAAGTCTTATCTTTGTTTCTGTGTCCGTGTGTGTCTGTCTGTGGCATCGTAGCTCTTAAACGTGTGAACCGATTTAAATGCGATTTATTAGAAAGCAGGTTTTCCAGTGATAAAAAAATCCTTTTTTAAGTTGTCAGTTTTGGTTAGAGTATTTAGTAGGATCTGAAACATGACTTATCGTTCTTAAGCAGGTTGTCTTAAACTATGGGTCATACGGGGTCCTTATAATAGGGATTAGGGGTTCCGTACCGAACAATGAATAATGAGAGCCAGCCTGCCTTATCAAAAACAGCCCATCATGTACCTATGTAGTAAAAGCTAGACCTCGTTTTTAGGGTTCCGTAGACGACTAGGATCGCCATGTCCGTCTGTCTGTCAGAGGCTTTGCTCTGTGTTAGTACTAGAAAGCTGCAATTTGGTATGGATATATAAATCAATCAATCTGACAAAGTGGTAAAATAAATTCTATTTTTTTAAAGATTACTTCCCCTACACGTAAAGTCGGGATGCAATTTTTTTTTGCTTCAACTCTATGGTGTGTGTGTGGTGTTGTTGGATAGGTTTTTCAAAATGAATAAAGGGTCCATCTTTTTGATAAAGTGTATATTTTCGGAAATATTCACTCCAAAAGAAAAAAACAAAATGTGTCCCCCCCTCTAACTTACTTATTATTATACAACATATAGGTCCAAAAATATGAAAAAAAACCCGGCGAAGTGCGAGTCGGACTCACGCACGAAGGGTTCCGTACTATTATGTATACAACATTAGACACTTTCAATTAATTAATTATTAATTAACAGAAACACATGATCCATGAAACACATGATCCATCAAATTTCAACTGTCTAACTTTCACGGTTCATGAGATACCTGCAGTCTGGTGACAGACAGACAGACAGACGGACAGACGGACGGACAGCGGAGTCTTAGTAATAGGGTCCCGTTATTCCCGTTTTACCCTTTGACTTATCTTGGCACTGTTTGGGTGCCCCTCAGAGGGGGATTTGAGCCCCTTGGAATTGGAACCCCCTTGGATTAGCAAATCTAAGGGGGTTCCAAGGGGCTCAAATCAAATAGCCGTCTAGCGAGTAGGCTTCTAGGTGGCTAATTATTATTATTTAGTTTTAGGTTTTAGGGTCTATTATATTTCAGTCTTTGTTATTCTTTCTGTTTCATATGTATTATATTTTTTTCAGTGTATTTTATGAAAGAAATGCTAAAAGATTCTCTTTTAATTCTTATTGTATAAATATCAAATATATCTATACCTACTTAAGTACTTTTGTTTGGTTACCTGTAGGTAGGTAAGGTAAGGTAATGTTAGTAGGGGAAGTCTGCTACGTCATATAACCTAATAATACCTAGCGCCGTTTGATTTTCTACCTTATTTAACTGAACATAAAGTAACATTTCATAGAACTTGGTATTGGCATGTATTGGTCACGGGGATTATGTATGAATGTAAAATAGGATTTGAATTATTTTGAACCCTATTATAAGCAATTTAAGGGTCTCACCAATGCGTGTAATGCACAGACCACTGTGTAATGACTTGTCATGATATTCATGTGGCTTTCACACGGCATAGATAACTCAAACAAGATCGTTCAATTTTAGACTCACAGTCGTAGTGTTAAGGTTGATAACAGAATGCCATGTTAATATACCTAATGCTATTCGTGGATGGACCTCTCACACAAATGCATATCAAAATAAACACACCGCCTGATTCAGATCGCACGTCATCAAAATCGTACGATGCATTATTTCTATTCTTTGCTTATAGAACGAGTGTGAACGAGATGGACGATCTGATTCGCATCGATTGTCGTGTTACTCGTTCTGAGTAGGAACGCACCACAATGTCTACAAATCTCAGTATGACTTTGTTTATGAACCAGAGTTATCGTATTCCCTGTGTTTAACTCGCGAATAATGTTGTTATTAGTCTTTAACGATACATGAAAACAGTATTTTTACGATGTGGTGCCGTGAAATATATTTCTTTGTGTTTTTGTTGGGTTTAATTGTGTCTTCAATACAGGCAGGTATTTTGTTTACCTTTTTTGCGATCTTCTTTTTTTTTCTTTAAGGGTAATACCCTACACCGAATATATTATTGTTATGACTAATTAGTTATAAAATATGTAACGCTCAGCGAACTCTATTTATAAATAAGTAGTTCACATTACGTCCCTTTGTATTGTAAAGCTACTTACACTATAATATATAGTACTCATTTAGGTACAAAGTGCAATTGAATTCACTTAATTTTCGTTTAGAATGTTGTTGTCCTTCTCAGAGTAAGGATTTCTATAGAGATACTATACGCGTTTCACCAAGAGGGACAGTGCAGTTAAATTGAGAACTTGTCTCAAATGTCTGGTGAGTTACCATAAACAACCTCTTTCATTTGGGCGGGTAATCGTTTATTTGCTTCAAACTATTTGTCATGGCATTGAGGGAAATAAAGAAAAGCGGAACTATGACAAGGACAATAAATGATATTCCTCTCTGTCGCACTTATTGAATTTAGCATATGGCCATCTCGCTCGGTAGCGGTATTATTATTAGACGTCTTCTCTGGGGTACTCTGAACACACTCACACGAATAGTTAAACTGCAAGAACCTACTTAATTGATAATTCGGTAAAAAATAAATACATAGTACATAAATAAAGTCTGTAAATAACACCGATATAAACGCCCTATCCACATTACCAAGAAAAGCGGCCAAGTGCGTGTCGGGCTATGTGTAATGTAGGATTCCTTTGCTGTCCACCCCTGACATTATGCGGACTTAAAATGTGGCAAACTTACATTTAGTATATATTTGAAACAACTAATGACATATCTAAGTAATCAGTGGAAATTGTATGAAAATTTGCTTTTCCAAGTACTTACATTTTGTTTTGTATCATTTTATGTAATAAGTCTGTTTAATAAAATACATAACTATTCTGAGAAAGAAACTTCACAACCACTTAAAAAAAGTACATTTCTTAAGGTGGGCTACTTATTACTCGTTAACTAGTAATGTCAAATTAGCTGTGATAGTTTTTCTTTCAAATTAATTATTATATACTAGTACCATGTTTTTTTTCACATACCCAGTACTTTTTTTGCCTGCTGCCCCATGGACAATACGCCTCTATTTCAAATAAATAAATAAATATTGGGGGACAATCTTACACAAATCGACCTAGTCCCAAACTAAGCAGAGCTTGTATTATGGGTACTAGACGACGATATAAATACTTATATAGATAAATACATACTATATACATAGAAAACATCCAAGACCCAAAAACAAATATCCGTGAAAAATGCACAAATAAATGCCCTGGCCGGGATTCGAACCCGGGACCTCTAGCTTCGGAGGCAGCGTCACTACCAACTAGGCTAAACAGGTCGTCAAATGTTATGATGCAGAGGTCGACGCCCGAAGATGACAGCTACGTGGCAGCAGCGGTGGAGTACCAGGTGTCTGCTAATGTCGCCCAGAACCTGATCAACTACGTGCAGCTCATTGCGCAGGCGGCGGAACAGGTGAGCTCTTCAATCATTTAAGAGTCCGCAGAAAGCTCGGTTCTCCATACACACGTAGTTTCCCTCTCGTTTTAAAACGACATTCTAGAATAACATGAAACTTTGTATACACAATGGGATCCGGCATATCTAGGTCAGAAATTAGTTTCTGTTGCTTGAAATTATAATGGAGAAATAATACAGCGATTATTAAGGTTTTCATACAAGACGTAAAAAACTCAAAAACTCGCTGTATTTTTTTTCTATTACAATTTCTAGTAACAGAAACTAAACTCCGACCTAGACATGGCGGCTTCCATTGTGTGTACAAAGTTTCATGTTATTTCAGCAAGGCGTGTTAAAATGAGAACGAAACTACGTTTGTATGGAAAATCGAGTTCAGCCGAGCGTACTGGGGACTCTTAATCATCATTTATTGCATACATGGTCTTTACATATAGCTGTTACATTAGTAGTCTTGGTTTCACATGGACCCTAATAGGGCACAGCAATAGGTAATCAGTCCTACAACTAATTTAAGAGGGCGCAGTACGTGGCAGTACGCTCGGTTCTCCATACAAACGTATTTATGCTCTCATTTTAAAACGCCATGGTATAATAACATGAAACTTAGTATACACAATGAGATCCGACATATCTAGGTCGAAATTTAGTTTCTGTTGCTAGAAAATGTAAAAGAAAAAAAAATACAGCGGTTTTTTCAGTTTTTTACGGCTTGTATGAAAACCTTAATAATCGTTGTATTTTGTCTCCATTATAATTTCTAGCAACAGAAACTAATTTCCGACCTAGATATACCGGATCCCATTGAAAGTTTCATGTTATTCTAGCACGGCGTTTTGAAATGAGAGCGTAATTACGTTTGTATGGAGAACCGAACGTACTGCGAACTATTAAGAACTAGATGATACATAGACGAATAATTCATTAGTAGATAAATTCAAATTATAGCTATTACGATACAAGGGTTGTAAAACAAAGAAAGGCCGATATCGCAGGTTTGTTTAAGGGCTTTCCGTTTTACGACCCGTGTTTTGTACACAATTTTACGTCACCACTTGGCCAAAAAGTGGGTTTTTCCGGCTGCGCGGGGTGCGGAAAAGCGCGCATTTTGGCAAGGTGTGGTGTAAAATTATTAATATGTTAGATAGTCAGAAATGAAGACTTTGGTAATTAAAATAAAATAATAAATAAATAATTCAGACTCGACCATTGTATCATACATGTCAGTAGCTACACTTGCTAAATATTTATTATTAATTAGCAAATTACGTTTTGCCAACAAAAACATTTTTCATTGACAATTGACCAGCGCGTAACTTTTTCTTTATTCAATCCTGAAGTGGATCCTGAAGGCATCCATGCTGCGGACCACTGGGCTCGGTCCACCTGCTGCTGTAGCCTGGTTATCTCCCTTGTGTATCCGCGCTGAACGGCCCCCATGTGCGCGCGCCGTGGCCTCGCCGTCCGTGGGGTCGCCCGTTGAGCCCTCGCGGATGATCCTGCCTGCTCCGGCGGCTGTCTCGCTTGACAGGCGCGAGCTCTACGGCCTCAACCTTGCGCTCCAGCCTGTCGCCTGTCACCCGCGTTATTGCGAGATTTTCTGCCACCTAATCCATGTAATTGGGGCCTGGCATCTTCACTGCCCGTTGCGTGACCAACCGACGTCGGGGTCGCCAATGTAGGTAGCTTTGGGGTGCCTGGTGGAAGGTGACGTCGGTGGACAGTGAAAGGCCGATTCGGTGTACTTGTGTATTGTGCAGAGCGCGGCGGAGGACTAACTGTCGAGTGACGCGTTACTTAGTAGGTCCGCTCTACTGCAAATGCCTACTAAGCAATCTGTGTCCCAACAATTGTACTTTTTTGGAGGTAAATACCCAAGACGGGAGTGAATATACCTAAGTAAGTATTCGAAAGAAAAAGTAACGGTCCGCATTAACTTCAATAACATGGGTGTGATATACTATGATTTAATTTTCACCACAAAATATCAAGTACTGAGCACTGCTGTGAACTGAAATTCTCCAAAATATATCCGTTATAACACAAGCAAATACGCGAGTCACTCTTCGAATTAGCAGCATAAACTATGCAGAAAAGATTTATAGGAAAACCTGTTCGTCAGGAATCTTTTTAAAGTTATTTAATAACATCTAATCATCATGTTCCAGAATGCAGACATAATTGTGTTCCCGGAGCTGACGCTGACCAGTGGCACCCGCAGCGTGGAAGTGCCTATATACGGTTTGCTGAAGGAGCAACCCATACCAGCTCTACAGCCCACAAGTTACGATGAGGTGAGGCTTGCTTCTTGTACCCAGCAGTTATACCGCAGCAGACCTTACCGTACCAGATTCCGAATCTTTCAATCAACCAAGATTTCTCACCACGAACGATCCCCACGTTGGCTCAGATGGTGCAAAGCTACGAATATATCTATGCATGGAATATGAAATGTAGAGGTTCAAATGCCACTTGTGGCGAATAATTTTCATAAATTTCACTTGGAAGGAGTACCAACAGCTGCAAAAACATGATTTAGTCTCAGATAATTATATTAATAATACAACGCCAATTAAAGGAACTCGCAGATAGAAATCAAATAAAAGTATATAACAAAAGTAGCGCACAGTTTCGCACTATGTACATAACACTAGGTTCTACTTGATAAAAAGGAGTGCATAGGAAAAAATAACAACTAAGCCTAATAAAAGATTTCATATATTGTAATAAATATAATTTGCACTGCAACTACAACACACAAACTGCACATGATCAAGAATACCACCCTGAAAAATCGCTAAGTGCAATCCTGGAGATTCAGAATTCAGATACGAGAACTGATACTGTTAAAAAATTTATATGCTAATTTTCGCCTCACAGGTTGAGCAAGTGAATACGTCAATAACTAGCTATTTGAACAACATATTCAGATTACGACTAGATCATACCTTTTCTCTTCTCAAACTATCGCGTGGTCTTCTGTTGCGCTGATCATTAAAGACATTTAGAAGACTCTCACCTTCTCACCTTTCTTCTTCCTACCCAATTTTCTTTGTCTTCAGCTCCTGGTCGGCATATCGGCAGCAGCCAGAGAGCACCAGATCTACGTCCTCATCAACGTGCAGGAGTCGATGGACTGCACCACCATTCCCGAGGACTCGGAGGAGTACTGTCCGGAGAGGAAAGCGTACCTCTTCAACACAAACGTCATTTTCGATAGAACCGGTGCTGTTATTGACAGGTGACTTGAACGCTCATCTAATTATTCTAGGTAATATGATGGTGGCAAATAAAAGATATGGCAACCCCATTGCAGGAGTAACATGCGTATCTGGCCTTTTATTGAGGATTAAGTACAGTCAACCAATTTAGTGTGCCTATCCACCAGAGATGTGCTATGGTAACGTTGCTATGGAGGCACTGGCACTGGTGGAAACGGGTTTTCGTAGCGTAGCTTACACTTTCTCGCAGCATAGCTGCATAGCACATCTCTGGTGGAACGGCACCCTTAATTTCTGGGCCACTTGGTACCTTGTCACAGTGAAATCAGTATGAAAGCTGATATGATGCTGTTTAGCCTAGTTGGTAGTGACACTGCCTCCGAAGCTAGAGGTCCCGGGTACGAATCCCGGCCAGGGCACTATATGTGCATTTAGCACGGATATTTGTTCTTGGGTCTTGGACGTTTTCTATGTGTTTAAGTATGTATTTATCTATATAAGTATGTGTATTGTCGTCTTGTACCCATAGTACAACCCGTGTAAAAATTGTTCCCAGCCAGGTTCGCAGATATTCCCGACGGGTTGTACAAGCTTTGCTTAGTTTGGGACCAGGTCGATTTGTGTAAGATTGTCCCCCAATATTTGTTTATTTATTTATTTTATTTATGATATATGAATATGATATCTCACTCGAGTCTTCTGGTAGACTCTCGTTCGCGATTCTCCACTTACGACGTGTATTATTTTTAATTCAGGTACCGCAAGATAAACCTCTTCGGCGAGTTCACCCGTACCCCGGCCCTACGTCCCGACCTGGGCGTGTTCACCACCGACTTCGGCGTGACATTCGGCCACTACGTGTGCTTCGACCTCATGTTCCAGGTGCCCGCTATCCAGGTGGTCGAGAAGTACAAGATCACCGATGTTCTGTTCTCAACTATGTGGTTCTCGGAGTTGCCGTATTTGACTGGTGAGTTTTTGTTCCTTTACGTACCTAATGTACCGTAATGGACCCGGGTATGTCCTAAAACTACGACCAAGACCACCGGGGGATGGGCAGCAGCACCCCTGGAGTGCGGTGGAGATACTGCGATCGCCAACCCGCATGCCAAGCGTGGCGATTATGGCATATACCCCCTGTGAATTTGGGGGAGGCCCATGTCCAGCAGTGGACGTCCTTTGGCTGATATGGTGGTGGTGGTGGTGGTACCGTAATGTGCTGTTTAAAATAGTTAAAAAATTACTATCTAATTAAAATGTACATCTGCTTGGCTAGGACAAGACGGCGCGCGAGCTATATCACGCGCGAGATAGACTATCCGTCCCTTTCCTTGTGTATCCATTAGATTGTGCTAGCTGTCGTGTGCTAGCCGTGGTGGAACATTGCGTTATTGGGAGTGAGACGTGAACGCTGACGATGAAATATAGAGATAAACTATGATAACATGGCCTGCCCCTCCAAATTTATAAACACCACCACCACCACCACCATATCAGCCCTAGGACGTCCACTGCTGGACATAGGCCTCCCCCAATTTCATGGGGGGTAAATGCCATAATCGACACGCTTGGCATGCGGGTTGGCGATCGCAGTATCTCCACCGCACTCTAGGAATGCTGCTGCCCATTCCCCGGTGGTCTTGGTCGTAGTTTAAGGACATACCCGGGTCCAATTCATAAACGCTTCAATGTATTTGTGAAAGTATTTATTAAGCACCACCAAGATTCCCAGCGCATGTGTGCGTGCTGCGACAGCCGTCAAACAAACAAACACACTCTTCCGTAAGGATGTGACTAAACACACTGAAATAGTAATTTGGAGGGGCGCGCCATGTTATCATAGTATAATATCTCTAACGGTGATGTCTATCGATATGTGTTGCGAGTATGCATGGGCGGCGCTAATCGCTTACCATCAGGCGATTCGTCTGCTCGTTTGCCACCTATGTCATAAAAAAAACAACCTTTGATTTGCCCCGTACTTCTCACCAGCTGTGCTACCGTGAACTTCGAAAATCGATATTCGTGTCGTACCGTCCCTTTCACTCTCGTGTTATACTCTATATGACGGAAAGGGACGGTACGATACGAAGTTCGATTTTCGAAGTTCGCGGTAGCACCCCAGTTCGAGCACAAAAGTAACTATAGTCTTATATTGGGTTGCTTATTATACTCACGGAAATTCATCATCATCCTAGCGTTATCTCAGTAGGTACAGTTGCATCCTGAAGGATTCCCAAGGTCCGCCGTAATCCCAAGACTTGGCGTAGGCACCAGTTTTTACGGTAGCGACTGCCATCTGAACTTCCAACCCAAGGGGGAAATTAAACCTTATTGGATTAGGCTCAAGTGAGAGGATAATTTGATTGTTAGAAGTCCTCAAGCCGCCTGATGTCCTCTTAGACAGCTGCCGGGATCAACGGCTTAACGTGCCTTCCAAAGCACGGGACCGCTCAGTTATAGCCATTGAAAGCGATCATCCACCCAAGAGTTGACGCCGACCGACATTGCTTAACCGCACAACCACACGCGTGATGCAGTACGCGAGCGCTCCGGGGCCACGAGCGCTCCTTATATACTCAGGGAAATTAACCATATCTAAATCGGCATCGCAAAGAAATATACTGCCGCAATTCAATAACATTCTAAACATTTTCTTAATTTGTAATACATATATGTAATTAATATATATTGGAGGCACAGCGTGGGCAGACCCGCGCAAGGTGGGCTGATGCCCTATCAAAGGTCGCGGGGGTCCGCTGGCGCAGGACCAGTTATTGTAGCACTCTTTTGGGGAGACCTATGTCCAGCAGTGGACATCCTTTGGCTGACATGATGATGTTGATGATATATTATTATAACATTTCAGCGGTTCAGATACAAGAAGCTTTCGGTTACGCCCAGAACGTGAACTTCATCGGAGCTGGGGCAAACAACGTGCGAATAGGAAGTGCCGGTAATTATATTTCTTTCCTTCTGTTTTCTGTTGATGTAAGGATTACGTCACGAGTCGTTAAGCATTGAAATACAAAAATAGCCCTCTGAACTGTGAGAGCACATAAATGTGTCACATTTTAGCGCAACAAAGGAGTGTTACGGGTTACGCTGTGAATATAACCTTACACTTACGATCAGGGGTCGGAATTCTCGTAGCACTTTTGGGCTGTCATAGGGACTTCTCATTTATCGACTTACGATCTACATATTATATCGATACATTATAGAACACCACATGTTGATGAAGATTAACCGTAGAGGTAAACAATAGCCGGTCTTATCGCTAAAGAGCGATCTCTTTCACATAACTTGAGTAGTTGAAAATTTGAAATAGAGATATGCAATGAAAACAATGAAATGTTAATAGTTTATTCAGTTTATTCAGTTCAGTTCAGTGTGAGTGTTTGTTTGTTTGCATATGTCTATAAAACTATTAATCAAAGGTCATCAGATTGATGGCCAGTACCCACATAACGATATGATTAGGTACGATGGCAATTCTTGTTTTGAAAAAATGACTAAAATTAATGCCTCGTAATAAGAAATCCATAAATAATTTATAAGGAACAATAAAATATTATTATAATAATTCCTATTTAAAATTTCCAAAAAGTTGGCATTCAAAGGTTATCTCGAAGAGATCGCTCATTCGCGATAAGACTGCCTGTTGTTTAGTTTACACTTTTAATACTCTGTATTTATCGGCATATATTTGTATATCGGAAGTCGATAAATGAGAAGTCCCTATGACAGCTCAAAAGTGCTACGAGAATTCCGACCTCTGCTTCCGATAGTCAGGGTCAGCTGTACTGCACACAGTGAGACCAACATTTAGGACAAAGTTAGATTTTGCGAGCCATGTATATACGTGCTCATCAGAGGAAATTGTAGGGGTCGTCGTCGTCGGATCTGTTAATTAAATGACTGATGGCAGTAAATATCAATATAATAAACTCTTTATACAAATGCAAGCAAGTCTACATCATAGACTAGTCATTGATGTCAGTCATGACTGGGAGAATCTAAATGGATTTCCATTTTCCATACATTATTATACAACTGTTTTTTTTTTAAATTTTTAAAAGAGACACACGTGATGCCCGTATTTTGCCACCATATCGATTTTTAATTTAAATCAAATTATTTTGCTTTCGTTGAAATATATTTTATGTAACGTTACATAATTAGGTCATAAAATTCTTGAGTCTTTAATAATAGCATAATAGTACATTACGATACAAGTGCAGAGAACAGGAAATTCGCAACGAGTGGTGATAAATTAAAACACGACCCTTCGGTCGTGTTTTAATTTATCACCACTAAATCAACACGAGTGTTTTAAATCGACACGAGTTGCGAATTACCTATTCGCACATGTATCGTAAAACGTTTTACAGTACATATGGCTCTTTAACGTTTCGACATATGCGCGTAATCTGCTGATTACCGCACTCGTACGGTAAAGTAACACCATGTACTGTAATAGTACATTACGATACAAGTGCAGAGAACAGGAAATTTGCAACAAGTGGTGATAAATTGAAACATGACCGAAGGGAGTGTTTTAAATCGACACGAGTTGCGAATTACCTGTTCGCACGTGTATCGTACAACGTTTTACAGTACATATGGCTCTTTAAAGTTTCGACATATGCACGTAATGTGCTGATTACCGCACTCGTGCAGTAATATAGCACCATATGTACTGTAAAATACTATTATTTCTAAGGTTTGGAATTCTCTGCCGGAGTTTGTATTTCCGAGTTCATATAACATAGACCTTTTTAAGGCCCGCGTGAATAGGCATCTTCTGGGTGAGCTCGCTTCATCGCCGGCCTCATCTATGCCCCCTGGCTAGATGCTGGCCAAGATCAATCCCATTTTTAATAATAATAAAAAAGATTATGTTATGTGTGTTTTAGTTTAAAAAAATATATTATATTATTCCAGGATCCGGTATTTTCTCGGGTAAAGCCGGCGCCTTGGTCAGCACAATGCCTGGCATGCCTACAACTCGTCTTTTAGTATCAAGGGTTCCTAAGGTCCCTGGCAATGTAAGTATTTTACGCTCTCTTATTTTATCCATGCTAGAATACATGAAACTTTGTATACACAATGGGATCCGGCATATCTAGGTCGGAAATTAGTTTTTGTTGCTTGAAATTATAATGGAGAAAAAATACAGCGATTATTAAGGTTTTCATACAAGCCGTAAAAAACTCAAAAAATCGCTTTATTTTTTTATTTTACAATTTCTAGCAACAGTAACTAATTTCCGATCTAGATATGGCGTTTTAAAATGAGAGCGTAAATACGTTTGTATGGAGAACCGAGCGTACTGCGCCCTCTTAAGGGTGGTAGCGTTCATAGGTACATATAATTATGCATAATTTGAAGAATAAATTACTTTTACTTTTCTATAACTTAAATTATGAAAAAAAAGCAAATTATATTTAATCTGCTGAAGTAATCTCATTTTGCTTTGTTGATTCCTTACATTCTAGCGTCTCATTTCATAGAACCAATTGGCTTGATTCTACAGATCGTTAGAGCCGTCATCCCTATTGCGAACTCGTGTTATCCTCGTTTTTATTAAAAGGAAAACCAGGCTATATGCCAGCTGTCACGAGTCGTGTTGGTAAAGACTCAAGTTTTAGAAGTCTCGAATTCAAGAACTCGTCTCATACTTACGGGACTCGAAGCTTAAAAGACTTCCGAGTCTTTTGAGTCATGAGTCGAGTCCTTTTTCGAGTCTTATCGAGTCCTGTAGTTACAACTTGAGCCTTAGAAAAGACTCGAACTATCGTATCTTTTATAGTATTTTTTATTTTTGCTTTAGGCGTGCCTCAAAATACTTGAATCTAATAGCAAAGACTCACTTTTGAAGTTTCTATTCAAAGAACTGATTTCTACGGTACCTACTTCACCGAGTAGGCCGCGTAACTTTAAGTGTTTCTACAAGTACAGTTGAGTTCTAATCATAATGAGTTAAAAGCCTTTTGTTTACACTTAGTAAACAAAACTCTCAAGTCTTTATAGAAGACTCGCGTATTTTTAGAGGACTGGAGTCTCTTTAAAACACTCAAGCTTCGATTAGTCTAAAAACTAAGTCGAATCTTCGGAATGAAGACTCCAAAGACTCAAGTCTTTACCAACACTAGTCACGACGCGTCAAAATGTGCCATAATGACATACAGAAATTGTGGATTCGCTTTTTTTTGTTTTTTTTTTTAATTCTCCAACTTCCAGGTAACAGGCATGACCTTCCCCGGCCCCATCTATGACCTCCCCACTGACCATGACAGCCTCACGCTCATCACGGACCCCTCGTTACCCGACCACACGAGCCGCCTGCTGGTCACTGGCTTCCAGGAGTTCACGCTAGTAGACAAAGACGTCAGCTGCACGTTCAGGGTCAGGCTGACTCCGAGGGAGGGGAACGGGGTAAGTTACACTGACAATTGTCTTCTCGTGGAAGACTACCATGACCTAGGTTCATCTAGAACTAGGATTTTAAATGTGAACTTTAACAGGAACCTTACTCGACAATCTCGACATTGGCGCCAACTGATTAGCACAAAAGCAGTAGCACTCATTCTACCAGACTGTCTAGCACCATCGTGTAAAGATAAACTATGATAACATGGCCCGCCCCACCAAAATTCAAAACGCTTCAATGTATTTGTGAAAGTATTTATTAAGCATCACCAAGACTCCCAACGCATGTTTGCGTGCTGAGACAGCCGTCAAACAAACAAACACACTCTTTCGTAAGGATGGGACTAAACGTGACTAAACACATTAATAAAAATAATAATAATCATAATAATCGGGATCGATCTGTCATCACGGACAGGACTATTGTAGCCAACAAGCCTGATATCGTGCTGACAGATCGATTGAAGCGCCAGGCAGTGCTCGTTGACATCACCATCCCCCATGACGAGAACCTCGTGAAAGCAGAGAAGGACAAAGTCAGCAAGTACCTAGACTTGGCACATGAGGTAACCGCCATGTGGGATGTTGATTTAACGATTATTGTCCCGATAGTCGTCTCTGTGAACGGTCTAATAGCGAAGAGTCTCGACCAACATCTCAAGAGACTCTCGTTAGATGGCTGGGTCAAGGGTCAAATACAGAAGGCGGTACTCCTGGACACGGCGCGGATAGTCCGGAGGTTCCTCACTCTGTCGCCCTAACCACCGGTAGCTTAGGCTAGCCTCGCTGCCGGCGGCACCCTAGGTTAGGTTTTTTATAATGCTTTTATATTTTGTATGTATTTTTTATATTGTACTTGTATAAATTTATTGTAAAAAATCTAACTTAAGACGAAAAAATAAATAAGGTGAATAATAATAAGAATTTGAAGGGGTGGGATGTTATCGTAGTTTATCTCTACGTGCTACTCCTTCTACTTTTGCCTCTTCCCTACTTGCTAGAAGCGGAATGTTTATCTTCAACATGTTATGCATAAACTCGATTGATTATGCTGTTTAGTGCGCTTATAGATCGAACACTGCTAGTATTGCTTGTTGGAATGGTACTACCGTGACACACTTTTTCTAAGAATTACAATCGCATGGCTTCGTGGATTAGCCTATACCCTGAAAGTAGCAAAGTAGCTGAAAACATTTTACTTTTTTATACTACGACGGTGGCAAACAAGCTTACGGCCTGCCTGATGGTAAGCAGACACCGTAGACCGTAGTCTATGAACACTTGCGACCCCAGAGGAATCACAAATGCGTTGCCGACCCTTTATAGACTTGGGGATGCGCTGTGTTGAGAGTGAGGGACTTTCGCCTTTCCTTGGTAATTGTGCTTGTGTAAAAAGCAGGTGCATGCATGTATTCAATTAATTTGTGACACGGGTTTGCCGGTCTTGCGTTCATTTCTTGCACGTTTTAACTTTTATTTAGTCAGTAGTGCGTCTCTTACCTACTAACGCTTGAAAAGTACTATTTTCTACTGCACTCAGTGTAGTCGTTTTGTGTCCTTCCGCGCTCGTACGTCCTGCTATAACTCTTTTCCAGGCGTAGTATGTTTCATCGACCACAAACGTGTCAATAGAATTTCAATCCTAGCTCCCTGATTTAAGGCTCAAAAAGGGCTGAAATTACATTGCATTTTCGTAAAAAGTGACTCGTTTTGAAATGAATCACCATAACGTAACTATTTTGAGTATATATCTTATTTTTTGTAAAGCCTTCTAGATTGGCGCGGCCCGGAAAAGGGATAAACTTACAATTTGATGTACGTGATAAAAATGTTCTACTATATGGTACTGCACTCTCTTTATGTGAAGTTTTTTACGGAAAAGTGACGGTTTTTTTTACTATTTATTAACCTTACCAACGCCTGTGTATTGTGGATTTTGTAGATGCATGAAAAGTGTATACTTGGTTTGTCAGTAATGCTTGTAGAGCGATATACTAACTATTATAATTATAAAATATGCATGAAATCACAAAGGTAAGTATATTGCATGTAATAATATTTTTGTTCTATTATTTATTTATCATGACATGAGTTTGTGGCTGTTTTAAATTTTATTATGATAGCTTTAGCATACTTTGCTTCCATACTTCGCTTTCATAATTCTTAAATTAAATAAGTAAGGAACTACATTAATTAATGCAAGTTAATTGTATACATATATCAGGTCCTTTACTTAAGTTTTTTACGTACACTACCGTCAGAAAGTTTAAGACCAAGTTTAATTTTCATAAATTATTACGCAAACCAAACAAGGCAAAAATATTGCAATGGGCTATTTCTCACAAGGATTGGACTTTTGCAAACTGGTTGAGAGTCCTACGGACAGATGAATCAAAATTGAGTGGATCAATCAATGTTGACTATTTGCATATTTTGTGTTTGTTCTTAAACTTTCTGACGGTAGTGTACACACACACACACACACAATACACGAACACGCTACAACTACTTATGGCTTGTTCAAATAGACATTACATATTTAAAATTTGTGACACAAACGAAATGCCTATTCGAACTTACTCTTACCATGACACATCACGCTAAGTCTCCATTTTTGCGGATGCGGATGTTGAAATACTTGATTTGAAGTTCCGCACTTGAAGATGCGGATGCAAACATCCGCTACATCCCTGATAGAGCTGGTGGTGGACATCAAACAAACGTTATAAATATGTAGTACATAACAAGGGTGCCGGGTTAGAATAACACCACCTCCTTTCTTCCCTTGGGTGTCGTATGAGTTGATTATGGGAATCAGGTTGAAGTGTGTTGTGGGCGATGGTCTAGCAACCTGTCACTGCAATATCACATTTTTCCATCTATAAACCTGCAATAGCTAAAAGTGGCACTGAAAAGTAATTTTCATGTGCTCTACCTACCCCTCTTGGGAATATAGGCGTTAGTTTATGTATCTATGTATATATGTAACAAGGAGTAGGACGTTACGGTTAGGATGTTATCACTTATGCTGTCTATAAACACATCAGCTATCGTGAAAGCTTTCTTTTATTTTCTCACGTTTTTATTTAATTTAAAAATGGGATTGCTCTTGGGCAGCATCTAGCCAGGGGGCAAAGATGAGGCCGACGATGAAGCGAGCTCACGTTCTTGTTTTGTTTTAGAGCTACAAGTACCGAGCGTTCGTACATGATGGCATAAACATGTATGAGTACTCGAGGCGGCAAGCGGGTGTCGCCACCTGTCTACTGGTTGCCTGTCGCGATGATGACCCCAAGACTTGTCCTTACAAGTAAGATATACAAGTTACCTGAACCTAATTTTGGACCTCCCCGAACGTCGCCACCGACCCTGACGAGCAAAGCCCACCCCAGCTACCCGTCCGTAGTTGTGGACGGTGCCCGATATCGCCAAAAGTGGCAGCCACGAAAGGCTTCCCCGGACCCCGACAGGTATTGGCCCGAACGTTTTGGACCTCTTAAACTATTCCAGTGTAAACCGCCCGCGTGGTCGTGCCAAAGTTTTATGGTTTTTAGGCTGCCAAAGTACTCTGGAGCATCCAGGCGTCATAAAATACCTTTCGCCTTCATTCCTAATAATAATTGTTTGTCGGCCTGTTTAGCCTAGTTGGTACGAAGCTGGAGGTCCCGGGTTCGAATCCCTTTAAGGGCATTTGTTTATGTGGTGAGCAAGAACATATTTGATTCCGAGACTTGGATGTTTTATACGTATTTAAGTATATATCTATTAAATATATCGTAGTCTAGTACCCATAACACAAGCCTTATTGATCTTACTACGGGACTAGTTCGATTTGTGTAAAAACCATCCTATAATATTTATTTATTTAATTAGCAGTCATCTCAAAAGGTTCTACGAATTTCTATACACCTGACACACACACACACACACACATTTCTACATACCTACACCTAACTAAAAATAACGTAATACATGCAGGAACATAAAGCTTAAAGTAGAGGTAAACACCAGCCAGTCTTATCGCTAAAGAGTGGTCTCTTTCAGACAACCTTATATTGACGATTGACGACCTGTTTAGCCTAGTTGGTAATAGTGATACTGCCTCCGAAGCTAGAGGTCCCGGGTTCGAATCCCGGCCAGGGCATTTATTTGTGCATTTTTCACGGATATTTGTTCTTGGGTCTTGGATGTTTTCTATGTATTTATCTATATATATAAGTATGTATATCGTCGTCTAGTACCCATAGTACAAGCTTTGCTTAGTTTGGGACTAGGTCGATTTGTGTAAAATTGTCCCCCAATATTATTATTATTGTATGTCTTTTCCGCTCACGGGACAATGGTGTCCCGGACCTTTGGAAGGCGTGCGCGGAGCCGAAGTTCCGAGGTACCGAAGTACCAAACGAGTACGACATAGCCAACACGTAGAGGCCCTTTTGACAATTTAATGAAATGCAAGGGGTACACCATTATTATTATATCTCTATATCATTATTCACGTGCCCGTTTCCCATTTAATTGAGGTCGGCGCAGCATGTTTTTTCTTCCGTACCTCTCTGTAGCCCGTCATCTCGTCACTCACAACCCTTCCTCTTCATATCCTCTCTCACGCATTCCATCCACCTTTTCCTTGGCCTACCCCTCCTCTTACATCCCTCCACCTTAAACTATACTTACCTAATATTTCTATTATTCTATATAGCCATAAATGTAACTATGACCACGCAGGATTTTGAGATGGACTTCGATCCGATGGCAACCGAACATTTAATTCGCTTTATTTTGAACTGGTTAATATTTATATGTATACTTACTACTTTTTTCAGATTCAAGAAAGACGAATCCGACTTCGAAATAAACGAACTACAAATAGAGATGTCAACTATACGGAAACAGTACAACAAGACACTCCAGTGCGACAATGTCGCCTATTTCCCGACCTCCTTTAGAGCCAACAAGTTTCCTCTAAGCCCAGTCAATTTCACTTATTCAGATTTGACAGGGAACCGTGATTTTGAAAACGAAATACAGCAAACTGGACGCGGAAAGATTTTGTACAAAGTAAACGCTCCTCAGGACGAATTGGTGGCGTTTGGTATATGGGGCAGACTGTATTTAAGAGATGTTGTTCACATTAAAGAGGCATCGTCAGAGGATGTGAGGAGGTATCTTAAGGTTGAAGACGTCATTTATGGAACAAAGAGAGTTAAAGATTGAAATGAGACTGTAATCAATAGTTATTAAGGATGTTCTTACATGCGATATTCACTAAACTTTAAAAAACCCTTTACTATTAAAGAAACGCACAGAGCGCGGCGCAGAGTCGTTGCGGGGCGGAGGCAGGTTTGCGGTAACGCGAACGCGGTCCGGGGGACGTCGAACCGGCACACTAAATTAGCTGGTCGCCAACCGACCTAGACCCTAATTCATATTCAAAAAGTTTAATTGCTAATTGAAACTGACTTATTCGATATTGAACCTGCTTTGATTGGACGATAAAGTCGCTTTTTGAATGGATTAATTTGATACAATTCCGTCATTTTTTCAAATTATTTTAAGTGTACATTGTTAAGGATTCGAATGTAACTATAGACTGACTTAGAATACAAATATACGTTTTTATTTTAGTATTACTTGTATTTGTTATTTAATTTTTACTGACCTATTAACAACCCAGCTTAAATACTATGGTAAGTATATTCATCATTCAGTGATGTAAAAAAATAAGGTGATAGCGCGCGCGCCCTTTTTCTGATACAATAGCTCTACTAGCGCCAATGTCCTAGGCTATGTCTGTCTGCGTCTAACTGCGCCGGAGTGAAAGAGAAACTAGGAGAAACTATATATCTGGTACACAAGCAGATTAATCAGTAATTGACCGAGCGAGCGAAGCGTCTCCGTTTCAGTTTTCGACAAGAATTATTTCGTATGTCTGTCTGTACGGATGTTCTCCTCTACAGGTCGCACTTCCATCCACCACCACCACCATATCAGCCCTAGGACGTCCACTGCTGGACATAGGCCTCCCCCAATTTCATGGAGGGTAAATGCCATAATCGCCACGCTGGGCATGCGGGTTGGCGATCGCAGTATCTCCACCGCACTCTAGGAATGCTGCTGCCCATTCCCCGGTGGTCTTGGTCGTAGTTTTAGGACATACCCGGGTCCCGGGGCACTTTCATCCGATTCTCGTGAAATTTTGTGAGCAGGTTCGATATTTATATTTTTTTTTGTCGGGTCTGTCTCTATTTTTTGTGGCCTTCTGGCATACTTATTAATAAACAGTTCTTTTCAATGATTTCGTATGTTTCTGCGGGCGGATTTCGGTTTGATCTCCCCTACAGGTTCTCGTGAAATTATGTGAGTATGTTCGATGTGTCGAGTAAGTTTTTGGAAGTTTAAAAAAAAGTTTAAAAAAGCTTCGGGTGAGTTAACGAGTGGTGTGCGAGACCCGTGTTTAGCCAAAGAGGAACCGGCCTGACTTTGGAAAGTAAATATACATATGTAGTATTTTATTTTAATTTATACATAAGGAGTACCAACAGCTGCAAAAACATGATACAGTCTTGAATAGTAATACTTAGCCAATTGAAGGAACTTACAGATAGAAATCGAGCTAGTATTATAGACTAAAACCCAATCTTCATCATCAAAGCTAAACACAGAAATATTTATGATTATATTATTATTAAAAATGGGATTGCTCTTGGCCAGCATCCAGCCAGGGGCAAAGATGAGGCCGACGATGAAGCGAGCTCACCCAGAAGATGCCTATTCACTCGTGCCTTATAAAGGTCCATTGCAGGTTATATGAACTCGGAAATATAGACGCCGGCAGAGAATTCCAAACCTTAAAAGTGCGCATTATAAAAGATGATGCAAAGCGCTTGGTTCGAATTAGTGGAATATACACATTGCAATAGTCTACTAGAAGGGCGTTGATTTTAAAATTGGTATTACTCTAAGCTCCTCTACGTGTTGGTATCCTCAATGCTGAGGGTCATGACTCATGAGCCCTATCACATTTGCTTTTTCTTCTTTCATCCACCAAAGCAATCTGCTTTCGGCGGCGTGTACGGCATTGTAGAAGTTGCTGTCTAAGGTAGTGCGAATCTGATCGGTCCAACGGATCGGACTGCGTATTACTTTAACATTGCATGTAATATTCTAGAACAAGTACCAGTACAAAGCGATGGCCTTCGATGGAGAGAGATCCTTCAGCGGTTTGGGCGAGGGAGACACCAGGATCTGCTCCGTACTCGCTTGCACCGGGGTCACCATAGACACGTGTGGTAAAAGGTACGTCCATAGCTTAAGAGTTCGCAGTACCTATAAGCTCGGCTCTCCATACAAACGTAGTTTCGCTCTCATTTAAAACGTCATGCTAGAATTACATGAAACTTTGTATATACAATGGGATCCGGCATATCTAGATCGGAAATTAGTTTCTGTTGCTTGAAATTGTAACGGTGAAAAAATACAGCGATTATTGAGGTTTTCATAGAATACGTAAAAAACTCGAAAACTCGCTGTAATTTTTTTTCTATTACAATTTCTAGCAACAGAAACTTATCTTTGACCTAGATATGGCGGCTCCCATTGTGTATACAAAGTTTCATGTTATTCTAGAATGGCGTTTTAAAATGAGAACAGAACTACGTTTGTATGGAGAATCGAGTTCAGCCGAGCTTACTGAGGACTACTTTATTTATTTATTTATTTAACAAAATTACATTAATAGACTTACAGTATGCACCAAAACGTCTACAATGTTAATTTTTTTTTAATTAAAAATGGGATTGCTCTTGGCCAGCATCTAGCCAGGGGGCAAAGATAAGGCCGACGATGAAGCGAGCTCACCCAGAAGATGCCTATTCACTCGTGCCTTAAAAAGGTTCAGGTTATATGAACTCGGAAATACAGACGCCGGCAAAGAATTCCAAACCTTAGAAGTGCGCATAATAAAAGAAGATGCAAAGATATGACTTATACTAGACAAAATACGCTAAGAGTACAAATTGCACAAGGTAATTATTTTAGTAAGGAGAGTGTGCCAACTATCGGCAAAGACGTCAGCATCCTGCCTCGGGCGTCTGGCGCGTTACTGGCGCGGCGCGTGCGCGGGCCTTTACAACGCCTTGCGCGCCCTAGACGCGCAAGGCACTGCGGTTAGTTGGATCACACGCAATGTTGAGCGCGGCGCATTATGGTATTAAATTATTGTCATTCATTCTGTTCATGTGAAACTTTATTAGTCAAATGTCAGAATGAAAACTGGTATTAGCTGCTGTAATTGATTGACACTTCTTCGGGTCTACTCGTATTCCGAGTTTAGCCGATGGGAAAGCATTATTCACTTCACCTGTAGTACAGTCAGCGTCAAAAGTAACTACGCAATCGAAAAGTTCAATAGTCTTTATTATAATGGAATAAGAGCTTTTTCCTCTCACTAGCTTGGAAAGCCGTCTTTTATCCTTTGAAACAAGCGGGTAAAAACGCATTTTATCCACTAGTGGGGAAAGTAATTTGACCTTGGAGCGTGTTTGAGTAGCTTTTGTCAGATAACAAAATGTAAAACGCTCATAATAATGGTTCGTTTGATATCACTTATCATTAAATAAATGGTTTGAGGATTTAATAAAAAAATACCAATTTTAGATTTATTTAATGACTAGCTTTTGCCCGCGACTTCGTCTGCGTAGAACTCATTCTTGCTTTAGAATTATTTGTTTTCCCATACATCTTTCACCCTTCTTTACATCCCTTAAGAAATGATTACATTCAATATGAAATGCTCTTTACCGCGCACGGAAAATTTTAATAGCAATCCTTTTTTCAAAACGAATCATCATCATCATCATCATCATATCAGCCGAAAGACGTCCACTGCTGGACATAAGCCTCCCCCAAAGAGTGACACAATGACCGTTCCTTTGCCATCCCCATCCAGCGGACACCTGCGACCTTCACCAGGTCATTAGTCTACCTTGTGGGGGGGCCTACCCACGCTGCGCCTTCTGGTACCTAGTCGCCACTCGAAAACCTTTCCTCCCCAACGGCCAACGGTTCTATGTGCTATATACCCCGCCCACTGCCACTTAAGTTTAGCGGTTCGGTGGGCTATGTTGGTTACTTTGGTTCTACTGCGGATGGCCTCACTTCTGATGCGATCACGCAGAGATATTCCCAGCATAGCCCTCTTCATTGTTCTTTGGGTGACTTTGAACCTTCTTATGAGGCCCATAGTAAGCGACCACGTTTCAGTGCCATATGTCGTCACTGGCAACACACACTGATTTCTTTGATCAGTGTGTGTTGCCAGTGTGTGTTGTCTTGAGACACTGCGGAATATTGGACGAAAAGATGTGCCGTAGCTTCTCGAACGCTGCCCAGCCGAGTCGGATTCGACGATTTACCCCTTTCTCGAAGTTGGCCCTTCACTAACTGGGTACCTTGGACCTAACTGGACAGTCTGTCCTAGGTATATATAATCGTCTGACAACTTCAAGTAAAAGTGTCCGATTGTAACGGGAGTTGGTGCTACGTGCTCGTGCTTTCAAAACGAATGATTAAGCTTATTTATATCTAATGTTCCGATTCTAGACGAATCAAGCCCGTAAAATATTGCATGTACAATGATAAAAGTCTCGCTATGCAGTTCTTCCGTAAAACGTCCCAACAGAGCGGGTTCTTCATGTCAGTATGATGGCCGAAGGCCGTAAGCAGAGTGGCAAAACATGCAAGGCGAAAGGCCGAGTATTCACACAAAACGGGCTTCTTATGTAAGGTTGAGAGCCCAAGGCCTGAAGTAGGGAAGCGAGAAACGCGAGGCCGAAGGCCGAGCTTCTCAACAGACTGGATTTTTCATGTAAAGTAGATGACTAACGGGCCGAAACAGAGTGGCAATGCATGCGAGGCCGAAGGCCGAGCATTCAAATAGAGCGGGCTCCTTATATAAGGATGAGGGCTGAAGGCTCGGAGCCGTGTGGCACGCATGTAGGGCCGAAGGCCTGAAGCAGAGTGGCAATTCACGCAAGGCCAAAGGCCGAGAATTCCAACAGAGAACTCCTTATGTACGGCCGAAGGACTGATGCAGAGGGGCAAGGCATGCGAGTCCAAAGGCAGATCATTCACACAGAGCGGGCTCCTCATGCCGATTATTCACACAGAGTAAAGAGTAAGGCTGAGGGCCGAAGGCCTGAAGCAGAGCGGCAATGCACGTGAGGCTGAAGGCCGAGAGTCACAATGCCTAGACATATAAACCGATAGACAAACAGACACGAATTAAAACTGTTGAAATGTGTTCTGTTTCGATGCTAAGGGCCCTCCAATCGCTCCATTCATTTAGCCAATATCTTCAATGTACAGATTTTCGACCTTCTACAGCTGTATTATATGTATACGGATAAGCATAAATCCAGGGGCCTTTCAACTCGAAGTAAGAATTTTTCTATGGAAATTTTAGTTTAACTTGTTTGTACCAGATGTCACTGGGTGCTATCTCTATCGCATTTGCATATTGAAGTGACAGGGATGCAGCTGTCGTGCGGTTAGTTCTTACTAAATACACAAGTGGAGTATTTCACTGGTATGTCTATCTCAGTATATAGATTGTAATTTGTGCATAGATCTAAGGTGCTTCAACCGTCAATGTTTGACGATTGGGCTGCCCAGCCCAAGTGATCTCTTATATAAAACAGTTATTATAGTGTGAAGGGTCACCAATTACGTAAACAATAATACACGACAAAAATAAATTGTACACTGACGATACAAAGACTGCATTGAAGCAGCTGTTCTTGTATTTAAGCATATGAAGACAAACAATTCCAAAGTATCGCAAATTTATTTTGATTTACACGCAATAATATACCTAATTGCTAAAAGGTTATGCTCAAAAATAACGTCAACAATCAGAAGGAATTATGATATTTCAGCTTTCACATATCGAAAAGTCAGCTTGTTTACAATACGTCAAATTCTGCTATGGCTTACGTTAAAATTATTGACACGCCGTTATACTCCCAATTGGCTGAAACTTAAAGCTTATAATGGCTTATGAGGATTTAAATCACCCCGTTTCATAGACCATATTTGCACCCCCGATTTCATCCCTTTGAGGGTGATTATCGGGACAAAAAGTATACTATAAGTGAATCCAGATTACATACTGTTAGTATACAAAAAATCATTTTGATCTGTTCAGCCGTTTTTGCGTGATTGAGCAACAAACATCCAAACATCTAAACTTTCGCATTTATAATATTAGTGGGATTAGTGAGATTTTAAGTCATAAACCCTAAAATTCCATAACTAACTTTTTTTTAAATAAATGCAATTTCAAAACGCATCGTCGGAAATGTCAACATACATTGTCAATGTCAACTAAAATAAAATTTTACTTTATAACTTCTCACCCACAAAGTACAATATATAGACTGAGATAGAGATATCAGTGAAATACTCTACGTAGATTGTAGCGCCACAGTGGTATGAGTACAAAACTAACCGCACGACCGCTCGGCGGCAGGCCTACTAACTACTAAAATATATTTCAAGTTCCTTTCTGAAACTAATGCAAAAATAAGGAAAAAAGTAATGAAATAATAGTTACATTACCTATTTGGCAATCTTTGCATCAATTTCAGACCATTTTTAATAAATATGGGCATGACATTCTTCTGACAATAAAACGAAATAGGTAACTTAGTAAATATCGTTTATTACACAATTTTACTTACAAACATTCGATATTAGCAATCGTACCAAAATTTATCATTATTATAAACAATAACACAAAATTAACACGTAAAAAGTGGCATATTATATTTTGTAGGGAGCGGCTTTGTCATTCGAAGATATTCAGTTTTCAATGAATCCATTACACTCTGCTTAGACGCACGATAGCTTTTACCGTCACGTTGTAGGGTCGAAATTATTTACTGAGACTATTACTATTAACAGCAAATCGTAATATATAGTTATTAACTGCACATAATTATATAAATATACAATTAACCTAAAAAAGCCATTAGACATTTGAATTTTTAAATTGACAGCGATGTCAACGTACCGTGCAAACGTTTAGTTTCACGTAAAATATTTAAGCTTTATAAGCTTATATACACACACCACATCGATAAAATTTCACTCGAAATTTGTAAGGTAGCAGCAGTTGAAAACATACATTATTCTCTTCCTATGGAGCATTTTATAAGCACTCGAATCTACTATCCATTTGCACGAATAATTGACGAGGCTAAATTAGTACAATGTTGTTGTCACAATTTTGTGTACATTACCTAATTATGTAATTATTTTGCGTACGTTGGAACGCTCGAAATGTAAACATGAAAAAAATATTGAACCATAAATTTAGGTAGTAAACACATCATCTGAATTTTAGGTAAAGTATACATGACAGAAGTACAACCGCGAAAGATGTGCCTCTTTGTCACTCACAATGTGCAAGTGCGATAGAGAGGCAGGTGAAACAGTACACACAGTGTCATCTGCTGGCTAAAGTAAAAACTTACATCTCCTTGGAAAAGCTCGTTCTTCGAGCTGAAAGGCCCCTGTTCTCACCGACTCGACTTCGACTCACGTAAATATACAAACTTCCAGAGATTTTTATTATAATATCGTATAAAATAAAATTAAAATTTTTGAAAAACCCACGACGGTTTTACCTGATTGCAAAATAATAAAATAAAACAATTAAAAGCCCCCGACCATATAAGAAGTAAGTACATAAAGATAAAAGTATATTTCAAAAACTAATTTTATCTTTATGTTATATGTCAGATTTCAAAAACCCAGAAAAATCCGTCGGGGGCTGCCATTGCGGGTACAGTTGCGGGTATAAAGAAAAAAAAATTCTACTTTTAGCAGTCCTTGTAGAGAAGCTAGTCACTAAACACCAGCTAAACACCTTACGGTATTCTATCTATGAGCCTTCACAAAGTTCCTTACTACATTATTCTGTTTCATCATACTGACGACCTGTTTAGCCTAGTTGGTAGTGACACTGCCTCCAAAGCTAGAGGTCCCGGGTTCGAATCCCGGCCAGGGCATTATTTGTGCATTTAGCACGGATTTTGTTCTTGGGTCTTGGATGTTCTCATGTATTTAATTATGTATTTATCTATATAAGTATGTATATCGTCGTCTAGTACCCATAGTACAAGCTTTGCTTAGTTTGGGACTAGGTCGATTTGTGTAAGATTGTCCCCCAATATTTATTTATTATTATTATTATTATTTATTATTATACTTGAAGCCCTCAGCAGTTCGTGCACAAAAGCTACCGAGAAAACACTATCAAAATAATCACAACACGGTAATACACATATGTGTATTCGCAAAGTTCCCTAGGGTGCTGTTCTGCTCCATCATCAGACCTTCAGCATTTCAGGAGAAGATGCTTCTCAATAAATACTATCAAAAGAGTCAAAACACGGTTTACTAAATAATTACCTGAACAAGATTGCCCTGCAGTATTTTTCTGATCCATCATCAGACGCTCAGCAGATCATGTACAGAATCTACTCAGCAAACACGATGTAATGAGCCCAAACACGGTCATGTAGCTATATGCCTTCGAAAGGTTCTGTGATCTTGTTCTACTCCATCATCAGACCCTCAGATGTTCGTTTACAATGGCTGCTGAGCAAACACAAACAAAAGCGCCCAAAAGCAGACATAAAGGTATCTAACCCCACCATGTTTTTCTGCTCCATCATGATCCTCAGAGTTCAGTTACATGTACTCCTCATCAAGCGCTATCAAAATCTTCTATGCTGTTCAAGCAGAGTTCCGGAGAAAATTCGTTCAAGCGTACTTTCAAGAGGAAAATGTTAACTGCAGCGCCCTCTGGCGAGTTACGGTCGTAAAATTTTTTGGGGGTTCGTCCCGAATAAACCACAAACCCATTGCAGAAAACCGTATTCAAATCGGTCAAGCCGTTTTGGAGATATTGAGGTGCACACACAAACAAACAAACAAACAACCTCTCACCCTAAACGCATATACCTTCTCCGTTCCGTCGTGGGTAAAAATCAGTGATTCCAGTGATGAAGATCATGCCTGGGGAACTGTGTTTTTTGCATGTTGCACTTTCTTCGCTATAGTGAGGTGTAAAGTTTTGTGTTACACACGGATGCAAAGTGGTATTTTACTTCTCGTGTGTTGAAACACTCGCTACGCTCAGGATTATATTTCAAAACCACTCGCTTCGCTCGTGGTTCAACTACAGAATCCTTTCCCTGGCTCGTTTTAAATTTCACACTCGCGGGTAAAATACAACTTTGCACCCTTGTATAAAAAATAACTATTGACCGCTTCATATGCGCGCTACTGTTGATGCTGACTGTACCTACTTACGTAAAAGGTTAAACGTGAGGACTTTATAACACTTGAAACTCGCGCTTTGTACACATTCTTAAAATATTAGTAAGCAATTGTGAGGTAGTTAAATGTTGTTTGAAATGAAATGAAATGAAATGCTTTATTTGTACAACATAGGTAAGTACACAAAGATCTTACAATAGTTTTAAGTATCACTATGCTGGGCCGTTAGGCATACAAATTTTAGTAGTAATTAATGGAGGATCAGTGTTCTGGCCCATTAATTACAGTCTAACAAATATTCATTTATGGTGTAGTAAGCTTTTTTTACAAGGTGCTCAAATAATTTTCGCTTAAAGCCTTCCATATTTTCTACTTCTACAATATCTTTCGGTATCTTATTGTAAATTTTTGGGGCCATTCCGAGAATGCTTTTCCGGTATGAAGCAGTATTTGATAAAGTTCCATTTATTTTATATTTAAGGCGCGTACTTCTAAAACTTTGAAATAAATTAAGATTAGATCTAGCAAACATTGCAACCTCAAACACATAAAGGCAGGGAAGAGTTAGTATCCGCAATTTCTGAAAATAGGGTTTACAGCTGTCTAATTGTTGGATGCCACATAATGAGCGAATACACGTCTTTTGTGCTCTAAAAGCTATTTCCCTATCAACAGAATTGGCCCAAGAGATTATGCCGTATCGTAGTGTCGAGGCTACATAAGCTTGGTAGGCTGTTAAAACTACTGACTCATTGACAATTTTCCTTAAATTATATAATACATACGAAAATTGATACAGTTTCTTACATATAATCTCAATTTGATTTCTCCATGTTAACTTATTATCTACACTTAATCCTAAAAATTTTGTCACATCAGTTTCGTCAATATTCTGTCCCTTGTACGATATGTTTAAATTGTGCGCGTTGTTTGATCTTTGCTTGAATGTCATGATTTTCGTCTTCTCTAAATTGATTTTTAAATTATTATTAGTAAGCCAGTTAATTACAATTTCTAATGTCTCATTGATATCATCGTCATAAGATTCTGTATCTTTAGAAGCAAAAAGTATGGTGCTATCATCTGCAAAAAGGACTATTGGGTACTCTATGGCTTGTGGTAGGTCATTTATGTAAATGATAAATAATAGAGGACCTAAAACACTCCCTTGTGGTACGCCATAATTAATTTGTCTGATTTTCGATGGATAGGTAATTTCAGTCTTCGTTTGAAAACATATTTTATTTATTTCAGTCAATTGCTTACGGTTACTTAAATACGATTTGATCAAGTTATGTATGTTACCTCTAACACCGTACGTATATAATTTATCAAGAAGTATGCGATGATCAACAAAATCGAACGCTTTAGACATATCCATATATTAAAACTACATTCATTAATTTAAAAATAGCCATGTTGATAGATTCGCCTTTACGAAATCCCATCTGCTCTTGAGCAAAAAGGTTATTTTTGTCAAAATAGTCGTAGATACTACTATGAATAACTTTTTCAATAACCTTTGAGAAAATAGGAAGAAGTGCCACAGGTCTATACCTGGCCATGTTTTCTCTGTCACCTTTTTTGTAAAGCGGCTTCACTATGCCTATTTTTAACCGGTCAGGAAATTCGCCCCTTTCGATGCATAAGTTGACAATATGGCTGATCAACGGTGATATAATATGAGATACTGCTTTAACAACTTTGGTGCTAATACCATCATAACCAGTACTGTGGCTATTTTTTAACGAGTTCACAATTTTTAGAATGTCATTGGGAGTTGTGGGCCTCATAAATATAGAATTAGGTATATTACATATCACAGATTTACTTATACTATGTCTAACTTGATTATTACTTGTAATTTTGTCTGCGCTCAAACGCGTTAGGTCAATAAAATAGCGATTAAATTCTTGGGCAATTTTTGAAGGGGATGAAACATATTTGCCATTGGATAGTATCCGCGTGATGTTATCAATCTGTTTTTTATATTTGTGTTTATTGATTACATTCCACGATGCTTTTGTTTTATTTCTCGAATGTTTAATATAGTAATCGTTTTGAGCTTTTTGTGTCAGTTTTATGACATTTTTTAGTTTTTTGGAATAATCGAGATAAATTGCTTTATTTTTTAGTTTATCTTCTGTAGAAAATCTATATTTCCAAAGCAAATGACGTTTTCGTTTACAACATTTTTTTATTCCATTGGAAATCCATTTTGGTTTGAGCACAGGCGAAATTTTTACCTTTTTCATAGGAAAGCATAAATTATACAATAGTTCAAACTGATCCGCAAAACTATCATAGGCTTCACTTGCATTGTTCGCCATATAGACTCCATTAAATTTTAGTTCCTGTAAGCGGTCTCTAAATTTGATAATGTTTTCCTGACTCAAGTCTCTCTGTTTCTTATACCAGTGCGCAAGAACACATGTTTTTTTGACCGGGCATTTTAAAATTTGGGCTGTATGATCTGAGAGGGCAAAGTCAATGACTACAGCTGTGCCGCCTCGCAAGTTGTGAGCAATATTGTCAATGCAGGTGTTGCTAGACAGTCTTGTCGGTTCAGATATAGCTAGTTTCAAATTATAACTCGACATTAAATTTAATAGTGTAGTGGATTGTGGTGTTCGTTTGAGCACATCAATGTTAAAGTCACCACAAATTACTATTCTTTTCTTTTTGTGACATATTTTGTGTAACATTATATCCAGCTTATCGAAAAATGTTTCCATACTGTGACTGTTATTTTTTGGTACTCTATACACCGTGACCGTTAATAACCCGAAAGATTTAAGCTAACGATATTAGAGCCTAATTAGAGTATATAAAGTTATGTAACATATAGTCCAAAAAGTCATAATTAAGGAGATATTAATTATTTACAACAAATCAAAAGTTAAAAAATCTCCAGTGTAACACACCTTAAGGGCGTGAGCATGACGTAGCCACCTATTTCTTTTACACGTAGATACACTAACTGTATGGTTGTTAGCCAGTTTCATAAAGAAGTTGGTATCTATCTACAACCTCTTATAACTGGCTAGTTTGAAATTGATTGTCACTAAAATGACACATTACAAATGATAACTAATTGTCACGCAAGATAAAATAACATTCGGTTCCCACCTAAAGGCTTGTTCACAAAGAAGCGGGCAATTAATCAGATTTAATTCGTACTGAAATAGTAATTTAATTAAGACACATAATTAGACCCATGTTGATATAACATTATTTACTCGTACAGTCGTCAAAAATATGTGGTTTAAATCTTTCGGGTTATTAACGGTCACGGTGTATATACAAATAATAATCATATTGTGCTCAGTTAATTCCAACCCTGTGCACTCTATTACGTTTGGAATAGAAATACTAGTACATTCATCAATCTTAATGCATTTGTGAATATTTCTAACCAAAATACAAGAACCCCCATTTCTGTTGTTTCTTGAGTAGAGTGATACTAATTTAAAGTTCGGAATAATTAAATGGGATTCATCACCTGGCTTCATGTTGTGCTCTGTGACACAAATAACATCAACTTTTGTACCTTTATCCATTAACTCCTGTAGGTTTACACTTAGCAAATCTGATTTATTAAGTAACCCGTTTATATTTTGGTGTAATACATTAATATGGTTGTACACGATTAGGTCATCTGTAACCTGTTTATTCGGCGATCGATCAATCGACGATTTGGGAGGCTCGTCCATAAAAAATTTAGGCTATTGTAAAAAGCTTTATTTACCCTAATAAAAAGAATTTACCCTAAATAAAAGTTGTGTATCCATATCTCCGTTGACAACTTGCTGGGACGTCAGTCTGCCGCGACATGACAATATTTCATTTTTTTAAGCAGGCTTTTTTTCGATGAAATGAAATAGAGGATAAAAAGTTAAGTAAAACCACATTATTAAATCCTCGAAAATATTCCAATTTCATATAAATAAATCAATTTCAAAAGTTCCTCATTCTAAAAGAGAGTGAGTGACAAGTAAGGCATCACAGTGTAACAAATCGTACAGAAGCACTGTTACTAAAACAGATTTACTAAGGAAAGTGAACTGCTGTTCTTTTTGTACGCTGTGACTGTCATAAATTCATAGTAGTGACGTCATTACGACGATAGTAGGCTTCTTCACATTTTCGTTAATATTTCGCAAACTAATAGCTATAAAAATAAAAAATAAAAATATTTCGGGGTTTCTTGTTACCAAATTAACGAAATGAGTTAAGATTTCATACTATTTAAAAATTTGTAATGTTGTCAATTGAGGTAAATAATAAATTTCTTGTTAGAGCCGTATACGAATATTTTAAGAATGTGTAAGGAGTTTAATTTGAGACCCTCTTAAGGTTGACAGTCTTGTCAAACTGCACACAATTTCTAAGAAGAAATTTCCGAAATGGATCCCAAATGCGGCCGTGGCCGTGCAGTCATCAGCATTCAATATCTGGCACGTCCCAAAGCTCAAAGGCCCTAGAAATAGAGTCGTATTGGATATTATTTATTTATTTATTAAGAAACACAGTCATAATAGATCTTGAGTAAGATAAAAGACACAGAAAACTATAGTTTCCTGAAAGTACGAGTTAAAAAATACGTGGCTAATATATTAAGTGTACTATGACAACATAGCAAACATAAACTGTTTTATAAGGTAATTTAACGAATAAATTTATAAGAGTTTAAGTGTTACAGTAGCGGTGCAGGTGTTTGATAAACTAGGAGAAAAAACATATCTGATTAAAGTGAGCAGAAATACTTAACTATTCATTCAGAGTACAATTGTCCTTAAGTCTATTTAAATGCGCGTTGTTGGGACAGCTATTGATTCTGGTAACTGTAACATATCTTCTTCTCACATTTATAACGAGGTGACATTGTCTTTTCTTTTTTCAGATTCCCAGCCTTCGCCGATAACGCTACACCCATCTTCGAAGAGCTAACTATTGAAGCCACGGTGCCCACGCCAGTATTTGATTCACGAATAGATGCCTATGATTCTTTCTTCTTCCCAGTTTCTCTAGATGTATCTATAATGCCCCTAGAACCCAGTGAATACACGTACAATGAAGTAAAAAGCGATGGAAAGACGGTATTTACGTATAACTTACTTAACTCTGAGAAGGAGTTGTATTCGTTTGCTGTTTGGGGTAGGGTGTTCGAGCCAGCTCTCGGGTCTTCAGTTATGCCTGTTGTGAGTAAGTGGTCAATAATCGTCGCTGTAGCATTATGGTGTGTATCGAAGTAACGCTTCGATTAGGACTATGAACAAAAGTCTGTAATGTAAATAAAATATTTATTTTAATTAAGTGTCTTTATTATCCCTTTGCGTCGGTTCCACTCCTGAATATATGCTACAACAACATCTATATAACAACTGCTTAAATTACTTACTCAACAACTTCTTAAATGAATCGTAAAAAAACATCAGAATTCTCAGAAACATCCGTTTTGTATGACTAATCATCTTGACATTGCAACATTATGAATATCTGTCAACAAATTTTGGCTAGCCAGACTCTATTTTAATACGAAAAATTGAAAATCTTTCAGAAAATATTAAAAACAGTTTGTCAAAAAATTGTATATTATATACTGGCTGGTACTATAGCTGACGAGTAGGTATATAATGGTAGCTATTGTTCATAATTGTAACATGTCTGACGATGTCCTTGATTTCTGTTTACAATTCCATATGTTCTATATGTTTAGACCAAAACGCTTTTATCATATCAGATGCTTTCTCTGCAATCATTATTGTTGGTGCATTAATATTTCCTCGTATAATATCTGGCATAATACTGGCATCTACCACTCTCAGTCCTTTTACGTTTTTAACTCTTAATTCAGGGTCCACCACCGCACTGATATCTCCTTCTGGTCCCATTTTTACGGAGCCAGCGGGATGATACAAAGAAAATGTAGTTTCTCTTGCAATACATTCTAAAAACTCGTCAGAATCTTTTTCGAAATTCTTGCAGCTTTCAACTTCAAGCCATTGCTGCTTTAAACCAAGATGCTTGAATGTATCCGAGTCACCTAACCTCAGAGCATGTTGTTTTAAGCCCTTAATCATTGTGAGCATGTCCTCTTTTTCTTGAAAGTAGTTTGCATAAATCAACGGATGCTCATTGTGATCGGTGCTCTTTAGGGCAATGTGTCCTTTGGACTTAGGCCTTAACAAAACTCCACCTATTATAATAATGTGATTATCTTCATTCATTTCCCGGAACTTTTGTTGCATATCTTCGTTAATGCCGTGTACACCGAATATATCTAGAAATTGGGCAGCTCTCGGAGGCAGAAATACGTAATGAAATTGTAAATCTGGACTTCTTGCGTTGGGGTCTGTAGTGTTAAGGAAAGATATCACTTTATGTGGACTAGTGTCTGAAAACATTCCAGTATTATGTAAAATATATTCAGAAAATGCACCTGTAATTTGAGGCAACCCAATCATTTCTTTGTCACCAGGCATTGTGTAATATGTAGGCACAAACAAATGATCTTGCAAGTTTTTTCCCACAGGTAAATCAACTTTTACGTCTATGTTAAAATCTTCTAAATCTTTTCGAGGTCCTATTCCTGACAGCATCAGTAACTGTGGCGAATTAATAGCACCAGCTGATACTATTACTTCTTTTCTCGCTTTCACGACAAATGTCTTCCCATCCTTATTCAAAACTACACCTTCTACGTCATGGCTGTTTGGTTTGAACAAAATTTTTGATGCCAGCGTGTTCTTAATAACATGTAGATTTTTGCGATTCTTTATTGGACTCAAGAACGCAGATGCCGTGCTGTGCCTGACACCATCCTTGGTTGTGGAGGACGATCTCGTAATACCCATTTGATTGTCACCATTTACATCATACAGCGATTCCATGCCTATTTCCGTGGCGGCTTGGATGATTACCTTTTCAATGTCATGGACGTGCTTAGTAACTTCTACGCTTAGGTAGCCGCCAGTACTGTGGTACGGGCTAGTGTCATCGTTCAGAATCCCAGTGAAGTTTTCACTTTTTTTGAAGTATGGGAGGACATCATCATAGGTCCATCCAGTGTTGCCGCTTGCGGCCCATTCGTCGTAGTCCAGTTTATTGCCTCTGACGTAAAACATGCCGTTGATGGCGCTACAGCCGCCAAGGGTCTTGCCCCGAGGCCAGGAGCAGCTCTTCTCCGTGTAAGACCGACATGCGCCGTCTTGGGGAACCGTTCGGTAGCTCCAGTCGTCCGGACCTCCGATGTTACTATAGAACGACTGCGGGACCTGGAAATTAACAAAACATCGTTGGATTAGTTATCTTAGTTGGGCGTTAAATGGCGTTAAAGAACAAATGAATAAACTATAGATAAAACTGTAGATCCTTAAAACGCTCAATACCTGCCTAGGCCGGAACGGGTTCTAAGTGTCGATGTCGCAAATATACTTTCGGGATTTGAACTTTCAGTTTGAATAGCAGGATATTCAGTTTCAATAGCAGTTAGAAAAAGCAGTTGTCAATGTCATCATCATCATATCAACTGGAGAACGTCCACTGCTGGACATAGGCGTCCCCCAAAGAGTCGTCGTCGTTGTCGTCGCAATGACTGATTCTGCGCCACCCGCATTATGATGGTATGGATTATGATACTATGGTCATTACTTATTATTTAGGCTGGGTTGCATCAAATCATCTGTAGTCGTAGGTGGTGTTCGTGATCTGATTGTGTGAAAAGTGAGTGCTGCCTGTGCCATATTGGTTGACCGGCCTGTAATCGTAAATTGATGCAACCCACTCTTAATACTGCGTGATGAGTGGAAATGTACCATAGTGCCTAGCGAAGGATTGCCGCCCGCTTCCACGAGGAGCACCTTCCAGTCGGCCACTTCCGTGAGCCGGTTCGCCAATACGGAACCGGCGGAACCGGCTCCGATCACGATGAAATCATAGTCGGGATCTTAAAACAAACATACATAAATAAATAATCGTACATTGGACTATCACTGTTGATCTAGCCAAGTTAAAGTACTTTTTCCGACGCTATACCTTGGCGGACTCCCTCCGTGGCATCATCAGGCCACAAATGGTTGCCGGCCAGCGCACACTGTGCGTCAAAATACAGAACAACTAGAACATGAATGGTAGATGAAAGAACACTCGTTCATTGGCCTATCACGGTTGTTCTAGCCAATTTAAAGCACTTTTCCCGACACTATACCTCAAAGGACTGACTGACTGGCTTCATCAGGCCACAAGTGGTTGCCAGCCAGCGCGCACCGCGCATCAAAATAAAAAACGACTAGAGCATAAACCGTAAATAGAAGAACGCTCGTTCATTGGCCTATCACGGTTGATCTAGCCAAGTTAAAGTACTTTTCCTGACACTATACCTTGGAGGACTGCCTCTGTGGCATCTTCAGGCCACAAGTGGTCGCCGGCCAACGCGCACTGTGCCGCGAAGAACCCCTGCAGCGCCTGCACGAACAGTGGCCCCGCCGCCTGGTAGCTCTGGAGGATCGGCGCGGTTAGCGCTGGGTCGCACGCCCACATTCTTCAACCTGAAAATGTCCGGATAGTTAAGTTTAAGGCCAGTAGCCAATAAGAGTATATTATAATACAGTTTTCAAACACGCCAACTAAAAGTAGAATATTTAAGATAAAGTCTTTATTATATTAGTATTACGGTCGAATATCTAATGGATCATCACCAGGGCTCCAACTTTTGGTGCCGATGATGTAGTAGTAGTACAGAAAACCGGGTACAAGAAAACTACCATAACTACGTACAGGCCAATATCGCGACTACTGGGGTCATTATCTGAAGTCTTTGTGAAGCTTGTAAACAAACGACTGCTTAGCTTCATAAATAGTAACAATTTACTAGCCAGTGCACAGTTTGATTTGAATGTCGACAAGCACGCTCTACTGAGGACGCAGTCGTTTTGCTGACGGATATTATTTCCAAGCAACTTGACCAGAATAGAGCATGTGCCGAAGTGTTTCTTGATCATACCAAGGCATTCGACACGGTGTCTATCGCAATATTAGTAAGAAATTGGACCTGTCCGTGGAATCCCGTTAAATTGGATTAGTAGCTACATGTCAAATAGAACGCAATGCCTCAAAATAGATAGTAAAGTAAGTGACTTAAAAAGTTTCCTATGGCGTTCCTTAGGGCCGCATATCGGACCAAGCCTGTTATTGCTCTACATAAGTACCGCCTGCAAAATTTTGATATTCAGGCAGGGGTGTATGGTCTTTTGTTTTGGCAAGAATTTTAAACTTCATAGTTTGGAAATTAGAGGGGGGGGGGAGGGCACTTTTTACGACTTTGACAGCTAATATCTCACCAACGGTTGAATTAAATGAAAAAAATAATTAGAAAATTCCATGACATTTTTGAAGGCCTATCCATAGATAAAACCGACACGCCTATGTACATTAGAAAAAATTGGACCACCTGTTACATGTATGGGGTGCCCCCCCAGTTTAATATTTTTTTCGTAATTTCACATCATATTTCTATCGCGGTTCATAACATACACCTTCACACCAAATTTCATAATTGTAGTGGTCATATTCTCCAATAAATCGGCTGTGACATATGGACAGACAGACAGACATGACGAATCCATAAGCGTTCCGTTTTTTGCCATTTGGCTACGGAACCCTAAAAACCCGACCCCCATTTGAGGTGAGGGCCGAATTACTATGGAAACCCGACTATGGCCTTTGTGTTTTAGTTTATACACTGTATTTGTAACCATAATCTAAATAACAATACTTATTCTTATAAGAGTTACAGTGTACGTGTATAGCGACTTTTTATACAGTAATAAAAATAAATAACTGTGAAAATACAAAAACTAAACAAAACAACTGCAACGTCAATTAATTGTTCATCTGGATGACAATGGCAGTCAAAAGTCAAAAACGTGTCCTGCTCATTCCAAGTGGCCATATTGTTTAATTAAATAGATTGATAAGTGTTATTTAACTGTTTACGATAATAATATCTGAAATCATCCTATGAATGATTTGAAGTCATTGACAATAAAAGTTCGAGCCCTGATTATCACCATTTAGCGAACTCAAATTAAATTGTACAGTACTTACTTTTTTAATTCTAGTAACAAGACTGTCACTAAGTGAAGTATGCTTTTACACTAATATTTCGTAATAGTCGCATCACAGTTGATAATGAGAATTACATAATCATTCGCTAATAATTACGGCTCATGTCAGATAAGATTGACTTACCAAAAACAAGTTATTATCATCATTTATGTTGACTATAGTTAAATACTAGATTAACACACGTGGACATATTATGTAGGCACAATTTCCAAGTCTGCTAGTGTGTACGGTTGTGTAGGCAATAGAGATGTAATTATGTCTGTACTTCGTAACTAGAACCTACTTAGGTACCTAAATCATGAAAACTAGTACCTAATGAAAGTAAATGAAGTAAATATTCGCCCTGCCGGCCTGTTTAACCTAGTTATTGAGCCTTATGGGACTAGTTCGATTTGTGTAAAAATCGACCGGCCCGTTTTCTATGACAGCAAACGCAATGGCCAGCGTTTTTCTCTAGCAGAAAACGGGCCGGCAAAGACACGGAACGGTCTACTGTGAATCAGCCTTTAGTTGTATTCCGAACACAAAATGGCCCATGATGGCCCAACGTACAGCTCGCAATTATGGGTTAAAGCAAATGTTATCTTATCATAGATAGCGTCATTTTGCGCCAAAGTGGCAGTGTGTGCCTTGGAGTGGCTCGTGGCGACATCTACCGCTAAGTTATAACAATTTCTTAATTGTAAAGTACTTCATATTAGCTATAAATTTTTAACAAACGGAAGAGTCCGCAAACGTCATTACTCATTATATATCCAGAAAAAAGAAATTCGTCACCAGTGGGTTGTTAACCCATGACCTCTGCATTCCGTGTATCGCTCTGAAACAAAGCTATATGACTGCTACCGTTTTTGTGCTCAGTAAGTTCTAGCTGTCAAAGGGTTTTCTTACATAATTACTAGCGCGAAAACAAAATTTTTTGTTCGAAAAAAAAGAGGACAAGTTTCCGAAAGATGATACTGTCTCAATGTTGAAGATGAAACTGTTAGACAAGCTGCCCATGACACTTTCATCATCGCACCTCTTGCAATCGCAAGCGAGCATATCCCCACACATTGGAGCCTGCGTTCTCGTACAGTAAGTTTCAATAGGTACTTTATACCGAGAACACTTAGGTTTTGGCGGTTTTGCAAGCTCCCTGCCGAGGAATTCCCAGTGGGATAAAGCATGGGACTCTTCATAAAAGGTTTCTTACAGGCCGGCAACGTGTGAGTGACGCATCTGGTGTTGCAAGCGTCTATAGACGACGGTGACCATCACGTGGGCTGTCAGCTTGTTTGCCACCGACGTGGTATGAAAAATGCACATTCATTGACTCGTAATGTTGTACTCTCTTATATTTGCCATAATTAATCACAGCTATCGCAAAATATTCACCACATTATTCTAATTGAGTAGAACACCGTGTAGCCCACCCACAAACAGTGACATTTGACATTCGTAGGCCTCACGCTACACCTTCGCTACACTATAGGATGATTCACAGTAGGCCGTTCCGTGTCCGGGCCGGCCCGTTTTCTTCTAGAGAAATACCGGCCGTTGCGTTTGCTGTCATAGAAAATGAGCCGGCCCGGACACGGAACGGTCTACTGTAAATCATTCTTAAGAGCACTAAGTCGTTGGTAGTGTCAAAATTAGCACCAATTTCCGTTTTACACCATAACCAAACTTACTGACTTTTGCTTAAATCCACGTTAACTCTTAAGGCCGGTTTTTATTTACCCTTGGTGGTATAATTAATTATTTTGTATGAAAATGAAAAAAAAAGATTTCTTGAATTTTGAAAAACTTGGTATTCTACGTCGTTTCTATGGCTATACACTACTATATGCTAGAAAGAACGGAAATCAATAAAAACAACCTGTATAAACAGATAAAGCACTGCACTTTGAATAAATAAAACTTATGTATTATTTCTTACCTATCAAGTTAACACGTAACTGTGTTCTACGGTCGAAGTTGATAGGAGGAAAGATGACAAGCTAGTGCTTAAGTGTACATTGCATCGTTGTTGATAATTATAGAAGATTGTGCGACTAGAACCAGCCCGGCTAGTAATAATAATAATGGCATGTCATTTATTTTTCGATTTCGTCAGTTTTTTTGCACTTTTAGAAACACCCAGGGGTTACGTGTAGGCTAACGGTGGGTACTCCCTACGGACGTGGTGCAACTTCGACCGCCCTCTTCAAATGAGTGGGCAACTTGACTGTTAGAAGGCTTCAAGCTGCCCAAAGGCCTCTATAACGGTGGTCCTGGTCGTAGTTTTAAGACATACCCGGGTCTGGGTATTTTAACAGTTATCGAGACGTATACAGGCCGCTCACTTACACAATGCATCTTCGGGACTCACCTCCAGGAACACAACACCAGGTACCTAAAGAGCAAGTAGTGGTTTTATCATGGCTGCGGTCTTGTGTAACTATGGGGCCGTTGCACGGCCTAGCCCAAATCCAGGGCTAAATAAACTATGTGCTTTTAAGTAGGCCTTCGTCGGGCCGTTTGATCATAACATAATCGTGGCGTTTAGGGATTTATCAGCACACTGCCACTGACGAATTGTGAGCGGTTTGCAAGTATAACCAATGAGTTTACTGCGCAATCGCGGCCAGGATTCTCGACACGTAGGCAGTGAGGAATAAATTGTCAATCAATTATTGCGATGCGAAATGACGAGTCAAACAAATTGACCTCTAGTATTCTAGTTTTTTTTCTTTAAAAAAAAGACATTTGTTTATTCAAAGTTAAATAACTATTTACTATATTTATTTCTAAAGTTTCGGAGATATGATTGATTTAGCCCTTAAAAAAATATTTTAGTATCTGACCACAAACACCTTTCATTTGATTTGTCTGTTTGAAATAGATACCTACTTCCTATGGAAAACTTTTTTTTTTAAATTTTCTAGTTTACCGTCCAAAAGTGGCTAACTTAATCGTCCGGTAGTTTCGGAGCATATTGGCAGTGACAGAAGAACGGACAGACAGACACATACGAGTAGTCCTATAAGGGTTCCATTCATTCCTTTTAGGTACGGAACCCTAAAAATTAGGTTTATATTCTATCGTGTCGTTTTAATTGTATTTTGGTTATTGGTATTACCTCTATACTATAATGTTGTTTAATGAATAATAATCTAATATGCCTGAAATTCACGCGAATAATTGATAATTAGAAATAATGCCCCTTATAGCCCTACATGTGTTCGTAATGATTATCAACCTTGGGCTTAAACAGTATTTTAGACATTTACGTGTTATTTTCCTCAAGCAAAATGTAATAGACGATGCAAATTATTGCATCACAGACATATAAGACACGGCGCGACCTATTAAGTAGTAATGAGTGAGTATGTATAACTACTTCGTTGTATATCACTACCTACTTATTTGATATACAACGAAGTAGGTAGTTATATGTATAACTACTTCGTTGTATATCACTACTTATTAGGTCTCGCCGGGCCTTTATATGTCCATGATGCAATACATAAACGAACACAACTTGGTCTCTGTCCAATCTCATATAACCGCGTCACGTTCGTACACTCAATGCGTACAGAAGCATCACTTGCACAGGCAAGAGAGGAATCCCGAATCAAGACGATTCACATATGAGTCTAAAGTTGAATACGCGTTCCTGAATTGTGTAGAGCTCGTCTTTTAATAAGTCATTGGAAAATATTCCTACCACGATTCTGAACTATATATCCACGCGACAGGGTTCAACTTTCTGAGATAAAAGGGATACACTTATGCTCATTAAAGTGGTATTAAATGGGGAATCCCAGCGTGCAATATTAAAAATCGCCACTCGTAATAGCTTTACACACGACACGACACGACACTACGGCGTAGTGGTGACATATTTTGATATGTCTTGATTGATAAAACGTAACATTTGCACACGATGAAGTTGTATAGCGACACGTACCTACGGCATACTTTCGTACCGTGCGTAAAGCTCACAGCATAAAGATCACTGCGGAACCATAGGCTATTCATTTATTCTAATATAGTTCACCAGATAAAACAATTGAAGACACAGCGTCAGCTTTATCAAGATTATTTTATTACGTAATTAGATTGACAGTTATCTCATTGAGCAATTACGCGTTTCGTCAGATAAACGTATGACAGCCGTATATTAAAGTGTGACTTAATATTCAATATAATAAATATGGAGCAAATAAAGAGAGTGCTTGTGATCTACACTGGTGGTACTTTTGGGATGCTGAAAAACGAAAAAGGAGGTAAGAATTTTTCTACATCCACTTCCAAATTTAATAAAAAGTAGTTCTTCGCCGCAAAAAATAGTGCCCCATGCTCTTTTTACCCAAAAGAGCGCGAAGTTTCCACACTATGGAGATAGTAGATGGACCATAGAGTCCACTATATGGAATGGACCTTTAGGAAAGCGAAGAGTCGGAAGACCACGCAAACGTTGGCAAGATGATATAGTGTCAACAGCAGGAAGACACTGGCCAAACAAGGCCATAAATAGAGAAGAGTGGCCCAGATCTCTTTAAAAAACAATAATTAATAAATTATTAAGCAACTAACATAGCGTAGAATAAATATAATACTATTAACACTCTGAAATGTAAACACTTAAGGAAAGAGATATTAATAAAAGGCTATAATAAAAATAATAGTGAGCCTGCCGTCTGCCTGAGATAAAAATGTGAGACAGTTTTATTAGGCAGATGTCCGTTGTCTCACTCAATAGCCCAGCCATTAGTCCATGATATTCACCCAATATATAGTCCGATTCATTTAGATTCCATCAATCAGCAATAGTCTCTGTACGCCCTGGTGGGTGCTGTCTCTGATGTGTGCGTCCCATGACACGGGCAGGGACGGCATCCGATCGGTGTACCCCTTGCATTTCATTAAATTCTCGAAAGGGCCTCTACGTGTTGGCTATGTAGTACTCGATATACTTCGGTACCTCGGTACTTCGGCTCCGCGCACGCCTTTCAAAGGTCCGGGACACCATTGTCCCGTGAGCGGAAAAGACATAAAATAATAGACGAGGAAATTTAATGACAGTCGCAAGATATGATAGAGGTGTTTACCTACCGCTTGATATTTGACTAAGCATGTTTTCCGTAAACATACCTATAATTTGATAAAGAAATACAAGACTTTTTTTCCCCCTCCGACATTAGCTGATAGTTTGTGTTACGTATATATATTATTGGTTTCACGAGTAATCATAACTTAAAATAAATAAAGGGACGTTCATTATTGAAGTGAGTTTATTTCGCCGAATAAATAAGAAAATATCAAACCGATCATAATAACTACAAAAATAACCCAGTTTGCAATTTCAAAAAATCTTGTGGAAAAACCGTGATGTTGGAAGAGAGGGCTCTTCTACAAGTGAGATTAGGTGAGATTTGGCTGGACCATTTCCCCCATAAAAACAACCCATAATAACATTCTCGTAACCATACGTTTAAATCCGTTGAAAATAACGCGGTTCTCAATTTTAGAAATTCTTGCGGAAAAAACCGTTATATTGGCTGAGATCCCCTCGATCAACACAACGAATCCACAATGCAATAAAAGGTCGGCAGCGCGCTTGTGATTGTTCCACATACATACGCAAGCAGTTATAGACTACGGTATCTACTTACCATCAGCCAGGCCGTAAGCTTATTATTTGCCACCATCATTGTATATAAAAATTTTGACGGCCTGTTTAGCCTAGTTGGTAGTGACTCTGCCTCCAAAGCTAGAGGTCCCGGGTTCAAATCCCGGCCAGGGCATTTATTTATGCATTTATCACGGATATTTGTTCTTGGGTCTTGGATGTTTTCTATGTATTTAAGTATGTTTTTATCCATATTCTTATAAGTATGTATATCGTCGTCTAGTACCCATAGTACAAGCTTTGCTTAGTTTGGGACTAGGTCGATTTGTGTAAGATTGTCCCCCAATATTTATTATTTATTTATTTATTTATAAAAAGAGACAACACGGTGGCAGCGCACTGTGGACGCCTTTGTGCTCTACCCAGGGGACATTCAAGTCATTGTGGGGTCAAAAGTGGTCCGAAATGATTCGCGTTCTCACGTCACGACCGGTCGCCATTTCTGTTTTGCGAACTTGGCTGAAGTAACGTTAATGTACCCTTTTTTTCGCGGAGGGAAAATCCGTTATGCAACTACCGCACCGCGGGGACAGTGCGGAGATTATGCCGATTTGCACTGACTAAATATCCCCGATGGTCCTCCTTAACTCAATTCAGTCGGCCCCGGGGCTACGGAACGTACCAGTGCCGCCCTAGAGCTCACATCTGTGGACGATGTCCCCTGTTTTCGTGGACGATCGCAGCCCCCAACTGTGAGCGTCTTCGACCCCAAGGTCCCCCTTTTAGTTGACGACAGAGAATACCATAGCCGTATTCTATGCTCGGGCTACATGGCGCAACATTAATGTACTTAATGTAACGTTACAATACTGTATTTTGTTCGCAGTATTGGTGCCACAAAAGAACATAGAACAGGTGATTCGACGGCTGCCGCAGCTTCACGATGTTGAGTACTGGAAAACACATCTCGCTAACTCGGGCAGGAAGGAGTACCTTGCTTTGCCAGGTTTGTTTATTGCTTTTGGCACAATAGCGCACTAAGTCCCCTTTCCCAGGGACTAAAAAACACAAAATAGCGTGTGTCTGTGCCATTCATGCTAACTTTTATTATAAAAATTACAATTACTTAAAGTACGTGTTGTTAGCAGCTTTATAAAAAGAAGGAACAACACTTGACGCAGTAGTGAGTTTGTAAATTCATTCGTAAAGTTTTCTCGATGAAATGTCTAACCGTTTATTTCTTAGAGAAAATCAAAATAAAGATATTCAAAAATCAATCTCAGAATACGAGTTGTTAACTTGTTACCAAAACAAATAGTGCTGAATTAATTTGTATGAAAAATATATTTTTTTACATTTACTATAAATTATGTTTATAAGGGCTTATACTTTCAGCTCATTCAAATATATTTTCATATGGAAAACACACATTGTATATGAATACGTTGATTTGGAATTAAATATTTATATTTCATTTGCAGACGGCAAGGATACAGACGGCAAGGGCTTGAAGATATTGTACAAAATTCACGAATATGACGAACTCAAAGACTCCTCAGACTTCACTCTTGACGACTGGATAAAGCAGGCGCGAGACATCAAGGTATTAGACAAATGAGAATCGGGAAATATTTCATCGGTTATTATTATTAATGTTATTGTCTATGGCAGCCTAGTGAAAATACCGTACCGTGGTGAAATACCGTATTGGCATAGGCTTTATTGTATGGCATATGAAGTTCGTAGCAAAATCTGCCGAACGTCATAATTTTCTATGATCAAACTGTGTCATTACTCCTTATTTATGTTTATGTCAATAATTAAAAATCTTTAAAATTGCGTAAATAAGCTGATGTTTGATTTTATTAGTAGAGTATTTTCGCATGATATGTTTATTGGTAACGTAAAATAAAAAAAAATGTGTTGTGAAATACCCTATTATTATTTTCAGTACTGATATAGTTTTCTAACGTGACGAGAATGGATCGGATAAGGAATGAGTTTAAAAGAAGAAGCCTGAAAGTAGCGCCCATAGTTGATAGATTGAGAGCTAATAGCCTACGGTGGTATGGGCATTGTTATGCGGAGGGATGAAAGTCAGGAGGGAAGGTTTGAATGTGGAGGGATGTAAGATAAAGGGTAAGCCAATGAAAAGGTGGATGGATTGCGTGAGAGACGATATGAAGAGGAAGGATGTGATGTGCGAGGGTGGAAGAGAGTTATGCAGATAACTACAACTTAGAAAAGTTAAAAAACTGCCGATATTTTCATTTCAAAGCTCAATATCTCAACAACGGTTGAACAGATTTTCATGAAACATGGCTTTCAGATTTTCATGGAACACCCGGGATAAAATTATCTATGACACAAAAAAACTAAACGAAAATCGGTTCATCCGTTTGGGAGCTAGGATACCACAGACAGATACGCAGACACGTTAAACTTATAACACCCCTCTTTTTGCGTCGGCGGTTAAAAAACACGTTGCGCCGGCCTCAAGTAAATGAGGACAAGAGCACGCGGATGGTGACATAGTTTTGTTTTTTTTTTCAGAAATTCTATCACGACTACGACGGTTTCGTGGTTCTACACGGCACCGACACGACTGCGTACGGCGCGTCCGTCCTGTCCTTCATGTTGGAGAGCGTGGGCAAAACTGTAGTGCTGACAGGAGCACAGGTAAATAAATAATTTATAAAAAAAAACGACTTCAATTTTGTACTTGCTATGCCACAATTTGTGGTCTCCGTGAGCCAATGCTTGGTTACCTACAGAAAACACCGAAATCGGCTTATGCGTGCCTATCAAACTCGAGGACTTCCCTCGATTCCTCTTAGATCCCATCATCAGACCTTCACAAAATTTATATGAGACCAATGACGAGGTACCTGCTTTAAAACAAGAATTATATATCTCTAAATTTTATAACTGTTCATTTACTTTTCAAGCTGTCCGACTATGGAACTCTCTGCCCCTTGATGTACGACGGGCTAAATCTAGTGCGTCTTTTAAATGTAGTCTGAAAGAGCACTATTTGTCTCTTCCATAATATTTTTCGATACTGGTCTGTAGTTTACTTTTGGGTCTCACTTAAGTTTGTGGTATACAAGTATGTTTATTTATTTACTTATTTATGTATGTTTATAGTGCTTTATGTGTTTATTATTATTATTATATTTCTTTTTATTTCTAGTAGTTATTCCTTTTGTTTGCACCACCCACTTATCATGTTTGTTTACTTTTTTCTCCGCTACCCAAAGGTTGTCTGGAAGAAATCGCTCATTTAGCGATAAGACCGCCTGTTGTTTACCTCTGCTTGTATCTTTATGCTGTTTCTATTTGTAATTCTTTTTTGAGGTGCGCAATAAAGCATATTGTATTGTATTGTAATTATCAAAATCGCTCAACGTGGTCAAGAGTTATCGGGGAACATACATACATAAAAAAAAACAAGCAAACATGCAGATGGACTGAGTACCTCCTTCCTTCTATTGAAGTCTGTAAAAAAATACTGTCGCAAAGAAACATCAAATACACAAACACAAGACACAAGCAGAGAAAAAAAGCGGCCAAGCGCTTGTCGGGCTACGCGCAATGTAGGGTTCCGTAGCTGTTCACTCGTGACATTATGCGTATTAAAAATGTCAAAAACTTATATTTACCTACTCCATATTTGATATAACATATAACTAACAACATATCCAAGTAATAAATGGAAAATGTACTAAATCTTGCTTTTCCAAGTTTTCTTAAGTTCGACTATTACTCGTTATCGTTAAAAATTACTAGTAATGTCTACAGGTAAATTACTTTTTTTTAATGGAATTGCTCTTGGCCTGCATCTAGCCAGGGGGCAAAGATGAGGCTGACGATGAAGCGAGCTCACCCAGAACCCCAGAAGATGCCTATTCACTCGTGCCTTAAAAAGGTCTAGGTTATATGAATTCGGTTTTGAGACCTTTTTGCATTTGTTTTTGTATTTGTAGGGTAGGTATATTTACAGGGACACACGTATACGTTGACGTACACAGACACACGTATGTGTGTGTGTGAGGCTGGCTACAGAGGTTACAACTACAAATGCAAAAACGTCACGACAGTAATTAACCTAGCTGTGATAGTTTACCTTTTAAATTCATTGTAAGTATATGCTACTTACTATCATAACTTTTAAATTCATTGTAAGTATATGCTACTTACTATCATAACTTTTAAATTCATTGTAAGTATATGCTACTTACTATCATAACTTTTAAATTCATTGTAAGTATATGCTACTTACTATCATAACTTTTAAATTCATTGTAAGTATATGCTACTTACTATCATAACTTTTAAATTCATTGTAAGTATATGCTACTTACTATCATAACTTTTAAATTCATTGTAAGTATATGCTACTTACTATCATAACTTTTAAATTCATTGTAAGTATATGCTACTTACTATCATTACTTTTAAATTCATTGTAAGTATATGCTACTTACTATCATAACTTTTAAATTCATTGTAAGTATATGCTACTTACTATCATAACTTTTTTCACATACCCAGTAGCAATAATTTACCTGGTATTACAAAACCGGGATTAGTTTAAACTCTGAGTAGCTGTTATTTCATATACACTTTGACGTAAGTATATGGAAAAACTGTCATCGCTCATCACGGCTAAGAATTAAATAATATCTCGCAAACGAATAGCTTAATCAAAAAATGGTTAAAGGAAGCTCATATTATTTCTAAACGAGCTAGCTAACAAAAAATGTATCCGAACTTTACGTGTAAGTGAGGTACCCTAAAAAAAATCACTGGTAAAGTTCAAAAATAACTAGGGTAGGTAGTTTTATTACAATGCCGATTTGATAATCTAATTTGGAGAGGGGCTCTCATCTCTAATTGACCTTTGATCTGTGATTCGTCATTATCTCGTGCTATTTGCCTTATCGCAGTTATCGCATTTACAATAAAGAAAGACCTTTAGTAAAGTATCAAATATTACCATCATGCTCACTTTTTATATGAAGGAACTAGTTGTTGCTTACTTTAAGTATGTAAATGATTTTACAGTACATATGGTGCTACTTTACCGCACTCGTGCGGTAATCAGCAGATTACGTGCATATGTCGAAACTTTAAAGAGCCATATGTACTGTAAAACGTTGTACGATACACGTGCGAATAGGTAATTCGCAACTCGTGTCGATTTAAAACACTCCCCTCGATCGTGTTTTAACTTATCACCACTCGTTGCGAATTTCCTGTTCTCTGCACTTGTATCGTAATGTACTATTAAAATTAGCATTTACGCATTTTATTTTAGCACGTGCCGCTTTTATTACAAAGTCATGACAAACTCTTATTTAGAAAAGATGTCGAAAAACAGATATTTAGTACCGTTTTGACTCTGGAAGCACAACGAAAGAATGGACTCTACATTGGTAGGTACCGAACACTGTTATTTATTATTGTATTGACATACATATACGTATTTATTTGCGTTGTCTGTGTAAAATTAGCTAAAATGCAGGTACTAATTATCTGTTTTTCGACATCTTTTCTAAATAAGAGCACGTAAGAAAAGCGGCAAGTGCTAAAATAAAGTAGGTACTTACCTACACTGTTAAGCAATGTTAGGAATCAGTGACGAATTATTTATATTTGTTATTACCTACGTGTAAGTTTTAACGCGATAATTTAGGTTCACGGTTCCCACAGACCGTAAATTGTTTTGACGTCATTTAATCCACGAGTATATTGTGTAATATACTTATTAATATTAAATAAATATATACCTTAAATGTGCTGTACTTGATTAGACGCCACAATCACCAAAAACACCTTTATTTCCTTCCTTGGTTCACACACAACTGGTAAACCAGCTTTGCATAAATTATATTTGACGCCATCGTTTGATCAAGTCGACTAAAACCATTGGATCACGACAAAGTCCATTAAACTTGGTCGAGACGTGCTTAACAAGTATTTATAATCAGAGGTCTATGTTCGTTTGTGTCCAGGTGTAAGCGTGGATTCCTAATCACATTATAATAGTCGAAATTTCTGTTTGACGCGCACTCTAAATTGACACTTAAAAGGTTTATTATAAAGTGTGTTATTGTGTGTAACAGGTGCCGATCTTCCAGCCACGGAGCGATGGTAGCAACAACTTTTTGTGTGCAGTGTTGATCGCCGCTACACAGCACATTCCTGAGGTCACAGTTTTCTTTGGAGCCAAGTTGTTCAGGGGCACGAGGTATGATAACATTGATAATTCATGATGACGAGGATGATTTATGACGGTTGATTGATTGATAAATAAATATTAGAGATCACTTTTTTGACACAAATTGAACTAGTTCCATAGTACTTAAGCTCAGTAAGGCTTGCTATTGGTACTAGACGACGATAAATAAAAATAAAATATATACTTTTTTATACTACGACCTCAGGACGGTGCCAAACTAGCTTACGGCCTGTTTGGTGGTAAGCAGACACCGTAGCCTATGGACACTTGCGACTCCGTAGGAATCACAAGTGTTTAATATACTTAAATACATAGAAAACATCGGTCTCAGGAACAAATGTCTCTCACCACAGAAACCAATGCCCTTACCGGGATTCGAACTCGGGACCTCTAGCTTCGGGGGCAGTGACAGTACCGACTAGGCTTAGCAGACCGATACTTATTAACAGTTGATTTGAAATTAATAATACGTAAATTAAAATCTCAGGCTGAGCAAAATATATTTGGTTGATTTTTGTAAGCAATACCAGGATAAAATTAAAGTTGACAGGTAGCGAATTAAGTAGTCTGTGATTCCAACCCTATAATTGCATAGTAGGTCCTTTCAGGAGTAACGTATTTTAAACAACTCTGTGGCTAGTTACTCTGGAGATATTAAGAGGACCAACAAATCTCAACATCAACATGTTGATGGAAACATTGACATCGGTAGATCTATTTAGAGTTCACGTCACAATCGCCCTGTTTTACTCAAAATAATAATAATTATTGTATGTCTTATCCGCTCACGGAACAATGGTGTCCCGGATTATTGGGTGAATATGATGGACTAAGTGACAGAGGGCTTGGGGTAGAGAGCTGGCACTGGACTTTAAACATGAACGAGTTGTCTCGTTGAGAAAGCAAACTGAAGGTTATCCTACGTGGTGATCCTGAGATAAAAGAAAATGTCTGACTCCGTTACACTATTTATTACATGTTAATTGCAAAAGATATACAAACAGAATGCCCGGTGCGCGGTGGGCCCAAAGCCCGGCCCGCGCCCCGCGCCGGGGGGGACGGAATTTGCAGCGTAGTGGGAAATCACTGCGCTTGTGTTCCCACAAACATAGCCAACTCGCCACTTAGGTGACCAAATTCACCCCCGAGCAACAGCTCCAGCGACTCCACTCTGGACAGCCAGTTAAGGCAAGCCAGAGACGGGGGGCCTGTTCATACAACCAACCCACAGAACACCCCCAGGAGCACTCAGGCACATAGGGTCGCTGCTCCCTAACAGCTCGCCACAAGCTGCCCTACGTTGACTGACTGCTCTGGAAATCCAGTGGGCGATGGGGTCTTCACATCCCGACGCCTATTATTATGAAAGTAATAATTATTATTAATTGTCCACAGAGTTAAGAAGGTATCCAACACGCGCATCTACGCCTTCGACTCCCCTAACTACCCGGCCATCCTGGAAGCTCGTACGACCCTGGACGTCGACCCAAAGATGCTGATCCACCCGGCTGGATCCGTGCCGGACGAGTGCCGGATCCACGACCGCCTCAGCCGGAAGGTCTACACACTGAAAGTCAACCCCACCATCACGGCGGAGGTCATCAGATCAGTCTTTCAAGGAATGGAAGGTTCGTACAACACAACACACAAAACAAAACACACTCAAAACAAAATTACTGTACTGCTTTGGAATGTTGAGTTATTGGAGCAGCCCGACGAGGAAATTGAAAAAAAAAAATGTTTTTTTTTTTTGTTTTATTCCGTTCCTCGTGATTCCATACGTTACGAACTTTTGTCCCCGAGTTCACCCTCTTGCGGAAGGTTTTCCAGGGTAAAAACTATATGACTAGATTAAAATTTGGTATACATCAGTATGCCAAATTTTAGCTTATTCGTTTGAAGATAACTGGTCTGAAATTCAGTTGCAAGATTTGACCCACACAGACATACTCTAACAGGGCAAGTTAAATAAAATATCGTTATTTTGTTCTGTACAGGCGTCGTCCTCGAAACATACGGCAACGGCAACATCCCGATCAAGCGCAAGGAGATCTACCAAGAGATCGAGCGCGCCGTGAAGAACAACGTACTAGTTGTGAACGTCACACAGTGCATCAATGGTACAGTGCAGGGGAAGGCCATCTACGAGACCGGACTGGTGAGTCCGCAACTTTAGTCTCACTAACAATCGGCTCTTAGATCGTGAAAAACGTCTGATCGCAGTGCATCAGTGCCCAGTGGTACAGTGCAGAGAAAGGCCATCTACCTGGCGAGTTCGCAACTTTAGCCTCATGAACACTCGGCTCTTAAATCGTGAACAACGTGCTGGTCGTAAACACTCAGTACATCAACGGGAATCTGCAGGGGAAAGCCATCTGTAACCGGACTGATGAATCCGCAAATTTAATCTAACTTATGCTCGGCTCTCAGATCGTGAACAATTATGTGAAGGCGCTACAAGATTACAGGTATTCCGCACTCGACAGTAGTTCCTCAAAACTAACTTTACTTCTGCAGCTGCTGCTGCCCCATGTCATAACGCTCCTTTGCTTCCAGCTGCTGGTAGAATGCGGAGTGGTGCCAGCATTCGACATGACGGCGGAGGCGACGTGGGCAAAACTCTGCTACGTACTCTCCAAGACTGAACTGACCTATCAGCAGAAGGTTGAGGTGAGTTGAAACAACATCAGGCAGGCCGTAAGCTTGTTTGCCACCGTTTTTGCATAAAAAAAACTTCTTCACTTAATGGTGCCCAAAAAGTAGAGCCGACTTTCGTATTTCTTTTCAATCTTTATTTAAAAAATATTAACCAAGCTACAAGCTCGGCCTGTTTAGCCTAGTTGGTAGTGCCATTGCCTCCGAAACTAGAGGTTCCGGGTTCGATTCCCGGTAAGGGCATTTGTTTCTGTAGTGAGCAGAGACATTTGTTCCTGAGACTTGGATGTTTTCTATGTATTTAAGTATATATCTATTAAATATATCGTCGTCTAGTACCCATAACACAAGCCTTATTGAGCTTACCGTGGAACTAGTTCGATTTGTGTAAAAAATGTCCCCTAATATTTATTTATTTATTTACAAATGCCATTTTATTGAAATCAACCTCCTGTGTATTGAGTATAGTATAATTATTTGGGGACATGCCCACACAAATTACCTAATTTGGCCCCAAACCAGGCAATGCTTATGTTTATGACTTATGTTTAGTTAATCAAATGTAATTTTACACCACAACTTGTCAGAGAGCGCGTTTTTCCGCACCCTGCGCGTCTGGAAGGGCCCACTTTTTGGCCAGGTGGTGACGTAAAATTGTGTGCAAAACACGGTTCGTAAAGCAGAAAGCCCTCTCTCGCATATTTATGACCCTTGCCAGCGGCTCGGGCTTCAAACATCTGCGATATTGGCCTTTCTTTGTTTTGCAACCCTTGTATCGTAAATAGCTATTAATTTATTTGTATCTAGTTAGTTAGTATAGGTATAGTTTCATGACGCATTGGTGTAACTGTAATGTCATGTTAACATGTTTTAAATAAATAAATGACTATCAGAATATGGCTAGCGCAACTTGAACCAAGTAGGTAGGTAAATTTTTGAAACAGCAACATTTTGTAAAATGTCATTGTATGATGGCCTACTATAATTATCTTAATCCTTGCTCATTTATGTAGTTATTAGCAGTGATGAGGCCGATGAAAAGTTAACAAAAAACTTTATAGTCTGTCTTTTCGTCAATTCCTACAAATACACACATTTTTTAACAATTCGTTATTAAACGATTGACTCAAAGCCTGCCTGAATCTTTGGCAATGAGCGTAATAAATAACTATTACTATATTGGTTTAAACGTTACATCAATTTTTGATACCTTGGCGTCTGAGGATCACTTCATTCAAATATGAAAGCGTTTAAAGGGTAAACCCGCGTTTTACGGTTACAACTTGCACTAGCCTGACTATAAACATTGGCATCGGTCAGGAAAATGGGATTTGATCCATTTGATCACGTTTGGGGGCACACGACATTACTTATTACGCTATAAATTGTCGTTTTTGTAACAACCGTTAATAATGGCTTAAACTGCCAATGCACCAAGGTCCCTACATCATTGTTTATCGGTAATAATAGGTGCTTACTCTTTTTTCCAGTTGATGAAGACTAATATACGGGGCGAGCTGTACAACCCGAACCACGTTGTTGCCAACGGGAACTGATTTAGTAATACTTAGATACGCATTTATTGTAAATGTTATAATGTAGTGTATGCCAGTGATTGGGTGTTCGAATATATAATGTAGAATTATTATGGATTTATTTATTTATCGTATCGCAATCATTTAGAACCGTGAGATCTTCGAGAAGACAGTACGGTTGCCAGTTTGTTGGACTTTTAGGACCACCCAGGGGTCACGTGTAGGTAACGGTTGGTACTCCCTACGGATGTGGTGCAACTTCGACCCCCCTTGTCAAGTGAGTGGGCAACTTGACTGTTAGAAGTTCTTATGGATTAAAACACTTTCACAATATAACGTACAAGTCATTTTGATTAACCAAGCCGGACATGTAAACATAAAAACACAGTAATCAAGTAGCACGCAATTTGAAAATAAATGAACAGATGTGACCGACATACACGATTTGCGAATGTTAAATTTAAACTAAAGGAACTTCCATCAATTGTGCCAAATAAGGCTCGTTAAAATTACGTAGATTTGAATTCAACACAAAAAACGGCCATGGTACAGTCACGTTCGTTAATTTGTGACCCATTTCGGTAAAAATGTCGCTTCATAGTCGGCCTCATCTTGGCCCCCTGGCTAGATGCTGCCAAGAGCAATCCCATTTTTAATTAAAAAAAAAAATCTTTAACTTTCTATACGGTTTGACAGGGCTGTCAACCTTAACTTAAGGGGGTCCCAAATTAAAGTTCGTGACTGTACAGCCGCATAGCACAAACCTAAAATACACGCACAGAAAGTAGCTTTATTAAAATTAACCAATTGGGGTAGAATGTAAATTAAAGATTGGAATTTTGCGTAGCCATACTTGGGTTTGAAAGCACGATTTTGGGCGAGTCAATATAACACGTGATGAAGCGAGGGTGGAATGAGAAGGTAATCGGGTTGAATGAAGAGCCAAAAAATCAATCAGAAAAAGAAACGGTGGCGGACAAAAAAAACAATTAGAATTTAGAGAATATAAGACGTAAAATAGGCACAGCCCATTAAAATGTTGCGTTTCACACGTTAAATCGCAGAAGGAAATGCCACCAATTCATGCCACACGTCGTCGAAATGCAGTCAGATAAAAAACCACCACTATCGGCGAGCAGTCGAAAAACAGGAACGCCAAAATGCCGTTCAAAATAAGAATAAAACCGGCCAAGTGCCGGTATCGGACCACGCACAAAGAAGGGTTCCGTACCGACACCTCCTAATCTACATTTAAAACCCCTATACAATACATTTAATTAAAAAAGTGCGTATCTTCATAGGACACTTACGGCACATACACCCTTTTGTTTTGGCAAGACAGTTTTTTAGAAATTACTCAAAAACCGTTCAATCTATCTTAATTGTTCAAGCCAAAAATTGTCGAAAGGATATAATAATATACATCATCTTGATTTTTTCGGAATTTTAAACTTGATAGTTTGGAAATTAGAGGGGGAGGGGGACGCACTTTTTACGACTTTGTCAGCTAATATCTCACCAACGGTTGACTTAAAAGGAAAAGTTTTTTTAGAAACCTCTGTCATTTTTATAGATACCACACACGCCTGTGTGCATTGGAAAAAAAATATCCCCCTGTGACCATGTATTGCGTGCCCCCCCACTCCCTAGTTTAATATTTTTTTCGTAATTTCACATCATATTTCTATAGCGGTTCATAACATACACCTTCACACAAAATTTCATATTTACTACAATTATACGGTCATAGTCTCCGAGTAAATCGGCTGTGACATACGGACGGACGGACGGACAGACACGACGAATCTATAAGGGTTCCGTTTTTGCCATTTTGGCTATGGAACCCGAAAATAAATAAATAAATATTGGGGGACAATCTTACACAAATCGACCTAGTCCCAAACTAAGCAAAGCTTGTACTATGGGTACTAGACGACGATATACATACTTATATAGACAAATACGTACATACTTAAATACATAGAAAACATCCAAGACCCAAGAACAAATATTCGTGATAAATGCACAAATAAATGCCCTGGCCGGGATTCGAACCCGGGGCCTCTAGCTTTGGAGGCAGAGTCACTACCAACTAGGCTAAACAGGCCGTCAAAAAATACAGCCACGGTGAAAAACCATGGTGAAAGTCAATAAATTTGCAACAAAAATGGAAAATAATCTCTATAATTTTGTCATATGTCGACACGTTACGAGTAGAACAGAAAAGAATAATCATATTTTTGTTTTCAATCCCGTCGATAGGAAATTTTCAAACTTCGAAATTCGTAACCAGCCGACCGTGGACCAAATACACCTACAAAAGAGATTTAATATCCTCAGGGAATGTATATACGCTAACAGGTACAGCCATTGATGAAAACATACGGGATCCCATTGTGTATACAAAGTTTCATGTTATTCTAGCACGGCGTTTTGAAATGAGAGCGTAAATACGTTTGTATGGAGAACCGAGCGCACTGCCACGTACTGCGCCCTCATAATAACTTTTGTGTTTTTTCGGGGTTGTTGGGCGTTGTGAAATGATTGTTGCCAGGTTTTTAGTGGCAAGTCGTAGATTGTCCATTTTAACGTATCAACGGTTTAAGTTTTCGGTTAGGTTTTGCTAAGTTATTTCATGCTCATCGCACGTGAGCTATGCAGCCTAACACTAAGATCCGGTGTAAGTAACCTTGAGCTGATATGAGCTGCTGATACATCTTCATATAGAAAAGCGTTTAATTATGCATGTCTGAAATGGATGAATGGATGCAACTGAATTTTAAACCACTCACCTCAACCGATTGAGCTAAAATTTGGCATGCTTAGTATATTAGTTCGGTGACAATACAATATTATGGCACTACCGAGCTGATCTGATGATGGAGACACAAGGTAGCCATAGCAACTCCTGAACTTCGCAAGATACCTATAGGTACCCGTCGTGTTTGAGCTCATCGGAACCCTCTCAAATGAGTATTTGGTGACTGCGGGAAAAAGTTTCAGCCGACAAGGAAAGCTTGTAAAAAAATACAGTAACTTATTACATTAATTTATTTAAATTATAATTTGCCAATGTCCTGTTTGAAAGAGATGTAGATTTGTGTTTCGAACATTAGTTCGTCGCTGGGGACGGCGCGGGCAACGGTATCCACCCTGGACCTCTCAAACGGCCACAAATTAGGAAAGTCGTTGGCTGGGATCGAGATATTGCTCAGCTTGTAGAAACCCTGGAATAACTCAAATAATTAAAGACTTGATTGAGTTAAGTAGTTTACATATAAAACAAATGAACAAAATCATTTGTTTTTTATGCACACTGCACGCTCTGCTCGTTAGGGGCGGGCGTATTCACTTAGTTAAGTCACAGAATAGTATAATATACAGGTTAAGTTTTTAGAACTATATTTAACATTGTCGAAGTGGCAAGAACACTATTCTTTGCTTTTCTACTAAAGACAACGCCTACGTAACGCCTGATTCCATTTTAATTTTAATAGAGTTTAAGAACCCTACAGCAACGAATATCCATTTTTAGGCTTCAGTGTCCTCTTACCATCTGCGGGGCTTTATTTGAGATTGGATTAGATGAACCCGGGTAGTCCATTATTCACTAAGTGTAGTTTCAGTGTTTATGTCACTCCCTCGCATTACCGTGCTGAAGCTGTGATACCAAGTTAAAAACAAGCTTTCCTTACTGCAGGTAACGGGCACTTGAGATTGGCTACACAGTTGTCGTGATATGGCAGGCCCTTTGCCCGCTTTTCTTCCACATCGTAACATGCGTTCTCGCGGACCGCCCGGCCTATGTACGGATCAGTTTCGATCGAATCGCATAACTTTTTGTAGTGGAATTCTACGAAACTGCGTTTATATTCGTTGTGCAGGAACTCGTAAAAATAGAAATGCACCTGGAACACAAGAAATAGAAGTGTCCGAGGGCACAGTAAATATATTATAATTAGCTTTTGTTTACCCGCGACTTCGTCCGCATGGCACTCGTTCATAAGTTCTGAGGTAACAATCATAAATAATAATAATAAAAGTGAAAAAATCACTGTTTTCTGTTTTTTTGGTGTACACACACAATTACCAAGCTAAATGCCAAATTTCACCTTTCTAGGTCACCTGGAAGTGAGTTAGGTTTTTGATTACTAGTCAGTTAGTCAGTGGTAAAAATGCCGTTTTTTGGACTTTAATATCTCAATAAGGGCCTACGCTAGCTGGCGCGGGTGCACGGAGCGGGCGCACGCCTTCGGGTACTCGCTCTATGACTAGTATTCTTTGATCTGTGCTCTATGCAACCCGCGCCAGTTAGCGCCCCCGGGTCAGTTAGCGCCGCTCATACTATTTTTCGAAAGGCGGTAGGTATAGGATCTTTCCTTGCCTTTGGGGTAGGTATAGGTATTTCACCTATATTTATTATTTTGGGGTTCTAGTTGTTCTAAAGGATCTGAATACATGTACCAATTTTTTTTACGTTAAATTGATTTGGAGTTATTGAAGGGTCAAAAGTGGCTCCAAAGGGTTCGTATAAAATAAAATAACCAGAGCCCGGAAAATCCATAGCAAAACAAAAGACAGTCACAATCAAACTAGTGTTAGAAACATTTTTTTATCGATATCGATAGTTGTGTAATATGAGAAATAAAACGGCCCACCAAATGAAAAAAATAAATTTAACACAAAATTTCACATAGATTTGTATAATTATACAGGTACAGATCCAATTTCTTGCTCGAAATCCACGTCAGTACACAGCAAATGACATCTTATTGGGCTTGTTATAGTGATAGGAGTAGATAATCATTAATTTTTCAACATTCTCTGGGAGAAGACTGTTTCGTTTATCAGTATAAAGCCATTTATGTATACTAAATGAACGTTCGACTTCACTCGACGTCAAGGGAGCAAATTTATAAAACTCATTGTAATTGGTATGATGATCAGGTTGGGTAAGATTTTCGGATATTTCTCGTAAATTGTCATACTTAATCAGAATTGCGACCGTCTTTTGTTTTGCTATGGATTATCCTGGGCTCTGAAAATAACACACGGCTGCTGTCCACCAGTTCCTGGGGTGAACTTGGCTGGACACGCTGCTGCTTGTCTAAGATACGTGCAAAAACTAAAACCGGACATTATGATAGCGTAGTGTAATCATTAATTAATATGATATTCCACGTTAAGCCGTTGATCCCGGCTGCTGTCTACGACAGCAGTCGTTAAGCCAAGTTAGAGGCCTTCGGGCGGCTTGAAAACTTCTAACAGTCAAGTTTAACAACAAAGGGGGGTCGAAGTTGCACCACGTCCGTAGGGAGTACCCACCGTTACCCTACACGTGACCCCTGGGTGGTGCTAAAAGTGCAACAAAAACTGGCAACCGTACTTGTCTTCTCGAAGATCTCACGGTTCGTAAATAAATGCCATACGATAAAAAAAAAATGATATTTTAAATTACACATAAAAATACCCTACTGGATCATTACCGAGCTGTAATCTACATCAGCATATTCGCCTCATCATCATTATCGATCATAACGAGATACGAGCAGTCACATTGACATCTACTATTGTCAGTATGACCTTCCAGGTGTAACCAACCAATACGGAAAAGCACAGAATATAATACAGTTTACTAATTACACAAAACACAAGGAGAAGCACGAAATACTTGACGTTTAAATTTACACGGAAATATATAACAGAAATGTAATGGCACGACGACGATAAGTACATAGCACTTTGAACCGATGGCCGTTGGGGCGGAGAGGTTCTTGAGTGATGAGTGGTTACCACGTACCGGAAGGCGTAGGTCACACGGTGGACCGATGGCCTGGTAAGGGTCGGGGGTGTCCGCTGGATGCGGGTGGCGCAGGACCGGTCACTGTGGAAGTCTTTGGGGGAAGCCTATATCCAGCAGTGGACGTCTTTCGGACATGATCACGATGATGATGAATATAATGACAAAAATAGTTTTACAGTACAGACTTTCACACGACAGAAAACAATTCAATACCAAAAACAACTGTAATGACTACTTTGCTAATATTGGTACAGATCTGGCTAATAAGCTTCTCTCGAGTATGAATAAGAAATAAGCTCACTCTCGCCCGCGACCTCAAACTGTCTGATGCAACACAACACACACTGTTCTTATGATCCACTGACGAACGTGAAGTGCTGAAACTTATCAGTCAGTTGAAGGACGATAGTGCTCCAGTCCAGACGGTTTAAGGCCCTCCTTGCTCAAAGCGATTAAAGGAGCTATTGTTACCCATCTAGCGCACTTGTTTAATTTAAACCTTATGGCTGGATTTTTCCCTGCTATATGGCAGAGGGCAGTCGTCATCCCCATACACAAAAATGGCAAAAAAGACACGCCTACAAACTGCAGGCCGTTATCCCTCTTGCCAATTTATTCTAATTTGCTGAAAAAAATTATCAACGACCGCTCATGCAACTATCTGGAACGGTTCGCACTGCTCTCAAAGACTTCCAGTTCGGGTTTAGACGTCGGAAATCAACAGAAGATGCAGTTGACTATCTAATCAGAAGGGCTTCTATTACACTTGACATTTGCCAGAGTTGTGTAGGAGTATTCTTAGATCTCGCTAAGGCCTTGGATACCGTTTCAGTACCTATGCTTTGGAAAAAGCTGGAATGGTATTCGAGAGAGTCCGCTTCAGTGGTTTCAGAGCTACTTTATTGAAAGGTTTCAAAACTCGTACTTACCCAAGTCATTTATGAAGACCGTAGTAGTGCCAGTGCCCAAAAACAAGACCGGAGACCTATCCAGTAGGGACAACTACCGACCCATCTCGCTGGCAACGACGGCTGCTAAGATACTCGACAGTATGCTGGACTCTATGCAGGATGCTGTTGGGACTGCCCAGGTGGTGTAGCGCTTCGTGCATGTTTGCAGAGGCCCGCACGGACAGTTTTCAGGCACTTATGCGCAAGAAGATCACTTCGATGCTGAACAGGCTCAGAGGAAGTTCCAACGGCATCCTGGGTATCTTTGCTGACAAGTACAACTGCCCTATATTAATATACTGGGTCAGCCAAATAAAAGCGATTGCGCAATTAAGAGTTAAGTAGGTAAATATATGTTATTAGCAGATACTAACTTAGATTAAGATTAACTAACATTATATGGATGTTTTACGTCTGAAATAAAGATTTATTATTATTCACTTTATTTATCTTTGATCTTAAGTTAGGTATTAAAATGTCAGAATCGGTGAATACATAAGCAAGGAAAGTCCAACCCGTTTCGGGGTGGCGCAAGGAAGCATCTTAGGGCCTACGCTGTTTACTCTGTACATTAATGATATGTGCAGTGTTAGTACTTCTGAAACCGATCTTATATGTTACGCAGATGCTTCCCTTTTCTAAAGTAAAAACTGATCTGATGTTATTGAAAAAGCTGAAACAGATAACCTTCTCTCCCTCAATCTGAAGAATACAAAATTCATTTGCTTCCTTATAACAAAATCCTCTGCCCTGGATGTATAGCTACAAAACTAAGTATTAATTGATATTATGCAAATGCGCACCCATCGCCTCCATCGAACTTATGGACACAAACCATCCATAACTTATGGTACAGAATCTATACGATACCTGAGAGTAGAAATAGATCAAAACTTCCCTTTTAAACCGCACATGACTTCCCTATCACATCGCGCGAGGAAACTTATCATTGTTATGCAGATGCACCTGCTTCGCAACTCTGGTGATAGACGGGTCCTTCAGCTAGTTTACAACGCACTGTCTATCTTGGAATACTGCATTTCAGTTTGGGGTGGAGCTCGCTTTAGAAAGAGATCGGTACTAAAAACAATGACACGGAAAACCTTTCAATATCCGACAGCTCAACTTTTTTTTGTCTGGAACCCAGACACTTTCTGTTCGCCAATTATTTATTTACAATATAGCTGTAAAAATACACCGCTACACTACCTTGCAAAGCAAAAGACTTTTCCGTGTTCCTCAGGGCGCAGCAAACACACACACATACCAACTGACAACTGACTCATTTGAGCTTTTTGTCAAATGTCTATTTTCTATTGAAGAAAGGTATTAATGGCAACACTTGATGGAATCTAATTATGACGAAGGATATACATTGCTCATTAACAAACTGTATATTTTCAGATTAAAGAATAAGTGTGACAGCTAGAGACAGCCAATGGATTGGCCCGCAGGGTCATTTGGATTAAGAGCTAAATTAATACCGAGACATTGTTTCCCCACTCCTGCTTGGTCCTGCCCTCTAAATTAATGTAGTAATGGCCACGGCGGCTGTATCTCCTAACGTTGTACTTCACGCCGCTGGCATATTTCTCATTCACATACTTCACGTTGGCACGCTCGGGTATGACTTGAAGACTCTGAAACAGGTAATCATTATTTTTGTATTGCTGCTTATAGAACGATGGCAAACATGCTTACGGCCTGCCTGACTGATGGTAAGCAGGTCTGCTACCTACTTCAGAAGAATTACTAGCACGTTACCGACCTTTTATTGACTTGAGGATTATTTTTCTTACAGCTATATCAGTCCAATTATAATAATAATAATCATATGGCATTTATTTTAGAACCGTGAGATCTTCGAGAAGACAAGTACGGTTGCCAGTTTTTGTTGCACTTTTAGCACCACCCAGGGGTCACGTGTAGGGTAACGGTGGGTACTCCCCACGACGTGGTGCAACTTCGACCCCCCTTGTCAAGTGAGTGGGCAACTTGACTGTTAGAAATTTTCAAGCCGCCCGAAGGCCTTCGACTTGGCTTCACCACTCCTCTAACTTGGATCTACGGCTTAAGGTGCCTTCCAAAACAAGGGAGCGCTCGGTTAGAACCGACCTGCGCCCACGTTGCTTAACCTCGCATACCGCACGCGGTACGCGGGCGCCGCTGGGCCACGAACGCTCCATAAAATTTACAGTAGTAGGTACTCAAGTAACCAAGCTGAGTTACAAGTTAAAACCTACAGTCTAATAAATGAGCCAGGTAAAAATAGCCCCCATGGACCCAGAGCCTCGACCAGATTCGTCGTAATTATGCAGCTGCTGCCAAGAGCTGGCATATTTGCGGAATTATCTTCGGCTGAATACCACATAGCCTGAGAATGAGCGAATGTGTCTACGGATGTAGCATCCCGGCCTATATGGGCGTACATCTTCCAAGGGACTTAGCAAGGGACGCCGGCGTCATCCAGACCTCTTACTATCGTGCCTTGCAAGACCAACAACTATCTTGTGTTTGTTAATAATATATCTGCCTGAGATAAAAATGAGAGACAGTTTCATTAGGCAGACGTCCGTTGTCTCACTCAATAGCCCAGCCATTAGTCCATCATATTCACCCAACAATCCGGTTCATTTAGATTCCATCAACCAGCCCCTGTACACCCTGGCAGGTGCTGTCTGTGTGCGTTCCATGACACGGGCAGGGACAGCATCCGCTCGGTGTACCCCTTGCATTTCATTAAGAGGTCGCAGTACGTGGCTGTACGCTCGGTTCTCCATACAAACGTATTTATGCTCTCATTTTAAAACGCCATGCTAGAATAACACGAAACTTTGTGTACACAATGAGATCCGGCATATCTAGGTCGGAAATTAGTTTCTGTTGCTAGAAAATGAAAAAGAAAAAAATTAGCGGTTTTTTCAGTTTTTTACGGCTTGTGTGAAAACATTAATAATCGTTGTATTTTTTTTCCATTATAATTTCAAGCAACAGAAACTAATTTCCGACCTAGATATGCCGGATCTCATTGTGTATACAAAGTTTCATGTTATTCTAGCACAGCGTTTTGAAATGAGAGCGTAAATACGTTTGTATGGAGAACCGAACGTACTGCGCACTCTTAAATTGTCAAAAGGGCCTGTACGTGTTGGCTATGTGGTACTCGGTTGGTACTTTGGCTCCGCGCACGCCTTCCAAAGGTCCGGGACACCATTGTCCCGTGAGCAGAAAAGACATACAATAGAGACAATATTTAATACATACCAGAACACTGGTAGCAACGATAATTAATATAACGCACGCTGTCGCGGTCATCGTACCCACACTGAAATAATGTCTAGACTCTATACCAAATGGCTGGTATGTTCTGAAAGTAAATGACTGTTTAACGATATACAATGTACTTAATTCACAATGAAGCGGAAGTGTTAAACAATTGGATATCATCACCATTAGGATAGTATTGGAGCAATTTAGATATGACTATTACCTATATACCGAGTGAAACGAAGGGAGTCATTCGTCAAAAAAGATTCGGAATGCCTGGATGTCTGGATTTCCGAATACACATTTTCCCGTCTACAGGTCGCATTTCTCAACTGATTCTCGTGAAATTTTGTGAGCAGGTTTGATAATTATAATTATTTTTTTGTGTCGAGTCAGTTTTTGAAAATATTCAAAAACATTTTTTTTAAATCATTTCGTAGGTATGTTTCTGCGTGGGATGCATAAAAGCATTTCCCTAACGTAAAAAAAGGTATGTTTTTGCGGGCGGATTTCGGTTTTTTCTCCTCTACAGCATGGCTAGTACAAGACGGCGCGCAAGCTATCTCACGCGCGACATTTACCGTCTCTTTCTGTGTGTACTAATTAGAAAGAGACGGCAATCCATCTCGCGCGTGAGATAGCTCGCGCGCCGTCTTGTACTGGACGTGCTGGTCGCATTTCTCAACTGATTCTCTTAACATTTTGTGAGCGCCAACAACACCAATAATCCAACCAACCAATCATATAGATTTCAATAATCATATAGATTTTTGGTGTAGAGTCCGTTTGTAGAAATTTAAAAAACATTTTTTGCAAATGTTAAAAACACGATTGTCGTAAAGTTTTGTGAGCTGGTTAAATATTTATATGGATTTTTATGGCGAGTCCGGTTTTTGGATATTTTTAAATTAAAAAAAAATATCAATTTTTTCTGTTGTTCTACAATACACAGAGCCACTAGTTTTTAATTAATTACGATACGTTTCACTTTAAACTTTCAGCGCTTTCAGACGCCAACCTTATATCGCGTTTAAGATAAGATAAGATAAGATGTATCTATTGTCAAAGCTGTGGTTATGTTTATGTGGAACCTAAGGCGTCCCTTGTGTATAAGCGATGCGTGCGGCAGCACAAGTATGTAAACGCTTGCGCCGGAGTAAAAGAACTAAACAGGCCTATGCAACGCTACCTATAGCCACTGGTCAGTTAAAAAAAATTCAATATTCGACGATGATCATTTGCTGGTGAGATAATAATGATATTCGTATGGCATTTATTTCACGGCTGTTTATCTACGTAGAACGAAACGTGTACGATAGCTGCCATATTGTGTCAAAAAGATTTTGACGACTTACCGAGCTCTGATTAGCTACTGCATTGACATGACTGCCATTGGACGTCAAATGTCAAAATGAAGTGACAAATAAAAATAAAATGGCGCCTTGACCGTTAGAAGTTCTCAAGCCGCCCGAAGGCCTCTAAGGCTTAACGACTGCTGTCGTAGACAGCAGCCGGGATCAACGGCTTAACGTGCCTTCCAAAGCACGGGAGCGCACAATTAGTAACCACTCAAATTGATGACAGATTCTTTAGATCTCCATGAATCATTATTATTAAATATAGCTTTTGGCAGCGACTTCCGCGTAAACTTTCACTCCCTATTTCATTCATTCAAGGGACAATTTTCAGGATAAAAAGTATTCTATGTGTTACTCAATACCTATACCTCATCGATCTCACCAAAATCCTTTTAGCCATTTTTCGTTCGTTATCCATAACAAACGTCGAAACAATTTAAACTTTCGCATAATTTAAGTAGGAATTTTTTTGAAGCTAATGACTACAATTGGGGTCAATAAAAACCGGCCTAGTGCGAGTCGGACTCGCGCACCGAGGGTTCCGTAAAAAATATTTTTATTATATGATGTAACTAAAATTTACGGTTTTCGCAATTTTTCCTTTAACTGTGCTATTGAATTGAATTGAATTTATTTATTTCAGACAAGAGTCCATAATAATAATTAATAATAGCTACATAAATTAAATTAAATAATACATTAAAAAATACATTATGAATTAAGACGCTATAAGACGTTGCTTCGTACCAAATTTCAAGATTCTGAGTTCACGGGAAGTATCCTGTAGGTTTTGGTTCCCTTGCAAGTGTCGAAAATTTGCGGCTTAAATGGCTGTATTTTTTGATTGCGTTGGCTTACAAGTTTATTTTTTCACAGCTCTAAGGGACACAGTAGACCTAAGTATTTGATATAAATTCCAGCTTGATACCTCCACGCGTTCCTGAGAAAAAGGGTCTTGACAGACAGACGGACGGAGGGTCGGAGAACAAAGTGATCCTATAAGGGTTCCGTTTTTTCCCGAGGCACGGAACCCTAAAAATGATTTTAAAAAAATATGGGTGTATAAAAAAAATTAAGTAATTGTAAGCATTGCAATGGATCCACGGAGTATAGAATGTCTGATATGTCAATTTTGATGAAAAGCGGCCAAGTGCGTATCCGGTCACGCGCAATGTAGGCCTCCGTAGCTGTCCACCCGTGACATTATGCGGACTTAAATTATCATAATCTTATATTCATTTCAATTTGACACAACTAACAACATACGCTGAATACGTATTAGACTATTGGATATCCAGGGTAGGCTGAAATAACCATTTATTGTCAACCAAAATATCAGAAATTGGTATACCTATAGAAAAAATTAATGTACCAATTATTAAAAGGGATGGATAGTTACCTACGTAAAAACACCAAATACGACTTTATGCTGGGTGTTTTTTGGATATGAAATAAATAAAACATCCAGGATACTGATAATTAAAAAAATACTTTAATTCTACGGCATTTTTCACATTGAAATTACATTAATATCAGAACAAATATTGCCATGCAAATAATTCTACAGAAAATATAAACCCCGACCAAAATTACGAATCATCAATAATTATAAAATTAAAAGAAAAAATAAGATTTTAATAAGTAAGTATAGTACTTAATATTATTTATTTGCGCTTTTACCTTTATGGTTCTACAAAAACACTCTTTTTCAAACACCACACAAATTGTATTTCAACGTCACATATTTTTTATAATTCTTTGGTATATAAAACCATTGTAATTCAACACTGATACATGTCCCCAAAGTTACCAATACCTACTCATAGCTTGTGTAATCTTAACTTGTAATTTAAGAGTCAATTCGCTATACGAAGTAATAATATTTTAGAATATATTCTAAATCTGGTCTAGAATATTTCTTTAACATCGGAAATCATCTAAATTTTTACGATATTTCGTACAGGCAGATGTACATATTACGTAGTTACTAATATAGATATTTTTAATGGGTCAAGGGGGAACACCGTCCGATTGAACGCGATAGATAAATGCATTGTCCAAACGCATGGGGCACCAAATGCATAGGTTGCAATAAATTATCTCAAAGCCTTGGTCTGTTCATCCAGAAGAAGTTACTATGTTCATTGAAAGTCCATCCAGGATAATCAACCTATTTCAGTCTCGTGCAATTTCACACACAATATCATAGACACAGATTCTACTTTCTCACAAAAGGCAGTGGTTGAGACAAATTTTAAGACCGGTGCAGAGAAAATCCGCCCGAATTCTTAAGCACCAAAATACAATCTAATTATGACGTACGTATATGAATCTAAACCCGTCTTAAAATTGTTTAACTTACTAAAGATCTTACACAATACAAAATCTAAAGGTCCTTTAGTACTAGTTGGTATTGATCAAACGATCACTCATGATTTTACAGTACATATGGTGCTACATTACCGCACGAGTGCGGTAATCAGTAGATTACGTGCATATGTCGAAACTTTAAAGAGCCATATATACTGTAAAACATTGTACGATACACGTGCAAATAGGTAATTCGCAACTCGTGTCGATTTAAAACACTCCCTTCGGTCGTGTTTTAATTTAATTTACAGTACGTATGGTGCTACTTTACCGCACGAGTGCGGTAATCAGTAGATTACGTGCATATGTCGAAACTTTAAAGAGCCATATGTACTGTAAAACGTTGTACGATACACGTGCGAATAGGTAATACGCAACTCGTGTCGATTTATCACCACTCGTTGCTAATTTCCTGTTCTCTGCACTTGTATCGTAATGTACTATAAAACTATAGTAATGATAATTGTTAATGTAATGTAAAAAGGTAATTACTGAGATACGGTGGGGTACATTTAGGTTAAAGATAAAAATACCTACCATAAACGTAATAAATAAATAATATTGCTTGAAACATTGTAACGTACCCGATGAGAAATGTACTAGAGATTTTACGATGTAATGATGTAATATCACATGCTATTTCAACATCTACAAAATTACAATACCGTTCGAAGACTAGCCAGTTTACAAAACTACACATTTTATTCTCGAAAATATATTTCACGTCGATATACTTTTAAAAATAACGGGCAAAGAGCTCCATACAGCCAGATCTTGAATACATTCGTGTCGGGGTCAGGGGTGTTTAGCAAGCTGCAACCTTTTTGGTCGAGTTGGGCACCACGGTCGGTTCTTCTGAAACAAAACAAAAGGCTTTGGAAGTAATCTTTTTAACCGACTTCAAAAAAAGTAGGTGGTACTCAATTCGTCGTTTTTTTATGTATGTTCACAGATTACTCGGAAACTAATGGTTCCATTGTCTTCAAGTCTGGATCTGATGACGGGATCTTGGAGAAATCGAGAGAAATCCTCAAATTATATAACAGGAGAGGCCGAGTGTGAGTATGGATATGTTTGGAGTCTACGATGAAAAAAACATGGTAATACCCCACTTTTTTCGTCGGGAGTTAAAAAAAAGTTTAACTAAAGGTCGATACGCCATAATTAAGGATGATTCACAGTAGGCCGTTCCGTGTCCGGGCTGGCCCGTTTTCTTCTAGAGAAATACGCCGGCCGTTGCGTTTGCTGTCATAGAAAACGGGCCGGCCCGGACACGGAACGGTCTACTGTGAATCATCCTTTATATTATAACAAACATATATTAGAATGTAATATAATGGACTACTCTGACGATACATCTCCATATTGAAAAACGTTCATTTTAAGAGATCATCACAGCTATTGTACTGTCGATTACAAATAGATCGATCCACCCAAAGTTACAAATTACAACACAAAAATATGCATCACTACCTTAATGTTACGTCAATAAACGGATACATATTACAACAGCAATCAACAGCATCAACACAACAGCAACAACAGGATACTGAAGGTCATCGCTGACAGCACGGATAGTTCCATCCTGGGCACATGGGTTAAAATTATTAATTAACCTCCACCATTGTTATTATTATTCACTTTATTTATTTCTCGTCTTAGGTTGGTTTTTACAATATTTCTATAAAAGTAAAATATATAACTATAAATACTAAACATAAAATCATTATAAAAACCTAATAATCCCTGAGACTGCACACCTCGCGGTTTGGCATTTAAAAAGCCGCGACCTCCACACTTCCGCGGGATGTACAGTCTCATAACAGACGAGCGTGGGTGCAACATGCGGTGAGTAGTGAGCAGTACACGCACCTTATTATTATTATTATTATTATTATTATTTAATTGTACTTATGGATTCTTAATGATCTGAAATAAAGATTTTATTTTTATATTTTTTTTATATTACAAAACTTTGGGTAGATCCCGATCTCTTGGTAGTTGACTGTACCTGTTGGTATTGGTATTATTTTAACAAAAATTTGTAAATCTAGTTTTGATACTTTTTTGATTATTTCAATTGAACACCATTTTGTTATTTTAACAAAAAATATTAAAATTAGTTTTGATACTTTTTTGATTATTTCAATAGAATACCATTCTGTTATTTTATATGGATTATCTAGTAGGATTACAAGGGATCTTACCAGGAGCGACTCCGCCTGAAGGGTGCAGACGTTTCATCACCTGAAACCATGAAAATGATAATAATTTTTCCTATTGGTCAATAGTAGAGCCCGCAAGAAGCTCGGTTCTCCATACAAACGTATTTACGCTCTCATTTCAAAACGCCGTGCTAGAATAACGTGAAACTTTGTATACACAATGGGATCCGGCATATCTAGCTCGGAAATTAGTTTCTGTTGCTTGAAATTATAATGGAGACAAAATACAACGATTATTAAGGTTTTCATACAAGCCGTAAAAACTGAAAAGCCGCTGAATTTTTTTTCTTTTACATTTTCTAGCAACAGAAACTAATTTTCGACCTAGATATGTCGGATCTCATTGTGTATACAAAGTTTCATGTTATTCTAGCATGGCGTTTTAGAAAGAGAGCATAAATACGTTTGTATGGAGAACCGAGCGTACTGACACATACTGCGCCCTCTTAACGTAATAGTGTTTTTAATTATGATCACATGATTAAAAAAAATAAAGACAGACCTTTTTAAAACGGATTTCAGACCTGACTTCACTTTTTACAGTTTTCGAAAAACGAGGAGGTTCAATGTTCGTCTGTATGTATTTTTTTTGTATAAACAATATTAACATGTATTTTTTTCGCTTTGCCACACTAGATATAGTTTTTTTTACATACTTTTAAAGTGAAGCCAATTTAGATCTTGTCGGCGCCTTAAAGTTCGATGTATGTAACCATACGTGCTACGAGGTCCAAGATATATATTTTTTTTAATAAAAATGGGTTTTCTTTTGTCCAGCATCTAGCCAGTGGTCAAAGATGAGGCCGACGAGGCACGGCCTATTCACTCGTGCCTTAAAAAGGTCCAGGTTATATAAACTCGGAAATACAGACGCCGGCAGAGAATTCCAAACCTTAGAAGTGCGCATTATATAAGATGATGCAAAGCGCTTGGTTGGAATTAGAGGAATTTCGAAGCATGGTAGCCAGCTGTACGTCTGGAATTCCGATGGAAGAAGGGGTAAGGCGGTATTAGCTCATGGAGTATTGTGTCCAGTGGGGACCTACTGTCCTACTGGACCTCGTTCTTCTTGAACTTGTTGGAATCCCTAAGCACTTTAGAATGGGGCTTCAGCTAATGCAGTTCATGAACTGGTAGCACGTAGGAGATAGAGAAACGTCCCTGTGCCCTCGGCACTTGGCCGGAGCGAAAAAGGGAAATACGGCATTGCGTAGTGTAGTGTATTGTATGTGTAGTGTAGTTTAGTGTGTAGTGTGTTGTGTAGACTCGTTATAGTGTAGTGTGTTGTGTAGTGTAGTGTGTAGTGTAGTGTATAGAGTAGTGTAGTTTGTAGTATAGCGTAGTGTAGTTTGTAGTATAGTGAGTAGTGTAGTTTGTAGTATAGTGAGTAGTGTAGTGTGTAGTGTAGTGTGCTGTGTAGTGTAGCGTGTTATTTAATGTAGTGTGTAGCGTAGTGTAGTGTAGTGTAGTTTGTAGTGTAGTGTGTTGTGTGGCGTAGTGCACTCACCGCGGTGAGGTCGAGCCCGGTGAGGGTCTTGAGCGCGGGCGGCAGGCCGCCGGCGAGGCGCGCCACCTCGCCGGTCGCGCCGTTGTCTCCCACCAGCACGATCTCGTCCGTCTTGGCCAGTGGCGCCGATACCTCCGCTGCGATCTGGAATGTACGGACACAGGTGAGACTTTGTAAAAATGAATAATGACAAAATTATTATGAACGCTCATAGAAAACTTTACTCCACGAGAACTGCTGCACGTGATATCAACATCGGTAACTGTGAAAATTTTAAATTTATTAATTTCATAGACATTCCGCGCCAGATCTGTGAATCGACCTATAACTATAATACCAGCACCAAAACAAAAAACCAAAATTAATAGACCACCGGCCTTGCCCACGTTGTGTATGTTTTGTGACTTACTTGACGCGTCTATTTGCTTAGACCAGGAACCGCCTTGATGCTTCCACTTTAGATGCTCACGCCTTGAATAACGTAGATGTTTCAGTTCTTGTCGCCATGGTATTTTTACGCCTCAAGCACCAGCACCATGAGCGCAACGTCACTTGTACACCTTGGCCTTGAATATCCTGACATCGGCCTTGCCCACGTCTCCGATGGCCGGTACTCGGTCAACCTTACCTTAGGTAATACGTCGTTAGAATATGAATATACTTGACACATCTACCTTAGATGCTGAAGCTAAAGAAACACCCTTAACGCTGTCACTTAAAACATCTAGGCGAGGAACAGCGTTGATGCTTTCATTTTAGTTACGGCAGAAACAGACTTGACGCCTCTTAGACGCCTGAGCCAGAATCATAGTGCTCTTACCTTAGGCAACGCTTCTAGCAACAACGCCATAAGCGCAGCGTCTCCTTACCTTGGCTTTGGCCAACATGCGCTCCACGTCAGCTTTCCCCACATCTTCGATGGCCATGACTTCGGCCAGACCGAGCACCTTGATGATTCTATCTCAGGCGCCAAAGCCAGAAACTTAGTACTCTTACCTTGGGCAACGCCTCGAGCACCAACGCCATAAGCGCAGCGTCTCCATACTGCTTGTACACCTTGGCCTTGGCCAACATGCGCTCGGCGTCGGCTTTGCCCACGTCTCCAATAGCCATGGCTTCGGCCAGACCGAGCACCTTGATGCGTTCGGCGTCGGCTTTGGCACCTTCTACGGTTTGAGTACTGTAAACAAAACACAAGACGTCCAAGTTACGAAAAAAATATTCCAGGCAAGTTTTTAGGACTCTCTTGATTTTTCGTAAACACTAAAAGCTTTTCTGCATCACTATGGTTGTAAAAACAGATAAGTACAGTAAGAAAAGTTGCTCGGGTATGCATCCCTGCATAGAAGTGTGTGTGGGGTAATTTTTCTCTGCAGTTAACTGTACATAATTCTACTGATCGTGCACATTTGCTTTGCAAGTCCAGGGGTTTAGCAAGCGCCATCCATTTATTAACAATCCTCTAATACTCTCTATTGATATTATTCCATACGTAGTCTCCTGGGAAATCTCAGAACGCACATTTCACCATTGGATTAAGACTTGTAACAGGAACAGAAAAAAAAGAGTATTTCTTAGCAATGACCTAGAGGCAAGTAGCACCTAAGCCAGTGATGTTTCCAGGAATTTGGTTGCGGGGTAGGTACTCGTCTCGTTTGGAGGGGCGTAGCACCACCTACCTCGGTTGATATGCAAGATTTATCCCGGAAGGACTCCAATGCTGTTGACGGCCGGGTTGAGCCCCATTTCCCTTCCCTGGATCTGTGTCTGATTGAAACTTGCCATAGCGACTACTCACCGTTTTCCCTCGGCAATAGCCTGGAGACGGTAGGCCTCAGCCTCGGCGGGCAGCCGCACCGTCGAAACCAACTCCTCCTCGCGACGGAGTATCTCCATCTGCTCCACCTGCAAACGACAGACAACCGATTAGTGTGCCGTTTATTTCTGTGGCTCCCATTTTAAAGGCCGGCAACGCACTTACAACCTCTCTGATATTGCGAGTGTCCATGGGCGGCGTATTACTTTTATGGGTATATTACTTTATATGGCCAATATTACTTTTATGGGTATTTTGGGATGACATCCCGCTTGAATCTGTCGAGCGTAATTATTAATGTCAGATTACTCCTCCTAAGATATTCATTCAAATTGTATGCCCATTATAAATTCTGTATAAAATCAATAAAATAATCAATGTAATTAACGTATTTAATTTAATAATGATTATTACGTATCCGTTTAAATGCTTTGTAAATACCACATTATGTGATCTTTTTTTTGAAGTTAAGAATGGGTATAATAAGTTATACTTAAGAGGGGGTACCACGCCAATTTGCAGTTCGCAGATTGAATATTTACCTATCATAATCAAGTCTAAATGCCAAAAAAACCAATTACACGAAAACTAGATCATATTTGCTATTTTTGACTTTGAACAAAACCATTAAAAACTAAAGTTGGCTCGATAGAAAAGAATCGTCAAAACATGTCTAATTTTCACCTAATTTCAATTGTGTGACGTTACCTTGCATACTATCGAAGTAAAAAAAATACATAAAATACCTTTCGACATAATAAATTTTTGTTATTAGCGATTTATCAAAATGTTGTAATTTTTCTGAGTTATTGAGGTAAAACATATTTGGCGCATAAGCCCTTTTTCTTCCGCGCGATACCGTCTCTTCCGTCGCACGTTCCGCGCGGCGCAGTATATCTGCTGTTGCTGTTCACGGGCGGAGCCAGTCCCGATCGCTCCACTGAGACGAGAGGACTGTGTTGGGAGCGCTCAAGACTGCGAAGTAAATATAATAGTATCAACAAGAGTGTGTCCCAAATAAAACGTTGAGTTTATAAAACCCAACACTATAGTTTATGAATGGCAAGTAAAAGTTTGATGTAAACTTCTCAACAAAAAATCTAATACCTACCTTATGTTACAAACTTTACAGTTCAAATTACAACGTTATCATTGCACGGCAGTCAACCTCGGTTAAACGATTGTGTGTAGTATATGCAAAAATAGACGATGAATTTCTCTTACGTATGAGTCTTACTCCAAGTCAAATTATTACACTAAATGTAAGGTTTCCGTAGTCAACTAGGAACCCTAGTAGTTTCGCCATGTCCGTCTGTCTGTCTGTCTGTCCGTCTGTCTGTCCGAGGCTTTGCTCTGTGATTGTTAGTGCTAGAAAACTGCAATTTGGCATGGATTTATAAAGCAATAAATCTGACAAAATGGTAAAACTAAATCTAAAAAAAAAATTTAAGTGTACCTCTCCTACACGTAAAGTGGGGATGACATTTTTTTTTGCTTCAATATTATGGTGTGGGTTGTTGTTGGATAGGTCTTTCAAAATGAATAGAGGTCTTCATCAAACATTTTTTGATAAAGTGAAAATTTTCGGAAACACTCCAAAAGAAAAAACCGGCCAAGTGCGTGTCGGATCACCTACAAAGAAGGGTTCCGTAGTGACACCTACCATATACCAGTCCACATTTAAAACCACTAATCTAGTAGCTCTGTGAGCTGTGTAGACCTCGTGAGTGTGTTTATTTTACTTTTCAAAATTTTACATGACAAATATAGAAAGAATATTTTACGAGAATCAGTGGAAAAATGCGCCCTGATGAGGAGCGGAAACCGAAATCCGCCAGCAGAAACACACGAAATCATTGAGAATATAAATTGTTCTTGATAATTTTCATAAACTGAGGCGACAAAAACAATTCTATTTAATTATCGTACCTACTTACAAAATTTAACTAGAATCGGTTGATAAATGCGACCTGTAGAGAGGGAGAAATCGACATCCGCCCGCAGAAAAATACTTTTTTCCAAAAACTGACGCGACAAACCAATATGTGGCCTTATCAGCGGGAAGGGACCTTACTGTCGGTATTGAGTTATGTATATCACCATAATCTACATACACTGAGCTATCGAACCATATCAAACATGCATGTAGGTTTAATAGATATATTTTTTTATAATTGAAACTCAAAAGTCAGAAAAGGTGATTATGAGAAAATTGAATTCAAACTTATAAACCCAATTGAAGTATGTTATTCTTGCAAGTTACATAGATAATATGCTATTTGAGGAGTAGATTGTATGGGCTTTCAGGTTTCAAGTACAATTTTGTAATTGTATATCTGTTTTCGTATAGTTTACCTTGGCAAAGTGCATAAAGTAAAAAAAAAATGCTGATATTTTTACTTAGATTCCTATTTATAGTGTATTTCCATTACATATTATAGAAGGAGTAAATATTATAAGTAATTAAACACTCAATAAGAACTACTTCGATTTGAATCAACGTTGTCTATTATAAAAATATATTTATTTTAACAAAAATAGCTTTGTGGTTATAAATCTAATTAAACAGTCAAAATCAAAACTCGAACGCTGATCAACGGCCATTAAAAACATTCGTTTATTCCTAACTATAACACCAAAATAATTTGATTAGCCAAAATACAAGAGTAAACGAAGTTATAAGAGAATATACGAGAGCACAAATACTTACTTTTTACCGCGAAAAACTGGCTTGGCTCGTAGATACTCCCGTCTCGTACCGGCGCTCGAGCACTCTGGCCAAGGATTCAATTATGACCGACCGCATGTTCTGAATGTTGCGTCAGACGCGTACGTATTATAGTTTTCGAGAAATTTGACTTGTTTCAATCATGACGTGTTTCTATTGTCCCCGGTCTACCCTACTGTTCATGCCTTTACTAAGTGGGCGCTTTTTTTTGCTTCAACCCTATGGTGTGGGGGGTTGTTGGATAGGTCTTTCAAAATAAATAGAGGTCTTCATCAAACACTTTTTGATAAGTGAATATTTTTTGAACTATTCCTTTCAAGAGAAAAAAAAATGAATCCTCCTCTAACTTTTGAACTATAAGTCCAAAAAATATGAAAAAAATCATGAAAGTAAAATTTAATAAAGACTGAATGAAAACTATAGCGGACATGATCAGTTGAGCTGTTTTTCAGCTATCGTAAAAAGTCTTCCCTTCTTAGTAAAAGACGTATGAAACGCTGTGAAGGTATTCTCTTTTGCTTGTTATTGATCTTTTTAAAGCAAGTTCATTGGGAATATACCGAACGGAACCCTACACTGAGCATGGCCCGATATGGTCTTGGCCGATTTTATTGTAGCCATATAATAGGTCGATTCATAAAAGCTGGCGCGGATTTTGTATCAAACTGTCATATCTTTCACAGTCATTTTGCGTTAGCTTTTGTCAATTAACTTATACTTCATTTACCTTTGTATATATATATATATATAAGCATAATCCGCTAGATTCCGGGGTGGGTTGCTAGTTAAAAACGATTGTTAGTCTGTACGTACCATTTCCTAAAAGCATTTATAAATTTACTTACCTACTCGTAAGTAATAACTTTTTTGATGACTTCAAAACTATAACATATTTAAAAGAGGTTGCAATCGTTTCACCTAGAATATGGCTGCTACACGTCAGAATATGGGCGTTCGGATTGCGGAAGGACATGCAAAAGGCTGCCAGCGCTTACGTCACGATCGATAAAGACTTCAATATCCCAATCAAATACCTAACGCGGTCGCGCGGCTGTCAGGGAGACTTATCTTAATGCCCAATTGACGCCGTAGTCCATGGACGTTCTTAATTTCTAATTAACACCGTAGTCTATGGACGTTCTTAATTTCCAATTGTACCTAACAAATAAACATAACTGTCGCTTATTAAATAATCATGTTTCATCTGTCTGGATGGGCATATACTATGCAGAGTGAGCGAGGCAGCAACAGACGCATCGCCTTTACGCACAGCGGGGCCAGGCGCGGGACGCGCGGGTGAATTCTACTTTTTTCCTGGCGTTATGCCCCCTCTATTCATCTGCACGTTTGCCTCCTATATCATAAAAAAAAACTAGCCTTGTGATATTCCCATGTAATTGACCGAGCGAGCGAAGCATCCCCGTTTCAACTTGGGTAAACATTATTTCGTATGTCCGGATGTCTTACCAGATGTTTTCTACTGCAGGTCGCATTTCTTAATCGATTCTCGTGGATTTTCGTAAGCAGGTTCGATAATTAGGTATCGAATAATTGATTTAGAAGTATGTTTTTGATAATTTTAAAAAGTGTATTACTTTGAAAGATGAATCGACGAATAAAGTTACACATAATAATCGACTGGCGAGGTCTACAGCCCACACAGGCACTATTTAAGTTGTATATTTACTATTTAGAAGACCACCGGGGGATGGGCAGCAGCATCCCTGGAGTGCGGTGGAGATCCTGCGATCGCCAACCCGCATGCCAAGCGTGGCGATTATAGCATATACCCCCCGTGAATATGGGGGAGGCCTATGTCCAGCAGTGGACGTTCTTTGGCTGATATGGTGGTATTTAGTCAGTTGAGATAAGTCCGCCATCCGGATAAGCGCACCTACCATAAAATATCAGAAAATCAACAGATAATAGGTATGGCAAGATCGCGTCCCCAACACTGAAGTACTTCGTCGTTGTAAGATACCTGGCATAGAGTCGCTCTTGATGAAGGGTCAGCTAAGGTGGTGTGGGCATGTCTGGCGGATGAGTGATTGCAGACTACCGAAAGCCGTCCTCTATTCCCAGCTATCAGCTGGTAAACGGAACTAAGGTGGGCAGCACCTACGTTACAAGGACGTCCTTAAGCGCCACCTGACTGCCTGCGGTACACCACCTGACAAATGGGAGGAGTATGCTTCTCTGCGACCAGAATGGCGTTCTCGTGTCAAAACGAGCGTAAAGAACTTTGAAGACGCTCGTCTCAGATACGTAAATCCCGGCCGAAACCCTCCTATAATTACACCTAACCTATAATATGTCTGGTCAGCTTTACTGCCCCACCTGCGATAGAACTCGTGTCAAAACGAACGTAAAGAACTTTGAAGACGCTCGTCTCAAATACGTAAATCCCGGCCGAAACCCTCCTATAATTACACCTAACCTATAATATGTCTGGTCAGCTTTACTGCCCCACCTGCGATAGAACTCGTGTCAAAACGAACGTAAAGAACTTTGAAGACGCTCGTCTCAGATACGTAAATCCCGGCCGAAACCCTCCTATAATTACACCTAACCTATAATATGTCTGGTCAGCTTTACTGCCCCACCTGCGATAGAACTCGTGTCAAAACGAATGTAAAGAACTTTGAAGGCGCTCGTCTCAGATACGTAAATCCCGGCCGAAACCCTCCTATAATTACACCTAACCTATAATATGTCTGGTCAGCTTTACTGCCCCACCTGCGATAGAACTCGTGTCAAAACGAACGTAAAGAACTTTGAAGACGCTCGTCTCAGATACGTAAATCCCGGCCGAAACCCTCCTATAATTACACCTAACCTATAATATGTCTGGTCAGCTTTACTGCCCCACCTGCGATAGAACTCGTGTCAAAACGAACGTAAAGAACTTTGAAGGCGCTCGTCTCAGATACGTAAATCCCGGCCGAAACCCTCCTATAATTACACCTAACCTATAATATGTCTGGTCAGCTTTACTGCCCCACCTGCGATAGAACTCGTGTCAAAACGAACGTAAAGAACTTTGAAGACGCTCGTCTCAGATACGTAAATCCCGGCCGAAACCCTCCTATAATTACACCTAACCTATAATATGTCTGGTCAGCTTTACTGCCCCACCTGCGATAGAACTCGTGTCAAAACGAACGTAAAGAACTTTGAAGACGCTCGTCTCAGATACGTAAATCCCGGCCGAAACCCTCCTATAATTACACCTATAATATGTCTGGTCAGCTTTACTGCCCCACCTGCGATAGAACTCGTGTCAAAACGAACGTAAAGAACTTTGAAGACGCTCGTCTCAGATACGTAAATCCCGGCCGAAACCTATAATATGTCTGGTCAGCTTTACTGCCTCACCAGCGATAGAATTTTTAAAAATAAGTTCGGCTTTGCAGGCCACATTCGTGCTCACGCTCGTAACTAGCTAGGGTCGCCGTTGCCGATCACGGCATAGATAGCTATATATTTCGAGATATTATATGATAGGCGCACTTATATACTGCCGCATATGAAGAGGAAGGATGTGAGCGACTAGATGACGAGCGATAGAGAGGTATGAAAGAAAAAAACATGCTGCGCCGATCTTAAGTAAATAGAAAAGGGCTCGCGAATGATGACTTGGACTGCGAAGTTGATGGTGAGTGGCATATTTGTGTGATGTGCATGAAAATGTATTAATATCTATTCATGTCATCGTCCAGTATCCTCAACACGAGCCCTATTGAGCTTACCTTCGCTTCTCTTTATATTTATTTATTTGGTTATTTGTTCAGAATCAAATTACATAAGGACTGTTCAATTTACTAAGCGGACATCAAAAATAGGCTCATTTACGGAATTCTTAGAACAAATATAACTTTATTACGGTGAATACTTATTAACAATTTTAAAATAAAGTAATATATTACACAAGATCAATACATTTAATTAGAATGGTAAAATTTCCGTACTTTAGCCCGGATTCGTCGCATAAGTGTTTGCACATCGTTTTTTGACACTTTTCTACAAGCAGCAAACACTTTCTTTCACATTTGGGTTTGCCGGGCCACTTCTCCGCCGTGATTTTGGTAAATCGGCGAGCGTATGATGCTCCCCAAATTTTTTTATGATTTGAAACACAGCTGATTTGGAACATTTAAACTGATTCGCAATTTTCCGCAGTGAAAATTGGCCTGTACACCATTTTTGCAAAATTTATTTGCGATCTTCTATATTAATTCCCTCTATCGTGAAAAATATTTTTGGAACTAAAAAAATATATAAAACAGTTGATAGACTTATCTATGTTTTGTTTATAACCAGCCATTGCATATCAGTTAGTTTTTAGTATAAGTATTAATATTGAATTAAGTATGTCCGCTTAGTAAATTGAACAGTCCTTACTAACAAGGACGCGTCAACTAACCTCAATCTGCTTACGACGCTCCACGATTTCGATTTGTATCTCTTCGTTACGGATCCTCTGTTTGATCTTCGCGGCTTGCAACTCGTACGCTAAAGCTGCCTCGGCTTTCTGCAACATCATTACGAAACAATTTTAGTTGAAACCCACATCAATTTACGATTCAAACTGTTTCAATCATGACCGATAGTTAATGAGTACGATAATCGGTAGTAGTGACATTACCAATTAACAATATTTACAATAATAGTCGGAAAATACCATGATTCAATTTATTTTTGACAGGTATTGTAGAGATTTTAATTTTCAAATGTTAATTACTGCAGTAAAATATATTTAGTACATATTTTTTTACTTAAACTTCTACCTATAGGTAGTATGTAAAATAAATTAAAACAAAATAATGCATTATGAATTTATGACCAAGATTCGGACGATGTTGGACTTGAATTCCCGTAGGTATAAAAACATGTTAAGGCGCAGGGTAGGGCAAGCCATTCTCCATACAAAGGTTGTGCAAGTTTTTTGCGTTAGTTTTGGCACTACAGTATTTAATTTTATTTTTTGTTGGTACATATTGGACACAGAACTTGATGTTGAAATTTTGCATTATTTCAAAGAAAATAAAAATAAAAAAATACTAAAAATATTTAAAATTAAAAAATAAAAACATCAAGACATAGCTAACAAAAAAATAAGCATATGGACGAAAAATAGTAACTAGAGTGCAAACACAAATGAAGAAAAACTTGCACAAAGTTTGTATGGAAAGAGCTTGCCCACCCCTTCGCCTTAACATACGTTTTTCATAAAATGTTGGACTATCAGGTATCATCCCAGTCGCCAGTATTTCCATGTTGGTTTACTTTTTCAGCGTGTAACTGTGTGTGACTGTTTTTAATTTTTACGAAATAATTAAAAATAATAATAAAATAAAACATGTCATTAAATGCTTATGTGTCAACTCGACCAAACAAAAACCACACTTTTACACATTTTCTTCAACGTTAGGTCATGCTAGTATAAAAAGTTCAATATTTCTATACGGGTCGGGTCGGGCCGGATCTTTAGCCTTATATTACAGGCTACACAGGCGGGTACACAGGCTTTACTTACAGCGGTGTTGACCTCCTGGTCGAACTGCGCTTTCTGCAGCTTGAACATCCTGGTATTGTCCTCGATCCTGGTGTCCATCGAGTACTTCACGTCCATGGCGGTCTTCTCGCATTCTGCTTCCTTTAAAAAAAAAGAATACTCGTATAAATCAGCTCGGTTTATTTCAGGAGGGGGGTAATATAACTTTTGTATAGTTAGAAAAAAGCACCTATGGCCTGCTAATTGCCTCCTCCAATGTATCCTCGCCTGAGTGAGCCACTACGTGTATTGTAGGTAAAGACTTGCGAGGAATTTACATGCAATTTTCATTACATTGTGGGGCTGCAGGAACCGAGGTAATATGAGTACGATAAAACCCTGCAATGTGATGATGATAAGCGGAATTGATCACAGAAGGACCATCAGGTATCTGCTGAAACTGGGTAAGAGTAATCTGAGACTGATGACTTGTATAATCACTGCTCAGAACTCTCTTAACAGACATTTAAAGGTAATATGCATTAGTAATGACGCTTCCTGTACACATTGTGGGGAGGAAGAACCTAGCAAACAAATATTCGCGGAATGTAGTATGTACGCAGCAATGCAATATAATATATTCGGTAGAGATATGTTAGAGGAGAACGAATTGAAGGATGTCAAGTCAACCTCAAAGATGTCCTTCTGTTTTACAGGAAAACAGGAAGATTGGAACAAGCGGATGTGGGAATGCCGCCGGGACAGCGTTAAGCTCCGTCTTTGGGGAAATGGGGTGAATGGTCCCGACGACAAGCGATCGACATCCCGCCTATTTCCGGCCGAGCATCCCTTACACAACAAGTAACAAGTAAACCCTGCAATGTAAATATAAAGCGGCCTTAAGTAACATTTTTAGGGTTGCCACACGCATGTGATACGCCGAAAGCCGCCAGCGACCGTAAGCTGCGATAACCGATGCTCTACCATTCGAGCCGTACACCTACTTGCCACAGATGTGGAATAAACAAACCCATTTAAAGTTTTACGAACAATGAGAACTGCTGTTAAGAGGACGACAAGCGCCAATGACCTTTGGTATGTCTGTCTGCGTCTAGTTGCGCCGGAGTTAAAGAGAAACTATACAAGCAGATAATCATAAAATTAAATATATTCACCAAATGTGTAATATAAATCGTCTATGCTTTAGGTTTGAGTATAATGGAACTATGTTTTAATTATACATGTTTCAGTTGAAAAAAAAAGACATTGTGATTTTTTTCTATCTAGCAGATTTTCTTAAATCGTGTTTTGAAATCGTCCACACCCATTAAAATATAATGAATATTAACGTGTAATTTTATTTTTTTTACCAAATAAATGGTTTTTTAAAAATGGCAATTTAGCTCTATTCAGCGTCTTAATATCAGGCCCTCTTTCGATTTCACATAAGATCATGTTTAGGTAACATCGTCGGTATAAATAATCGGTTTCGTAGTGTAATTTTGATGATTGATGAGTACTTAAATCTGGTTATATAACTTCAAATATTGGAAGTATTGGGATCGAAGTTATTGCTCGTCATTGGGACGTTACAGCCTGCTTAGTCTATGCAAATAGAAAAAAACAAAATTTTAAACGGACGCCGGTGCCGTCCAGAACATAGACAAACAATGTCAGCGACTGATTCTGGTCAAGGTTTCATAAAGAAGCCATTTCCATCAATTAATCTAGTAAATTTCGTCTGACATAGTATGAATATTTATTTGATGATTGAAATCATGAATATATGAATGTCTACATAAGTCTGGATGCTCTCGATACTAATGCCATCGTAAACTTGCTTGATTGAGAATTTTTTTTAAAACACGCCAGATCAAATGCACTACATTTATTCACGCCGACCCCAGACTAGTAAAGAAGGTATAGGACAATTTTACATACATGCAGATTGAACTTAAGCATAGTAAGCACACATTATTCTGAACGCACTATCCTATTGGCTTATGATATCAATTTGACACGGCTCACGGTAGCGATGGTAGTGGTACTTACCACCGGCCTTACGTTAGCATCGAGTTCATCACACCTGGACGGTCCTCAGATATTAAACGGATGGAAAGAATCATAATAGCGGCTGTGATAGGAGCTACTCTAATCTAGCTGGCGACATGCTAATGTGTTGTGTGTTGTGTAGCGTGCTTGATGCTGATAACAAGGACCAAATATTTATAGGCCACGCCACGCTATACCCGCGTCGTCTACGCCTTGGCCAAGCTCTGCGGATGCTGGACGTTATCGCACACCTCCTTGATCGTGAACAACAGGATCTCGATATTTACAATACATAGGCTTTTGACTACCAAGGAATTTCCATAGATTCCACAGATATTGGACTATAGGGCATGATTATGGTGGGAGATATGTAGACTATTCTAATGCTCTGGTGTTGGTCCTGTGTACAGTCAGCTGCAGAGAAACGTGACCCCCCTGCATACAAAACTTCTATGCAGGGGGTCACGTTTCTCTGCAGCTGATTGTACTAGCTTGCTCCACGCCAACATTGACGATTTGTTCACCGCCGCTTCAGCTTTCAGGGTCTCTAATCCAGGAGGTTTAGATACAGGTCAGGACAGTCTTAAGGAATAGGAAGCTACTCACCCTGATCCCAGCATCCCTATTGGCCTGCGCCACGCCTATGTCCGCGTCACGCTTCACCGCCGCCGTCTGCGCCTTGCCCAAGCTCTGCAGGTGCTGGACGTCATCGTACACGTCCTTGATCGTGAACGACAGGATCTCGATGAGACTACTACTGGTACACGCTACTCACCCTGATCCCAGCATCCCTATTGGCCTGCGCCACGCCTATGTCCGCGTCACGCTTCACCGCCGCCGTCTGCGCCTTGCCCAAGCTCTGCAGGTACTGGACGTCATCGTACACGTCCTTGATCGTGACCGACAGGATCTCGATAGGAATACTACAGGTACACGCTACTCACCCTGATCCCAGCATCCCTATTGGCCTGCGCCACGCCTATGTCCGCGTCACGCTTCACCGCCGCCGTCTGCGCCTTGCCCAAGCTCTGCAGGTACTGGACGTCATCGTACACGTCCTTGATCGTGACCGACAGGATCTCGATGAGTCTACTACAGGTACACGCTACTCACCCTGATCCCAGCATCCCTATTGGCCTGCGCCACGCCTATGTCCGAGTCACGCTTCACCGCCGCCGTCTGCGCCTTGCCCAAGCTCTGCAGGTACTGGACGTCATCATACACGTCCTTGATAGTGAACGACAGGATCACGATAGGAATACTACAGGTACACGCTACTCACCCTGATCCCAGCATCCCTATTGGCCTGCGCCACGCCTATGTCCGCGTCACGCTTCACCGCCGCCGTCTGCGCCTTGCCCAAGCTCTGCAAGTACTGGACGTCATCGTACACGTCCTTGATCGTGAACGACAGGATCTCGATGCCCATCCGGCCGACGTCGGGCGCCGCCACCTCGCGCACCAGCCCCGCGAACTGGTCTCTGTCCTTGTACACCTCTTCTACTGTAAGCGTTCCTGTTGACAAATGAGAATAGAAAATAAATAAATGAGCATCATGGCCCACTGCTGTTCACTGCTCAATAGGCCTCTCCCGAGGCGCGACAGCAAGTCAGGCTTTCTACTTTATGTTCAAAATAAACAAATGAAGAGTCCACGGAAAGAACATGTGTATATAGTTTGAAATTTCAAAGGCAATTGGCGCCTTATGTCTTTATCAGTTAGGTTGCTTCTTGTTATGAAATTTAAGTGGTTTAGACATGTTTTTTCCGTGGACCCTACAAATATTAGGGGGCGATCTTACACGAATCGAACTGGTCCCATAGTAGTCAGTATAAAAGTAAAAGCAAAAAAATGAAAGTAATTTATTCTTTAAATTAGGCATATTACATGGACCTATGAACGTCAATAAACTACCACTGGTTCGGCAAAATAAACCTCTGCCACGAGAAGAACCGGCGTAAGAAACTCAACAGAAGAAGGGATGAAGAAACTCGGCTATAGGTACAAGCGGCGCTACAGCTTGTGTTATAGGTACTAAGACGGCCATATGGATTGTATTTCTGGATATAAACACTTAAATACATAAACAAAAACTAGCAACCGTGCTTGTCTTCTCGAAGATCTCACGGTTCGTAAATAAATGCCATACGATTAAATAAATAAATACATAGAAAACACCCAAGACACCCAAACAAATATTCATGCTGAGCACACAAATATTTGCTTTTACCGGGATTCGAACCCAAGATTGTCAGCTTCGTAGGCAGGGTCACAAATGTCGCAATATAGCAGGGTCCAATACAACAGTATATCTTTAATAATATTATAAATATGTACATAGTTGTGACTAATAAGTTGGTAATTCAGAAGTTTGAACGACCAGTATCGCCTCGATGTAGCACAAGACAGAAGAAGATGGCGCTCTCTAGCGGCGGAAGCCATGATCCACAAGGGGTCGTGTTGCCTTTGCAGTAAGGAAATGAGAAATTGATATCATTCCACTTACCGGGTGAACAATGAACAATATGCTATAAAACTTTTTGTAAAACCTGGAATGGCGGACACAATTCGTATAATATTAATAGGTCAACAATAAAAATCATCTTGTCAATTGTCAATAAAGGTTTCTAAAACTAGGACGCAATCATCTTTATACCAATAGCTCCTTATTAATAACCGATAAAGTACCATTTGACGAATCGATACATAATTATGTTAAATAATGCACCATTATATGGTTGACTGGCAACTTATAAATGTCTAATCTAGAAGAGTATAATGACAAGGGGTCTATTTTCTATGAGAGTTCGAAACTAGGGTAAAGTACAAGACATGCTCGATTAACTATAGCACGGACTAAATCGAATTTAGTGCGAAACTCTGACACAGGTCACACAGGGCAAGCGAAATTAAACGTTCACAAAGACTTTTAACAGCTATTCTAACTTGGTACGTTGCGTGGTGTTGCATGCTTTAGTTAGTCGAAAGGGTAATTCATATTGATTCGCAGTAATATGGAGTTGGCCGGGAAAAGTGCAACACTGGGATAAGTGCACTCTTCACTAAAAATATCAAAATAGCGATCAATATTAAGCACGTAACTACACAACTAATGCCATTTTACATATTCAGCGAGCAACTCCAACTTGGAAATACTACAAAGATTCCAAAATAGAATATTAAGACAAATCACCTGTGCTCCATGGTTTACAATAAATAATGAGCTACGAGTACACGAGTACACTGAACTACCTACCGTAAAGCAAGAAGTGAACAAATACTGCAGTAACTATAAGAATAGGTTACGAAAACACTCAAATGAACTGGCCAGCGACCTGTTAAATGAAAACGAATACACACCAAGACTAAGAAGATGGCAGATACTAGAGCTGGACCTGAGGGACTAAGCCACATAATACGATGATGGTGTTCAATGGAACCCACCCGAAGAAAATTAAAATATTGTGTTCTAACTATCTAATTATGGCATGTATCGCCGATTGCAGATTACTTCGAGTATTTTTTTTTTACATATTTGCAACAAACTAAAATAAGTGTATCGCGTGCATTGTAATATTTGTGTAGTGTACTGATGGTGCACTTAGCCCCACTGAATACCTATAGGTACCTATGACTATGACAGAACTTGAATTTGCATACACACGACATGGTTGATTAAAGTTTTCAGGGGTTTGTTTTTTCCTATTAATCTGTATTGGTGTCCCACTGCTGGTCAAAGTCACTTGCGGCCAATTGCCTATGAAAGGCGTCTAAGGAAATTGTGTTGTTTTTCAATTTGCTCGAACATATAATACCGTTTATTTTATAGAAAAAAACACATTTAAATTAGGTTATTAATGGAAAGCCGTTTTCTCGTTTGCGTCAAACTGTCGCTACCGTCCGGAACAAATATATTGATAAAGTGCACTATTAGTGCAGCACTTTCAATCACTTTATTTCTTCGGGTGGACACACACGTCTCTGGAAATAAACGTAAGTAAAACGATTTTCAATTCCACTCTCATATATTCATAGTACAGTCATTATCAAATATACCGGAGCGAACTAGATGCCCATAATTATCAGATCACGTGTTAGAGTGCATGTACCTACAGATACTTTTAAGCAGGGCTCGGAAACCGGTATTCTGTCCATATAAAAATACCGGTATTTTTTTAGTTCTTATCGTTCTTTCGTCTACTATTTCATGTTTAATCAGGCAATCTAACAATATGAAGTAATAACCCAAATACATTATTGAGTCCTACATAAAGAGCATGAACTAATTAAAAATATTTGGCTATTTCAGGATTTTGAGATTAACCGGTTCCGAGCCCTGCTTTTAAGCAACCTGATTACAAGGCGATTGTACAGAAACATGTACTTATGTAGAAACCTATACATACGTACAGTCGGCACCACTCAGTGTGACAAAAACTCTAATTTAGTTTCATGTCGTGTCCTTGATGCTCGTAAAATACCTACTGCTAATAAAAGCATGTTTGAGCTATCGTGTTGTTTATAATATATTATATTATATATCTCTATTAAATAATAATAATCGTATGGTATGGCATTTATTTTTGGAACAGTGAAATCTTCGAGAAGCCAGTACGGTTGCCATAATAATACAGCGTTAAAGAAAAAACATAAGTCAGATTAAATTGAAAATAAGAAAATATAATAAAATCTGTCTATCCATTGACAATAAACGTTTAAAAATATTGAGAAACAATGCTTTAAATGCACACTTAGCGGCTATAAACCAATTTTTTATTATTTAAATTCCATGATGCGGGTATAAAAATTAACTTCAACATAATTTTCTTAAAAAAAGTCTCAGTCTGATATTTACGATTTCAAGCTAACATGGTCACTAACACTAGAATTACTGTTCAAAACGGGATATTTACCATGTAACCATGTGTTTACCACATAAATATCCCGTTTTGAACAGTAATTCTAGTCTGATACAATTAACATGAAACAAAATTAGGGATTTTCATCACTGTGCACCAAGGAAGGATTTTGGCCGAAGGGAGTCAAATTTTTATAATGTTTGTATCTATGATAATAGTACAGGGTTAGGCCTGTAATTGAAAAAAAAAACGGTACAGCTCTCAATGATTTCCAAGTGGATTCAACTGAAAAAAAACTTTATTTATTGTAAAATAAAATTATGCAAATATCGTTTAAGTGTATTTTTACTGTTCAAGAGAGATATAATATTTTATTTTTATTTTTACAACACTAAAATTTATAATTCGATAAAATTAAGAAAATCCCAAATATATCTTTTCAAACCAAAAATACAACAACTATTATGATGATTTAGAGGTAGTTAGATGCTACCTCTAAATCAGCATTGACTGCCGCGCTATAATCACGTGGTGGGCAGAGGTTACCTACCTGTACAGTGTTAATCAAATAGAATGTAAATGTTAATTTTTTTGCTGCTATTATAGACCACCGCCTGTATTTACATATCTACGGGCCTCTGTTGCCTGAAAATATGATTTTATTTAAAAGTGCTACAATGTATACATGTTTATGACTTGTACTTGACTGGAACGTTATCTGAAAGCTACTGTTTCTTTACAAAAAACAAAAGACAACCTTAAGGTTAAAGCCGTAAATTTAATTACCACGGCCCTAATGCTCCAGATGTTGGCGAAGACAATCAATTGTTTTCCTTAAAGTCCTTGGAAGTGGAAGTAAATTGTATTAAAAACAATTTATGATCATGAAACAGAAAATCCAGTTTTCCATTGCAGGATAATTTTAGAATTTTATTATATGAGACGGGGCAGACCTAGATAGAGATGGTGGGATGACTTTGGAACATTGCTCCGCAATTGGGTGGAAAAAACACTCAGTCGCGACTCATGGAGCTTATGGGGAGATGCCTTTGACCAGCAGTGAGACACTCAATCTATACTAATCCGTATACTATTATAAACACGTAAGTAACTCTGTATGTTGCCTTTTCACGCTTAACCCTTTGAACGCCAAGAACCTATAAAGTGGTCGTGTGTCGTCGTGCCCACCACGCCAACAACTACTAAAAAGGTCGGAGTGTAGGTGTACTTTGATCATGAAAACAATCTATTATGTTATTTTTTATTTAATTTTGTATTGGTTTAAACGTTACATAATTTTTTGATACCTTGGCTTCTAATTGATCACTTCATTCAAATATAAAAGCGTTCAAAGGGTTAAACCACTGAACGAATTTAGGTGAAATTTGGCATGAACATAGTTGGAGACCCCGGAAAGGACATAGTATAGTTTTTAAACCCCGAAATCATTCCTTAAGAGGGTGAAAAGGGGGAGAAAAGTTATATGGCAGACCAAAAATTATATGGGAGAGCCTCTAAAATAGCAAAGTGATAATGAGCGCTACGCGGATGAATGCGCGGGAAATCTACTAAGATATAAAGAAAAGTATTAAGTGGCTTGTAGCTCCTTATGATCTTCGATCTCTAACTCTCGAATTAACAACAACGAGGTTTACCGAAATAGTATCCCATATTTACTTCGAAACTCACTGTGTTCGAGATACATATATGACATCAAAGGTTGGCAATTTTAGGACAAAAAATAGTTTTATGGACGTAACTTTAGTGAAAATGAGTTACAAATCTCTTAAGTTGTTAAAGACGTCAATAAAGAACAGTTATATGTACATTTAATATAAACAACATACTAATATCTAAAAAAGACTTTGAGAGCGTGTATTAAATATTTTTTTGTACCTTAAAGTTCTGACGTCAAAAATCGATAATTGGCTCGTGGAGCCCCTTAACTGAGAAGTACGAAACTTAATACTCTTAAAACATATATGTTCTGTACACAATCTAAATCTGTAACATAATATACAATTTGGCGATACAAGTCATGTAATAAAGAATGTCCCCGGAGGTGGAAATAAAGGCGGTAAAGATGTGATTTGAGGCTTTCTCACTAATGTTCACGTTTTTCCTTCCAAGGAAAAGAGATTTTCTGCCCGCTTAGAGGGCGGTCATTCTCAATTCAAGTTTTTCCGTGTGTTGTTTTCATACAAAACGGGCAAGCTAAGCTGCGAAGTATTAGTAAACCGGCGTTATTAGAGGTACCCCAGGAAACATTTTTCTTGTTTTTTTTTTCTCGAGAGCTCGTGACCCGTGGCAATGATAATATTAGTACAATGCCTTGCTGTTTACTTACATAAATCTACCTAATTGATATAGCAGGTTCAGCTTTTATTCTACATCCTAAATGATGAATGACCTATTTTAATTATAAGTGCATGTTCTGTATATAACCGTTTGTTTCTTCCTCAATATAAAATAAGTCCAGGTCCAAATATATATGCACACACACACACACACACACACACATATATATGTGACATATGTGATAAATTTATTTATTTACAATAATACAATGCAAGCTTACAGTATGGACACCAAATCGCTTACATGCTAAAATAAACAAAAAAGATAACATGCACAGGTAAAAAATGACATAAATGACATAAATGTATCTTATCTCTGATGAAAAAAAAACAGCTTTACCGTTAAGGGTCATGAAACATTTCTGTTCATTATAACTTTGACATCTATATGCTCCACTTTCTGAAAAAAATATGTACCTTACCCAAATGAAATGGCAGTGCGCGGATGATCATGATGATATGATGATGGTGATGGTATGATGAGGGTGATAAACTCACTTCTTGACGTTTAAATAGGTCAGTCCAAAGGTGAGTGCGAGGGGCACTAGCGCCAACCGTAGAATATCCATGATGCACTGTTATCAGTATCACACACTCTTATCATTAGTCACTTCAATTCCTGGTCATCACTATAACTTTACTGTCTATATATGATTTGTTATTGATATTCGCAAGGAAGACATTGGCTAGAGTAGAAATAAAAAGGAAGAAAAAATAATTCATATATACTTCTATGCATACAATGTTAAGAGTGCGCAGTACGTTTGGTTCTCCATACAAACGTATTTATGCTCTCATTTTAAAACGCCATGCTAGAATAACATGAAACTTTGTATACACAATGGGATCCAGCTTGTCTAGGGCGGAAATAAGTTTCTGTTGCTGGAAATCATAATGGCGAAAAAATACGGCGATTATTAAGGTTTTCATACAAGCCGTAAAAAACTCAAAAAATCGCTGTATTTTTTTTCTTTTTCAATTTCTAGCAACAAATACTATTTTTCGACCTAGGTATGCCGGATCCCATTGTGTATACAAAGTTTCATGTTATTCTAGCATGGCGTTTTAAAATGAGAGCCTAAATACGTTTGTATGGAGAACCGATCCACACCGATCGTACTGCGCCCTCTTAAGTTTTGCTGCTCAGTTTTTTTTTTTACATTTCGAATATCGTAGCTATACTGTTTGAAGATACATCTTAAATCACATTAATATTAAATAACTCGGAATTATTCTTCCTAACTTATATCGTTTCAGGCAACCTATTTTTCTCTCGATTTCAGTAAACTAAAAGCGGTGTTTCGATGAAGATTTTAAATACAAACACAAATAGCGGCGGATTTCTCTCGCGTCTTTCAACATGAAGACTACCTCGAGAAAACCCGGCTCAACATTGAAAAACCTAAGTAATTATTAAAAGTAAGGTATTAGCTAGCTTAGCTGAAAAGGCATAAAAGGAAAATCTTTCAAGTTTGATAAGTTTTTACAGCTACTATATCACCCCAACCTTCGCCAGGCTCTGAATTAAATATGGCTGTTTACACGAAATGTCAGAAATGGCTCAGTCCGTTAAAAAGAGGTAGCTATATTATTTATATTGTTCGTTTCAGTTGTGTTACACAGTTGTTCCACTAGGTTTCAATGCACTAAATTATTTTTGTACTAAAGCAGTAACGCTGCTAACGAAAATTTCAAATTAAAGGGAAAAATTGAATGCTCCGAGCAGGATTCGAACCTGCGACATATGCCACACCGCCGCGTATGGCAGATGTCGCAGGTTCGAATTCTGCTGGGAACATTAATTTTTTCAATTTTTCCCTTTAATTTGAAATTTTCGTTAGCAGCGTTACTGCTTTAGTACAAAAATAATTTAGTATGGGATGGCGCATCGTTACTGACGATTTCTCAATGTAATTTGAGACGTTGGTGCCGTTAATAGAAGCCTAAGTTTTCTACGGTAGATGTCGCTGTACGCCTCCCTAAGGCGTTGTAAGAGGGAACTATTGAGGGATTTCTTGGACGAGCTTGTTTGTTCCGATAGCTCAGAGGCTAGAGCGATTGGCCGCGTATGCCAGATGTCGCAGGTTCGAATCCTGCTCGGAGCGTAAAATTTTTCAATTTTTCCCTTTAATTTGACATTTTCAATGCACTGTTCGTCCTTTAATATAATCCAGCACTGAGACAGTATCGACGAAAATGTAAATATACAGATATTTTGACTCGAAAAGTGTGTCATAAATATCTTATCAAGCCGAGCTACATTAAGTCCCTAGGGAAAATATGACTACATTTTTATGATTTTAACAACATTTAAATTTAGCCAATCATAATCTTTCACTTAATAACAATACACTAATTTAACGCTTTAAAATAAGTTTTTTGGTATCAACCAATCAGGAAAGACATTTAATTTCTCAAAACTTTTAGTTTATTTAGTCCCTATTTCACGATTATTAAAAAAGTGATTCAATCGTCCGAGCATCGCATGAAGCGTTCAATTGAAGGTGGTTCGCGTTGTCTATATTTTGCAAGTGTCAAAGCAGTTTATAAAACATGCCGCCATTGCCATCAAATTATACATATGTTCGCTGTGGAATTTATTATTTACCTTGGGTGGATAATCTTTGTTTATTTATTTTCTCGCAATCGAAGTGAAAAGTAGAGTGTATAATCTCAATACTCAATACTATATCATTTATTGCATTCCACAATGTTAGTTTACAGGATATTAGGTAATCATAAGTTTTAGTGGTTAAATAATATTAAAACTTAATTGTGGACCCTGTTGGGCACCGCAAATTCGTGAAGAGCAGACGACTTACTCAGCTACATACATTTATTATAAAGTTCATTTTCTTGAAATTTGCATTACAGTGCTAATGATCTATTTATGTATGAATTTCACTTTTGTTGTTAAGAACTTATTGTGTATTTTTAATATATAATAAAGAGTAATAAAAAAAATATATGGTGGAATTTTACTATTTTTATGTTTTTATTGTAGTTTCTCTATTTTAAAAGCCAAATTGCCCCTCAAACTAATTTCCCTCACTTTCGGAGTGATTTTATATTATCTAATACATATGTACAATATACAATTCCAAACTAAAATACATATTACTTTTCATCAAATTCGATCTAACTGTGAAAAGAGAGCTCAACTACAAACTTCCAGACGTATCCGTCAAGACCATGAACAAAGACATCTGACAATTGCACGAACAACGAGTCTTGTTCAATATTTGGCTTCGTAAAAGGAGCTATCAAAACTGATCAGGTAGGTAAGTAAGTATCTAAATATAAGCCTAATATGATATGCGGTTCAATTTATATTGCTATTCAATCGTAATCCTCGGTGAGTAAACGAACTCGTCGCTTATGCGATTTCTGGATTTCAATTTGCCACTCTCAATTGTTTTCGGATACACTCATTCGGAGGTTAGGGACAGTTACATTACAATATTTACTTAAAGTGCAAAAGGCGATTTGAAATCGTTCAGTTGCAACAGTATAGTTTTTGATGGGACGTTTCGAGGCGTAGGTATATTACAAGTTGTTAACAGTACTGTGTTATTTCTTATAGCCAAGCATATTCAGGAAGATTTCATAAACTGAACTTGCTTTACCGATTTGCTGGATGTCAGTTTTGAAGAATTTCAAAGCAAACGTTGGGTTATTACACTTCATATGTACTTCTATTAACATCAGCATTTATTTATCCGCATTAGTCTGTTAGTATTCGTATCGGTCAAATTATAAGTATACTAAATTATGTCCACTTCACAAATATACTATACTTTGTATGTAAATTACTTAAATTACATATGGAACGTTCCTTTCACTGCAAATTTGCTGCATTTGTATCATTAAGAAACCTGACAAGTAGGTATAATAACAGAGCGGTTCGCATTTGTCCTTGAATGCACTTCCGCAGTTAGTTACTAGTTACTAGTCTACTTTTTGTTTGTTTATCGTTTTGTCGTGTTTTATGTACAATAAAGTAATACATACATACATACTAGTATATGCAGGTAAGCTACTTAGATGTAAAAGGCCACATTTATATATGCAAGAGAACATACTTATTTGATGTTATTATGGAACGAGTCTTAGTGACTCGTTTAATATGCACACGCGTAGAATCGTAATGACAGTTGCTTCATTAATGTGCTAATCTGGGTGTTAGAGCTTGGCTCATGACAAATGTGTAATATACACATATTAAACATGTATTTAGTCAAGGAATGAAAAGGTTCGCCACTTTTCAACTCTATTTAAATGCAGTTGAGGTCGATAATTTACGAACCTTTTCATTCCGCGAGTATACATACATACAAAAAATACTCGTTTATGATTTCTGAGGATTTCTTCTATAGAAAACAATTGCACCACTACGTTACAAAAATGGCCTTTGATCAGAGCAAGCCGCTGGTAGTAAGAAATTAAGAAAAATGATAAGTTGTGAACTATTATTTATTGTTTTGTGATCTTTATTATAATATATGCTAGAATAGAAATATTTTTGTTTAAATTGCAAAAAATACTAAGGAGTCGTATGATAAGAGCAGCGCGGTGGACATTAGTGGAGTCGATGGAGGGAGCACATTCGTGCTCGATCGAGAAACACCAATCGGAGAGAGAAAGAGAGAGGTGAGGGGAGGCGAGTGAAAGAGAGAGAAGAGAGGAAAGGGGAGTGAGAGATATAGAGAAAGAAAGAATATACGAGAGGGGAGTGAGAGAGAGAGAGAGAAGCGAGATAAGAATTCTTACTTTACTCGTACGCATCAACACAAGGAGTATACCTTACTATGTTTTACCCTCTGAATCCTAACTATTGTAGGTACACCGTATCTTTCTCTGATAAGGTATGGATATGCAAAGTCAATATTTGTTTTGCGATGCATATAGGTAGGTAGGTACAGGTTAAATGTCAACTTCCTATGTTTAGTATGCTACGCTAATGGCATATTTATGAACGCCAAGTCGCTATCGTTTTAGATAATAACACGTCTCGCTATTCAGTAGAAACTTAAGAAGTGACAACAGACATTTTAGCATTATTATATGGCAAAATATATGACTATTTGTGCTTGTATAATTTAAAAGCTAGTATTCAAACATCTTTAGAGAAAAGCCGGCTAAACAAGAGAAACGAAATATATGTATGAATTGTACGATAAAATTATCTTTACTAAAAAATACAGACTCCAATTTTATACTTCGCTACGCCACAATTTGTAGTTTCCGTGAGTTGATGCTTGGTTACCTACAAAAAATACCGAAATCGAATCCGTCGGTTCCTCCTAGATCCCATCATCAGACCTTCACCAAATTTATATGGGACCATCTTGGGGGTACCTGCTATGAACAAAAAAATAATTAATAAAATCGACCAACGTGGTCAAGTTATCGGGGAACATACATACATTAAAAAAATAGCAAATATGCAGACGAAATGAGAACCTCCTTCCTTCTATTGATGTCGGTTAATAAATAAAATCTCGTATTTTTTTACTCTTATTATCTTTTTAATTTCTCACCTTTTCAGCTGCAATTTGAGAAACCTATTTCCCGGTCATCCAGATAAATCAAGATAAATAGCTTTCATTTGATATATCGTTCCATAACGAGTCTAATTTTTCCACTCGCAACGTAATAAATAAAGATATCCCCTAAATTTCTCTCTATAAATCACAAGTAAGGTAGATTTTCTACATTCGCTCCCGGCCCTTCCACTTGAATTATTCCATTCTTTATCATTCGCAATTATTTCCATTCACTCATTGTTTCTTTAACCGAAACAATCATTCCCAGATAGGTTGAATAAAATATTTTAAGTTTTTTTGTGAACAACTCGAGCAAATCGCATTTTAACATGAGAATATTTATGTTACACCCTATGTAATGACGATGTAAAGAAAGGAGAAACTATGTATTTAGGGCTTTATTGCTTTGTCAATTAAACCCTGTTACATGCCATGCGATGGAGATTTTTTTTTATTTCAAGGATTTTTTTAAAATATTTTTGTACTGACTTTTACGATAATGATTGAAGGCAGACTATTTTCGTTACGCAGACACTTATTCTTTGTATAAAGCTCAAAATTCTCTACAGAACGCCACATTTTCAAATCATAGCAACATGCAAAACTTGACATTTGTGGTGTCTGATTTGAAATCAATGTTACTGTCACATTGAAGTTCCTCGCGATCAAAACGTCCACAAATTAACTGTACACTTTAGCCATAACACACTGAATGTAAATTAGACTAAATAGCTCAAACTGAAATGATTTAACACGTACAACATTGTAGGCCAAGCAACCTCGCCGACGCATATACCAGTACTGTCGTATTAGACTTATATCCTGTATCTTTTCAATAATGCTGAGATGGTAAAGGGGTTATCATTATTTGCATAAAACGATATAAATAATGATAAGAGTGCGGTATGATTGCCACTGATAGTAAAAAATGAATCGTGCGCAGTGTTATCGTCATCAGTTATCATTATCATCACACCAGGTGTCGTTACCGAAGTGAGTAATGTGCGAAATTACTCTTTCAAACGGTAACATTTTCCCTCTCAGTCCGCATTTAAAACACAAATAATAACATAACAATGGAATTCATGTTAGTAGTGGATCAGATAATAGTTATGAATTTTCATTCGTATTAAAATGAAACAAAACAAAAGAAATGGAACTCTCTTTAATATTTGACTCACATTCCATTGAACAATCTTCCTCTATGAGAATCTGGGGATCGGGAGGATGTTTTTAATGTAGGGTTGTTGCTGCACCGTCGCGCGGTACGTTGTATTTCAATAATTTCCTTGTTAATAAAAAATATTATGTGAGAACTAAAAGAAAATTCCGAATCTAGGCAAAAAGATACCGTCTTTCATGCGGCCAACTGCATCGTATTGCAACCGCCTTCAGTGTTTCAAAGGCCCAAACGACACACACTCGTCGAGATTGACTTTACAGGCATCAATCTCTTGAAAGATAAGATAAATTCTATCCGACGATAACCTATTTAATCGCAGATCCGCAGGCACTAGGGTCGGTAAGTCGGTATAAACAAGTTTATATTGGTAGCTGATAAGCGACCCAAGAAATATCAAAAGCAACGATCAGAGCCAATAAGAGGGCAGTAGATGAAACTAAATTTCATACATTTCGCAAGAATAAATAAAAAACTACTCCATACTTATTTCACCTTTTCAGCTGCAATCGTTTGGTCACACAATCCTTTACCGTAAGAAATTAATTTTAACTAGCTGTACACGCTTGCTCCGGTAGCGTATTACAAATAGCGCAGGCAGAGCCACGGGATAAAATATAGCCCATATCCATTTCTGAAGGTTAGATCCCCATACACCCAGACAGCGAACTGTGGTGCATCATGGAGGAGGCCTATGTCCTAAAATGGACATACCCAAAAACGACCACCAGTGTTACTCTTAGATTATCTTATATACTTAAGTAGTTTAGTTAATATAAATGTTAAAGTAGTTTAGTTAATATAAATCATGTATTTATTGTTAAGTTTGGGAAATAAATGGCTATCTTATCTTATCTTATCTTACATCCAGACCCAGGGACTAGACCATTACATACAAACTCTAAGTACCGACAAAGTAAGGCACAAATTATATCGTCCAAAAACGATATACGTATAAGAATTATATCACAAATATCATAACATAATAGCTGTAGAACGTAGATTTAAATAAGAAAAAATATTGCTAATGGACATCGATAATTAAATTTCTACTGCAATATCAAACTAATGCGTGCCATGGACTGCGTATTTTAATGCAGACTAATTTACATTTAGAATCTTGCTGGAGAGCGAAACGCAATTAGTGAAAGAAGGGTTATGTTCAATAATTGGTAATTAGTTCAACAAATACACTCTATATACCGTTGGGATATCGCATTTTGTTTCACAACGTGGTAATATGAAACCATCTGGGAAACGGGCCTTCTAAATAATTCCCAGTATCGGATTACCGAAAAATGCTTACAGTAATTGAATATGCTAACATTTTACTTCACATTAATTTGGCCTAAACGAAACTAAGTTATTGTAGGTCCTTATAAATCGTACGATATTATAAATCGTTCCACCTTAATCAGGGGTAAGGGTGCGGCGCTGATCAAGTCACCATTATCATTATCATATCAGCCGAAGACGTCCACTGCTGGACATAGGCCTCCCCCGCGGATCTCCACAATGACAAGTCTCACTCCGCCCTCATGCAACGGCTTCCCGCGGTCTTGACCAGATCGTCGGTCCGTCGGTCCACATTTCTGGGGGCCTTCCCACGCTGCGTCGGTGCTGATAACGAGACTAAATTTAGAATCTCCCGATGTGTTCTAGACCCAACCATAAACTAACCAAGGTAAAAACTTTATTAGCCAAAGAACAGATACATCCGACTGAATAAAAGAAAATTTCGATTTAATTAACCCATATTCGAGCCGAGGTAATCTCAGCAATCCGTATTATGTCACGAGGGCCTGATTGCTTGCCGGAAGCGCAGACAAATGTCTACGTTACCGCATGCAGTTTGCACTTGCAGCTGCTATTCGTAACCGGCATCAGCTCAACTCGCAAATTAATAATCCATTCTTGATGCAGCTTCAGAGCCCGCGAATGTGGAATTTTCGTTTTTTAGATACTCCACTGTCCTCATTGTCATTTCTCAAGTGCAACAAAACTGGCAACCGTACTGCCTTCTCGAAGATCTCACGGTTCGAAAAATAAATGCAATATGATTATTATTATTACTGTCATATTAGTGCGTCGATAACTGGCCACTTAAATGTCATTGTAAGCCTGTGTAAAAGTGCGTGATATACAAAAAGAAACATGTGTACCACATCTATTTGAGAATAGTACCTAATACATATAAATTATTTTTACATTAGCAACACCAAAATTTTTAATCAAAAAACGACGCTGTTTGAGCATAGAAAACTGTGACATGCTAGTGACGTTTCATAAAAAGCTGTTTGATTTGAAGTCATATCAAACATCTTCATCGCAACAACTAAGCGTATATCGGAGTCTGGGATTCTCCTGGGGTCGCCTAACTGAAGCGAGTTGACGATAAGTAAGCATTGTGAATACCGGCCCGGAACCAGAACATACAGACTATATTCATCTACATAGTTCATCTTACGCATCAGATTCGCGTTTCAGCGTTCGCGCGCTCTTTCCGACATGGTAGCTAGACACGCGTGGAAGCGAGCGCGCAAATCTCATTGAAAAACGATTGGAATCTGAAGCCACGAACGAAAATATACCTCCAGATGCGGACATGCATATTGTGAATGGAATAATCGAATGTGCTTGATGAATCAGGATTTGCGTGTCCTATTGACTTCTTGATTATTTTGGGTTGTGAACTTGCAAAGTTAAAGTTAGTTGGCCATTCATCAGTGGAACATCGGAGACGTGACTGTGAATAAACCAGAAGCCTAAAACATGATATTGATTTCAAGACGCTGCGATATTATTGTACCAAGCATACTAAACTGACCAAAAGCGATGTCAAAACCCGGTCATCGCGGGGCACTTCCTTTAATTCTTTGAATTGCATAAAACCTCTAGAAAACTTGATAGTAAAACATGAATTGTAAAATTTGTAGAATTTTTGTTGGTGCTGATGATATAAGTATCGAGAAGATAACACCGAAATGGTTAATCAAAGTTGATTAATATCAACGTTATTACACTAATTAATGATTACGTTCATACCATTATCGATAAAACCACTACGCTGTTACGTTTAAATCAATAAAATTGAGTCAGCAGTTTAATTTTACTTCTACCTTATCTGAATACTGTATGATTAATTTCGGTTTTAAATATGACAACATGATCTAGAAAATCATGATCACGGCATTTACCCCTCATGAAATTGTGGGAGGCATATGTCCAGCAGTGGACGTCTTTGGGCTGATATGGTGGTGGTGGATCTAGAAAACAAGGCGGCTGGAAATACTAACCTAAATCGCTACTGAAACTCCCAATATTGATGGTCTTTGTAAACCTTCATTGCCGCATCCATAAGTACACAACTACTTGCCTTGTAGCTGCGTGTTGTGTTCCCTGTGGTAAAGTCATCAGCCTGAGGATGCGCTCTGTACAACGAATCCTCAAATCAAAAGGGGTAGGCAGCGCGCGTGTAATTGTTCTAGAGTCGCAAGCGTGATTCATACTCTATAGAGTACGTCGTAGTATTAATAAAAAACTGGCCAAGTTCAAGTTGGACTCGCGCACGAAGGGTTCCGTACCATTATCTATAGAAACGGCAAAGAGCTTGACTCGCACTTGGCCGGTTTTTAATATTTGTTGTTATAGCGGCAACAGAAATACCTCATTTGTGAAAATTTCAACTGTCTAACTATCGCGGTTCTTGAGATACAGCCTGGTGACAGACAGACGGACGGACAGACAGCGAAGTCTTAGTAATAGGCTCCCGTCTTTACCCTTTGGGTACGGCACCCTAAAAACCTTCATTTCCACGTTTTGAACTACGAGCTGTCATGACTACAAAATGTACGATATTTGATCTTGGATATGAGTTTCTATAAAATGTATTGCTACAAAGTAAAAGAGCGGCTTTCAGTAATCCGTCAACTATAGGTCGCGTAACTGACAAAGTTGGTATGGCTTCAGTTAAGATACAAAAGACTTAATCCAAGAAACTTCGGCATCGTTTGTCAGCACAATAGACTTTGAAAGTTTGAGCGGTCATTAATACACGCACCTAACTGATATTTATTACTTGCTAACTTCTGCCCGCGACTTCAGCGTAGCACTCATTAATCACCCTACTATACAAACTTTCATTAGGAATTGATTTCCTGAAGGTTCCTTCACTGGGGTTTGAACTCATCATCCACGTGCCCTTTTCCAATTTACTTGGGGTCGGCGCAGCATGTTTTTAGGGTTCCGTACCCAAAGGGTAAAAACTACTAAGACTTCGCTGTCCGTCCGTCTGTCACCAGGCTGTATCTCAAGAACCGTAATAGCTAGATAGTTGAAATTTTCACAGATTGTGTATTTCTGTTGCCGCTATAACAACAAATGCTAAAAACCAAATAATAATAATAATTAAGGGGGGCTCCCATACAAAAAACGTGATATATTAGCCCTTTTTCATGGCTACCACTCGCCGAGCTAGATCTCAACTTCTCAAGAACCGTAATAGCTAGACAGTTGAAATTTGCACAGATTATGTATTTTTATTGTGGCTACAACAATAAATACTAAAATCAAAATAATAATGATAATTAAGGGGGGGCTCCCATACAACAGAGTAGTTGTTGGCGTTTTTTTTCTGGTACGGAACCCGTCGTGCGCTAGTCTGACACGCACTTGGCCGGTTTTTTCTTTCGTATCTTTCTATCGCCCGTCATCTCGTCACTCACATCCTTGCTCTTCATATCGTCTCTCACGCAATGCATCCACCATTCCTTGACCCAAGTGGGTACCCTTTTTTTTTTCTTTTTTTTTCGCAGATACAGGAAGACATGGGGGTATGTGGGACTCACCCTTCCTTAGGAGAAGGAAATACCCACTAAAACCTCTGCGGCGTTAAACCTCTCTGCCGTTTCAGGGGGGCATCATGGGATCGCTAGCATTCCACCACGATGCCCCCCCGGCTGCCCCAGCTGCTGCCCCGGGGGCACCCTCGCGTCAAAGAAGGAAAGGGTTGGTGACGCTCCAAACCCTCCCACCAAACGTGTGGGTCCTAAAGGCGCGGGTCCCCAACCCGCGGCCCTACTGTCACCGCGGCCCTACTGTGGGATCAGGCGATTTAAATACTGCAGTCGCCTTCTTCCCCTCCGTCTGCGTAAGTAGGTACCCCTCCTCTTATATCCCTCCACATTCATGCCTAATACCTTTATTGTCACATGATTTTCATCCCTTCGCATGACATGCCCATATCATATTAATGGGGCTTGAACAAACTTCATCTTAAATTCTTAGTTTGCAGCTTCGTTAGCCATTATTTGGATTGGAATCCAGACTGTATGCATCAGCTCAGTTTCGTTTACCTAGTTAGTTAGGAACCTAGAAAAGTTATTGAATACGTAGTAACTACCTTTTGCTATTTATAAATGGCCTATTAATAACTAGCCCATATGAATTCTTAGTTGCTCGAATGTGACAAGAAATAATGTCGTAGGTCGGGGTGACTCGGCCAAGTGGCCTGTAAATTGCGTACTCGAGAAGTCGCTTCCCAGTCTGCGGTTGTAATAAATCACTAAGTTCCTGCCCTTGACACTACATTTAACTTCCTAGAGCATTGCAGCTAAGAGCACATTACACGCCTACATCCTATCAAGTAGCCTTTCCGTCCACGTAATACGAAAGGGCGTAATTACCAACTATATGTCTGGAAATGTAGCACTTCCTGTACTCTTACTGTTGTTGTTATAAAACAGGACGTAGTTACAAGTTACTTCGGTAGGTTTTACACTTTTTTTCTTCTACATGCCTAAGTAACAAAGCCAGGTTTGGGATACTGATGCCTAACGGAAGGTTTTTAATCGTTTGGTCAGGTACTTTCTTTGCTATAGGGTGCTTGATACAAGTGTTTGCGACGTCTTTGTGGAGTCTTTTACAGCTACTTTCAAACTGCGATTTTATTATGGGGCTGCGATGCGTCTTAACTGATAAAAAGGACGCTCGTCGTCATCGTTGGGGAGGTTTGCTCGTTTCGGTCTAATTTTTAATGTATCATTGATTATTATGTAAACTGTTTAATGTCGTATATGTCCGGCCGCACTGCTGCTTAATAGAAGATTCACACCAAACGGCTGGAGTCGGCGCGCACGCCACCAGAGTCAAAGGAATTCGAACCCCATACAGACGCTATACTTCGTATCCAAACGGCAGCGGCAGAGCCGTCGGCTGCCCGCAACCCATTCAAATACGAACTCTAACTTCTGTATGGAGGGTTCGAACTGCTTTGACTCTAGTGGGGTGCGCGCCGACTCCAGACTCCAGCCGTTCGGTGCGAATCGTCCATTAAATACTCTGACGCACCCTAAGCGCAGTGACGTGCCTCATGCGTGACGTTTTTAACTCATAAGTTTGTCCCTCTCGTCACTGCGATTCCGTACCGTCAGCGTATTTTGAGCACCGGTGTGATCGGAACTTAACTGGGTAAAAAAGCCCTTTTAATTGTGACATTGCCACTAATATAACCAAGTCTCACTCGACATAGTTATAGAAACAATATCAAAGCGACCGAAGATTAAATCATTCCCGAAACTAAACATTTCTCGAGAAAAAAAACTTTTACAGTTCGTTTTAGGGGATGTATTTCTACAAAGTGACATTACTTTATGTTTTAAAAACAACAATGGCATAATGCTCGTATTATACATGTTTTCAGAGTAACTTAATAATTCAATTAACATACTCGTAACATGAATGTGTAAAGTACCGGTATGTTTTCATGTTTTCCATTAATACAAAGGAGGCTGATGGGCCTAACCGTATAATGTACTTATGCTTTATTTATTCACTCATCTGTTTGATTATATACACGCCACGGCACCAAGGGAAGTCCTAATCCGTTCATCGTAAATAATATATTTGAATCGGTTATCACTCAAGACCATATATTAATATCAAACAAAGTTGTGTTTGTTACATATACGAAAAATATCATTTTTTTTTCTCATACATTTTGTACGGAACGGATATTTTTATATCATAAAAATATCTACATATGGTCCGATATAATTGACCTTAAATAATTTAGTGTTTAATTTGAGACTTATATTGAAACGGTATAGCCTACTAATGACTATTTTTAACCGACTTCAAAAAAGGAGGTACTCAATTCGACTGTATTTTGTTTTTTTTTTATGTTTGTTACCTCAGAACTTGGTCCAGTTCTGACAATGACATCCATGAGAAAACCATATAACTCTTAAATTTTTATTAAGTATGTGCACGATAAATGGACGAATAACTCGGTTGAAGTCGTTTTTTTTTGTTAACATTACGTTTATTATTTTACATAGGTAACACTGATTATATCAGTAACGTACTAGAACGCGTATGATGATTATCGATTCTGAACAATCTTTTTTCTTTACAAATAATGGTCTTGATCGCTATACTTTATAAGCTTAAAGGATCATCAAACAACAAAAATCACTTTTAATCCAAAAATACGTTAACACTAAGATAGTCAAACATTATTTCCGCACTGAAATCAGAAACGTAATCGCATGGCAGATATTACGTTTATTGACATCTCCGATCCGTTAAACACGACACGTATTTTGTTATAGTGCGTACTATATGCCACCCCGGTAGCCTCCGCACCCGCCGCTCGCGACGGCCGCGGCGGGACTAACTCCTGCCCGCTTCTGCTACCCTGGTACAAGTTACTACTAGGATGGGGAAAATTTTATAAAATCTGGATGGAATAATGTTTCATCGATATGCAACGGCATTACAAGTAGCTACTTTATAATGCTGAGGAAGAATTTGTCAAATCTGAATAATGTTTCTTCATTTTGCCAATATTTCCACTTATACTCGTAACAATAGTTCCTACTTTAGAATGAGGAAAACTGTATAATACTTTTTTCTTCGGCCTTTCTCTGATGCCCTAGTAGATTTGTAACACCCGTTTCTACTTTAGGGTAAGGAAAACCACATATCAAGATGAAAACGAAAGAAAGGTGTGTTTCTTCGATCAGCTTGCGGTGCCCTGGTACACTCAAAGTAATGTTGTACTTAAGGATAAGGATTAAACAAATGATACCTATATTTTTTCGACCTACTTATGCCGCCTTGGTACACTCACAAAAATGGTGCTACTTTAGGTTGAGGAAAACATTTAAAGTCGGTATTCCATCCGCGATATTTCACAGAAGTATGCCCCCTTCTTTCATGTTTCTTTCAAAATCAGAATGACAGATACAGAAACTGATCATCTGTCAAATGCAGGCCGTAGATAAAAACATTTTCACGATTAATATGCGATCTGTTCTATAATGCCAGTGTACTCGTAAATAACCACAACCATATCACTATCAGCCGAAGGACACCCACTGATGGACACAGGCCTCTCCCAATTTCATGAGGGGTAAATCCCATAATCGGCACGCTTGGCATCGTAAATAACAATGCAACGAAAACTGAAACTATGTTTTAGACCATCATCGTGAATCTATTTCAAGTAGTATATTTTTCGGAAACTAGAAAAAAAAGATTCGCATTGCATTGCTGCTCGTATTTCCTAGTATAGTATTAACAATTATTTTTATATTAAAATTCCGAAGAATATTTCCAATGTTTTGAGGTCAAGGATGTCGGATTCGCTACTTGATCACTTTCCAACTGCAGAACAACGTACGAAAAAAGGCAAAAAAGGGTACCGCTGATGTTAAAATAGAGCTGAGTGAGACACAATATTTTACGTCCCCAAAACCTGATAAATCTCACTCGATTGGTTCTGGGAAAATAAGGAAGAATTCCCGAAAGTCTAGAAGACAGCTGGGACCACATTCGACGCGTTTTATAGGTACCTCGTTATATATCTACAAAGGTCACTTTTTTGAGAATTGAGCCTAGTAATAATAATAAGAAGTCCTAGTTCTAATAGCAATATTTCAGCTATTAGAACTAGGACTTATAAAGTAGCTATATGGCAAATTATATTGTCAATAGTATTTTACTACTCCAGCATTATAATCTGTCAATTAAATGACAGACATCATTACTAAAACATTTTTTTATACAAATGCAAGTCTAAAGTATTCAAGTCATTAGATATATGACTGGTGGGAGAATTAAAATGGATTTCCATACATTTAGACAACTGTTTTTTTTTTATAGAGGCATACGCAAATGCCCATTCTCAGCCACCATATAAATTTTTAATTTAATACAAATTATGTTGCTATCTGAATATAATATTGCATGCAACTTTACATAATTAGGTCTTAAAATTCTCGAGTCTTTAATCAGCAACTCTCGAATTTTAAGAACCCTGTAAGTGTTGCATAAAATTCTCTTTCAAACTTGTCTGGTACGTGGTAGTGGTTGACGTTTCTCAATGATTAGATTATTTTCAACCCCCGACGCAAATGTGGGGTGTTAAAATTATGTAACTGTTGAATAAAATACAATTACAGTAAAGTTCACACTAAAGAGCGCAGTGCAAAGTGTTCTGTAAACTTTCATCTGTGTTAATCTGAAGTCTTCAGGTTTTCGTATCTCGGTTGCACGGTACCGTATTAAGACTCAGTATTATCACCGATTTTATAATACTAGGTATTACAAAGATAAATAAAATAAAATAAACTGACATTTGATGTAAATAACAGATCCTTATAAAACCCAGTTTACGCCACACTGCGAGTTCTTAATTTATTTCTGGCTTGTAGAAATTTATTGACGCTATTGTTTAGATTAGACCAATACGTATAGTGGTCGGCGGTTAAGAAGTCAAAGTGACTTTTAGGTTATAAACTGTATGGGAATGACAGGTGTCAGGATTGACTTCTTAACCGCCAACTACTATAAAATCTAAAGTGTTTAAAGACAGACTTATACCAATAATTATATAGTAAAAGTCGCATATCAACTGGCTAGTGCCAAGTTTGCCGGGTGACAAGTTTCGAACCCTTCATTAGGAGTACTTCGGGATTTTCTCGCGACCGCTTCGCCTCGCGTATTTTAAAGGCAGTCTTCCAAAAAGTAACAGCACAGCCATACACAAAACCCATACATCGGCACCCACATAAACTGATTTAATGTCACTGGAAGCAATTATCCTTAGTACGACGGCGGTAAAAGTTAACGTGACGTGAACTCGCGTTATTGGCCGTGACAGCGCTACTGTTAAAGTTTGTTTTGACGTTTAAAGATGCTTTTTACGATCCCGTCAAATACGGTAAGCTTGTACCACTTCGTTATAAAATATATTAAACACAACATGAGGTATTTTCTTGTTGTAGCTTACATTTGTTTCGCATTTCAATTTTATTATAAAGTTAATGCTAAATTTAACTCGTCTGTAAGTCAGCTGATAATATCGCTAATATATTGACATATCGATGATGTCACGATGTTCATTGCTTTTATTACATCGCCTATGTCATCGAAACTTTTTATGTATAAGAGTATATTGGCCGTCATTTTGGTTATTATTATAAGTTTAAAAATCGGTTGAACATTCGTTTATTGCTGGTTCGAATAAACTATTTAATTATTTTCTACAAAAACCTCGTTGCCAAAACTAGGTCCTTATAAATAAATGAAGACTGGAGCCGTATAAGAGAAGTGGATTCGCTGAAAACTGCGACATGGAAAGTAATCCGTCAGGTTGTCAGTTGTTTTAAATGTATGCTCTGTGTTCGCAAGTAGAACGAATACAATGACTAGGCACTACCAGCATCATAGTTAATTGACCATTGTTAGACCATATCTTTATTGTAATAAGGTTCACAAATGGTAATTTAACCTGAATACTGATAGTACTTGATAACGTACAATACCTCATTTCTGGTAGGTATCCCTCAGGTGATAAAAATGCACATTATTTCTGAGGTCAGGGATGACAAATAAAATTCAAACAGTAATAATTTTATAATTTTCACACTGGTTATTACTGTGTTATTTTTTCAAAACTAGGCTCCTAGGCTTGCGGTTTATAAAGAAGTTAGAAGCGCATTGCAGACTTTTTATTTATTTGAGAATCCGCCGCGGGCAGGTTAACATATTTCAGGTGATCCCTTAAATTGCTATAAAATTAATGATACTACACATTCTCTAAATTAACTTGCTATAATTTCCAAGTCTATGATAATAGTTACTTGTTGTAATGTTTATTTGCTATAAATGTTAAATAGTCTAAATCTAAACTGACTATCTATAAATTTGAATTCTATAATTATATACTCAGCGTCGGAAAATTTGGCCCGAAATCTTAGTAAAATGTATGAAATCCGAACCATTTAAATCTTGGAGTATCATATGATTTAATGACATATAATATTCCATACGTATACGAGGAGGTTATTTTCCTGTTATCATCTAGTCTAAAATGTGAACCAACGAACGCCTCAACACATATTACATCTATATTGCTAAAGCTGTACAAATTAAAATAGGATTAACGAAGAAGCCACACATGCAGAGTAATATTTTTTTTTTATACTACGTCGGTGGCAAACAAGCGTACGGCCCGCCTGATGGTAAGCGGTCACCGCAGCCTATGGACGCCTGCAACTCCTAGGGGTGTCACATGCGCGTTGCCGACCCTTTATGGACTGTAATCATCCTTATATTTGTTTATTCGGACACAGATCGTATTCAATACGTCCTTAATATTTGTAAATTTATTTTCATTGAATTGTTAATCAGTATTTTTTCATCATTATTATTAACTAAGATTGTCAGTTTTTTTTAATTGTATTAATTCACGCTTTGACATGTAAAAGTGCCCTTGTGGCCTATTTGCGGAATAAATATTTGATTTTGATTTGATTTTTTGATTCATCACAATAGCAAGAAAAACGTTTAATTGGTGCAAATGAAATAAAAAAATGGTGCCTACACATAAAAAGAAGAAAACAGAAGTGGAGTGATACACCAAAAAGGTTGTCACTCAGCATATGTCACAACTGGTGTGTAGTGACGCTGATTTTCAGGACAACAAAAAAAAATTGATTTAACCTAATTAATCTTATTGGTGACGACACGACCGCTTTTTAAAATATACAAATAAGTCCAACAAGCAAGCATGACATTCCTGAGTCAAAAGAAACATTGCCAGCTTGCCCTAAAATTAACCCATGTCTATTCCTCAGTTGTGAGTATTGTGACACCAGTAACATCCTAAGAGATGAGGATTTGGACACTTTATAATGAAAACTGCCAGCCAGCTGCTGGCCAGTCGTTTAAATAGGCTATGGGCACGGAACATATAAGAGATAAAGACGTAAATATGTCTGTTTCCGTGTTGTTTTGGGGTCTTGGATGTTCTCTATTTATTTAAGTATGTATTTGTCTATATAAGTATGTATATCGTCATCTAGTACCCATAGTACAAGCTTTGCTTAGTTTGGGACTAGGTCGACTTGTCCCCAATATTATTATTATTATTTATATGTTCCGTGGGTATCCACGTAGAAATTAATAGGTCGTTCAATAGGGATATTGAATGATAGTTAAATCAGCTAGGCTGAGGGGTTTGCACGTGCTAGCTGTTTTGGAATATTTACGAAGCCTGCGTTGTGGATAAGGTTTGTACCAGTTTAGTTTAATAAATGGACCTTAAAAATGTTTTTATGGAAATACCAACAAGTGACGTAACGACTTTTCCATGGTTAAACAGCATCCTTTTTTATCTTTATCTATTTAAAATTCATGGCAAATGCGTGATATTTTTCGAGCATTTTAGAGGGATTTGTTTATTGGTAGTTTAAGACTAATTTATATTTATTGTGGTCAACTTCTCAATTCATGAGGACGCGCCTTATTCTCAGCACAGAGTCGGTTCCTTCTTTATCTGCGCGGTGAGGAAGGAGTACACGTATTTGTGTCTGTCTAACCTCAATCTACCGCTTACCGGCTATGATGTATGATGAAGTCAGGAACATCACCGTGTATTCAACAAGCTATCTATAGTCTATACACGCCTTTCCTTCTCTCAACAGTTACTTAAAAATGTGTAGAATCCTGGCGAGTCATGGAACTAACATAATGAAATAACCTGCAATGAATGACTGTGATGGAGGGACTAATTAAGAATACCGCAGCCACGGACTCCGACGGTTAACCTACTGGGATTATAATCCCAACAACGGATGAAAAACGGCACTTCTGAAGTAATTTGATGAATAATTAAAGCAAAATTATGGAAAGCCAGTACGCAAAGGCGCTTGCGTAAATTAACGCGTCCAATGAAAGATGTATATGCGCGGAAGCGTGTCCAGCCAAGTTCACCCCAGGAACTGGCGGACAGCAGCCGTGTGTTATATCCCATCAAAAACGTAAATGTGAAAAAGGGAGCCAAGTTCAATATTAGGATTATGCGATGCTTGGTTGTCGTCTTCACCGACAAAAGAATTGAGATCTGAATGGGTGCCAAGTCCCGTAGATTATCTGAAATGGTGCCAAGTCCGGCACTACATTGTTTACAGTAAAACTAATTTACTGCGGCTTAATGCATTTTGAGCCTTAACTTGGCAGTTTTCTATGCAGTATGTTATAATACCATAAAAGCTGTTGGATATTTCAGATCATTTCTAGTATTTTTTTTGTAATATTTATCAAATCAAATTGCTTAATTAATGCATTTTGAGCCTTAACTTGGCAGTTTTCTATGCAGTATGTTATAATACCATAAAAGCTGTTGGATATTTCAGATCATTTCTAGTATTTTTTTTTGTAATATTTATAGCAGAATATTCCTCAATAATATTTTGTCATGTCTTTGTATTGGCTATGTGCACGTCTGAAACGTCAAACGTTAAAGGTCCCGAGACAATGTCAAACTCAGAGATGTCAAATAATGACACGTGAATATTTTATTTACTTTAGTAAACGAGAAAGACCCCGTATTGGAAATTTTACTGAAATAAATGAGAGAATAAATAAATACATACAAACGAAACGAATCGTAGGAAACCGTTAAGAAATCAATAGAAAACGTGAAAGTAAATTTGACAGCGGTCCCCGGTAAGTACACATTTCTTCCATGGTGTGCGCTACGATCGCCTAGCTTACCCCCACCACCTACTTCGCACATAGCCAATATAATTAGTACACCTAGATATTTTTCTAGCACGAACGACTTGATGTAAGTGATTGACAAAATAAAATCATCGACAGTCCTGTTATCGATAAGTACCACTTCAACGTCATAGATAAATGTTCGAAAATTACTGGGGTTGTCTAGTTAGTAGGTACCATGGCACATTGCAATTGATCATAAACTTAGTTAGGTAAATATGAAATCGATTTTTTCTTCGCGAATTCTTAAGCTTGTCTGTGTTAATGTGACATGTGATGTTATGTTTCTTTGGGACGATGTTTATTTTGCATTTGGTGCAAAATAATGTTGAACCACGAAATCTGATTTCTAGTCAATTTACAATAAACGAGGTGATTGCCTCTTCTCGGGACGTTTTTCTGGGTGGCATTTTTTTGTATTCCATCTTGGGTTTACAATATATTTGCCTTAATATGCAATTTGAATAAACGTCACATTGTATGTCAATTATTTACTTTTTTAACCGACTTCAAGATTTCAAAAGAGGAGGTTATCAATTCGGTTGTATGTTTTTATTTTTTTTCCATAACTCCGTCATTTCTAAACCGATTTTGAAAATTCTTTTTTTGATTGTAAGTATATATATCCAAGTTGGTCTCGTTTTTGTCAAAACGCAGTTCTGATGATGGGATCCATGAGGAATTGAGGGAACTCCTCAAATCTTGGAGGCAAATATATAGTGATTTTTGTGTTTTTATCAACAAATCGAACATTTTCATACAAAAATATGACATTTGATGAAGTGGAACTGCTGATGATGATCAGAACAGAACTCTTCAACGACGAAAAGTTGACGTTTGGCGATTTGTACTTTTAGTTGTGTTTGTTAAGCAAGTTCTATTTATTTTCAGGATTAATTTTTGTCATGCTTGAGTTCTGATGATGGGATCCATTAGGAATCAAGGGAACTCCTCAAATGTGAAAGGCAGACAAATAGTGATTTTATTATTTTCATGAACTAATCAATGATGATCAGAACGGAACTCTTCAACGACGCGTAGTTCTCGTTTGACGATTTGTTCTCTTCGTTTTGTTTGTCAAGCAAGCTAGGTTTTCAAGACACATTTTTGTCAAGCTTTGAGTTATGATGGAGGATTCCATGAGGAATTGATGGTACTTAGTCTTCTACCATTATAAACATAAAGACCTAAGAAAGTGTACGGATTACGTTCAATTTGTACAAGATCGGTGCACGCGGCGTCTAGGTAGGTAGCCAATATAAGTCTGTGATTTTATGTCCGTCTTGTCGTTGAAGAATTATGTACTTATCGATAACAGGATTGTCGATATTTTTATTGTGGCTAGCACTAAACAAATGTTGTTCCTGCTAGAAAAATATCTAGGTATAATAATTAGTCTATATGCAAACAAAGTTTGAATGAATGAATGAACAAAAAAGCGACTTGCAGATCATTTATCAAAATATACGATGCCACGAAATCGTTTGCACTGTGTGTGTTACCCGGATATCCTTCAGGATGCAACTGTACTGGGATGACGCTAGGATAATGATGATGATTATGATTTGGGTTAACTGGGCGTCAATCTTACGGACACATTGTTCAATTGAAATGCGAAATATAAGTGTCATATTGACCCTGCAGCCTACATATCGGTCTCATTTGACTCGTTATATTCCCAGCTATCAGCGGCACGCGGTCGCCTTTGTTTAGTTAATGAAAACGTTGCCATCATTCAGATACTCGGATTCTGTGTTCCACGCTGCAACCACGTGCATAGTGCATACTAATATGTAGCTGCGAGTATATTGAATATGGTAATAATGGATGTGTAGTAAGTTATTTAAAATATACACTATGAATTTACGCCTGATAATTCCCAGCAATTCGATTCTCATTTATGTATTTATATTTTAAAATATTTTAACTTCATGCCCGCCAAACTACAGGATTTTGATGGTGTTAGCGAAGATGTACTCGTACAACTGTCCCATTTTTTGTCACTGGGTGACACAGATCGAGACTTTAGTAAGATACATAGTTTTTTTTTTCATTTTGTCTTTAATTTATAGTCATTACACAGATATAATTTACCCGACAGTCGGGTGTATTACTAACCCGATATGGATATTTATCCGAAATAAAGTATTAAGTATCGATTTTTTTTACTAAGAATTAAGTGATGTGCTCTGTACGTCACTGCTGCTGACAATCAAGTACATTATGGTCACGTATTGATGACGGTGGCATGTGAGGCATTTCATTGGCTGTCACGACTAGATGACGGGTGAAGAGGTAAATGCAGTTATTCTAGTCCCTATATATATTTGAAATAATAATGTATGTTAGGAAGAATTTGGGCAATTTTCCAACGAACGCTGATAAACCAATAGCCACGAGAAATACTGGGAAACTGAAAGTAACCTTCTATAGACTAGTAAAGGCGAAAAAGTCGTTCTTGGGAAATTGTATCAAATTCTACAATAAAATTCCTAAACACATTACTGAACTTAGTAATTCTAAATTCAAATCTGTAGTAAAACAAACACTTATTTCAAAAGCATATTATAAGATAAACGATTACATCATGGATAGGGATGTTTGGCAGTGATAGCGTCCTGCACGGGTAATCTATCGCGAAAATATGTTTTCCACTGTAGCATTGTTATTTCAGTTATTTTGTAGTAGCTGACACTGTAATTTATATTTAACTATACAATGTATATTGTTTTGAAAAAATGACACCTCGCCGAGTTTCTTACGCCGGTTCTTCTCGTGGCAGAGGTTTATTTTTCCGAACCGGTGGTAGTTTATTGACGTTCATAGGTGCATGTAATATGCCTAATTTGAAGAATAAACTACTTTTACTTTTACTTTTTTTTTTTTTCTTCTTTATAAAAATAGAACACTGTTTCGTTTGAGTGCGCAGTACGCTCGGTTCTCCATACAAACGTATTTAGGCTCTCATTTTAAAACGCCATGCTAGAATAACATGAAACTTTGTACACACAATGGGAACCGGCATATCTAGGTCGGAAATTAGTTTCTATTGCTTGAAATTATAATGGAGAAAAAATACAGCGATTATTAAGATTTTCACAAGCCGTAAAAAACTCAAAAACCCGCTGTATTATTTTTCTTTCAAGCGTGGCGATTATGGCATTTACCCCCCATGAAATTGGGGGAGGCCTATGTCCAGCAGTGGACGTCCTAGGGCTGATATGGTGGTGGTGGGTGGAACAGGCGAAATATATTTCGTAGACATAGAAAAAAAATGTTAGAACGTTATAAATGCGAAAATATATGTATTCTCTTTAAAATCAGACGACATTATCTATGACCGGGTGAAATATATTTCATAAATTATGAAAACAATAGATGAACTAGCAATTCTAAAATTAAGAGGTTGCAACTGAGATTGTCTGCAATTCGAACCTCATGTATTTGACTCACAAAATCTCTAAGCCATAATCGCTTACCATCAGGCGATTCGTCTGCTCAATTGCCTCCTATTTCATAAAAAAAGGTACGAGCAGAAGGTTACTTGGTCTGTGCCAATGGCGCCATTACTGGAACACCTACAATAAACAGCAGACGTCGTTACAGTAACGAGCTTCACGAAATCCTGCAATTGGTACCGTTACTAACAGCCGTTGGCTAAATTCAAACTCAGGTTAAAGATAGGGTTACCCTGAATGATCAAAACGTTAATTGGGACTGACAAAATTATACCTAAATTTTCTGTCGTTAATAGAGGTCCGCAAGAATTGTGCGAAGCTGTGTTTCACATATTGGAGACTTCGCACGCTTGCAGGTATGGTAGCTCAGTGGTTTAAGAATGCGGCTGTCAATAGGTCGTGGGTTCGAATATCTACTACTGCACGCACCTTTAAAAAGAGAGCACAATATATGGTCTCAGGCCTATTCAAAGTCAGATCCTCGTGACTTGTAATTTACTGAAAAATTGCGTTCTTTTTTCAAAATGACAGTTTAATTTGTAACATGACAAAACCTTCGCGGTGCAGACGCCGGTATATTTATTTCACGAGCGTCTTTTGTTTGCGTGGCCGAGTTTCCCTGAAAAATGTGCTGTTCGCATTCAAAATCTATTTGATTTTACCACAGGATTTTACTGGAAAATAATTAATCACTCTTTTCATCTTACTACAGTTATAGTTTTTTATAATCAATGTACAGTTCATGTCAGAAAGTTTAATCGTGTAAATATTGTATAAATACATAGTTTCATACAAGGGCTGCCTCTTATGCAGGTAATTGTTGTGTATAAGTTTATGATATTGTGTATATTTCTTGTTGTTTGTTAAACCTAATCCAAGCCTCATTTAGCCGTCACTGGCCTCTAGACTATATGAGGCTCGGATAGGTTTGAACCTGTGCTAAGAAATAGGATTGTTTGCAGTCCTTTATACTTGGCAACTATTCTTTGGACGGCTTCTTCCACCGTGCATCGCCGCTCATGTAAATATATCCGTCTGAGCTGCACGCTGCTTTGAAGGAATTGCCGAGCCTATCAGCTTCTACGACCTCAACCATCGGGACTAAGGACCACCACTCAGGCCAGTGACTTTAGTTTGTAAATAGCTCCGTACTGACTGATCAAGCTGATCCCATTTTGTTTGTATATATTTCTTTATTTTGATTATATTTTATTGTACATACTTCAAGTTAGTTTTAATTATACACCCGCCGGCTAGCCGGGTTACAAATTTTCGTATAGAATACTGCCAAGTCGCTTAGAAAAGGGGCTACACCAAACGCTTCATCCGCATCTAAATGCCGTGAGGTTTGACTTTCGAACATTCCGGATATAGATAACGAGTCCCGATTTAAGAAAAAAATGAGATTAATGGATGATTTACGGTTTTCGGTGACAGCGATTGTCGAGAGCGATCATAGTAACTTACGTTTTTTTTTTCTTAGTGTCATTTTAAGGCCTAGCGATGGAAAAACTTCTACACGCACTACACTACACACACTACACTTTCGCTGCCAGGAACCCGCTTAGTAACGTAACTGCTTAGATGCCGGAGAGCCCGCTAGCGCCCGCTGGGCGGGTTGTCACTATTGTAACGTATTTATGTACAGTATATAGATTTATAAAAGCATAAAATATAGTTAGTAATAAGTATAAAACTTAATAATTATTTAATAGTAATTGTAATGATCAGTCACGTGGTTGAAACACGTGACCGCCCCTCCATTTTCAGTAACAGCGACGGTGCACTTGGCCGCCATGGGGGCATTCTTGGTAAGACCTCGGTGACGAACAGACGTGCTCATTGAGCTGTTAGTGAAGGTGGAATACGTATAGAAGTCGTATAGTGTAAAATAGTGTATTGTTCTAGCAGGATTTGGAACAGGTCAGTGTTGTATTCTCCTATTTAAGTATGATAATTTACAAGTGCTAAGACTAGTATCTATTGATGTGATTATAGATTCGGATTATGAGTTGAATTCATTGTCGCAATACATCCTATTTCAAAACCAATTATCGTTGTTTAACTTAATGATGTGGACCTCTTTTACTATAGGTAGGTCACTACATCGGTTTCTAGGGTACCTATATATTCAAGAAGCCAAACGCCATTACTTATTCGTTTTGTAAGTGGTGTTGTGTTCCTGGTGATGAGTAAAGTCGCCAGCGCCCCCGAAGATGTGCTGTGTTGAGAGCGAGGGACCTGAATAGTGCACATGTCTCTAGCTGTAAGCCCAAGGAATCCTCAAATCAATACTGGGTCGGCTTGTGCCCCTTCTGGAGTCTTAAGCGTTTATAGGCTACGGTGTCTGCTTGCCATCAGGCAGGCCGTAAGCTTGTTTGCCGCCGTCATCGTGTACATTGTTTTGTACAAAACTTTAAAAAAATAAAACTCCTTCAATTCTACTGATGAACTTTCATTTCCTTCCCGGCAATGGCATGCAAATGAAGTGCATTGCAAATCCATTTACTTAAAATGCATTACGTAGTGACTTCAGAGTTCAGAGTGAAATGTCGTCTTATAGTTACGTGACTATGTTCAAGAACCGAAGTTTCGTAAACTAAGCCTGTGAACTAAGAAGTAATAATTAAGTCACAGGGACTTCATTTTGTTCATCTCTTTCATTACTCAATCGCATTTCTATATGTCAATATGTGTCACGTTGGCTCATCATCATCATCAGTCCACTGCCGTCCATCATCATCATCATCATCTCCTAAATATGTCATATGGCACGTTTGCTCATCGCGCTATGAATAATCCTAACGAAAACAATTGGATTATATGCATACGATAACTAAAAATTTAAAATACTCAATGGTTTTAGATAAAAATTCTGCTCTTTCATATTTGTCAAATTACAAATTCAGTCAAATAATAATATATGTACGATAACATTATGCTCGCGGACAATACACATTGAAGGTGACACACGGCAAGTGGTGAATTAAAATAGACCCCCTGATCGTAAAATAGTGCCCCGGGACCACCAGGCAAAATGACACGTCGCCATCATTGCGACGGGTTGTTTCGGAAAACTTTCGCCTGACTTTACTGTTTGATGGCTGTTGAAAATGTATCGCTATCGACACGACCACGTAAATATGTAAACAAATGAAATCAGATATATAGTGCCTTTGGCAATAGTAGGTATAAAGACTAAGAGTAAGTGATATTGCGGCGAAATTAAAATCTATTAATTTGCTAACCGGTCGCCCGCAACACATTTCAACCCAATTCCAATAGTCGACTGGGATGAGAGAAAATAAAATCGATATGCATCGCGTTTCGGAACTTAAGGTCTAGAGAATATACTCTAAATTGTAATTATACAATACGTATCTGATCCTGAAGCAAAGTTTTAAGTTGGCTAACGTCGAAATTAGGTATAGCGTAATGGCTTTGCACTTTGCAGCGGTTTTTTTTATTTATTTAATTATTTAGTTTAGCATTTGTTATTTTCAGTCGGTTTAAATTATTTTGTAACATCCCGTGAAGGTGAAGGTTATACAAGGTGGGCTCTGTAACTGGAGAAAATATTTAAAATGACGTTTCCTTAGGGCATCTGTGCAGTAACACCTGGTGTACAGTCACCCGCATTAATATCTACCAAAACAAAGGCGGTGAAAATATCTGACACGTCCTAACGGCCCTAGAAATAAAGGCGTATCAGATATTTATGCGCGCTTTATGGTAGCAGATATTGGTGCTGGTGACTACATATGTACAATTTTTGTTCAAAAATTTTCGTTTCGGAGAAATTTTGATCTAAAGTTATGACCCCCGAGTAATGGATCTTGACACCCCGAGTTTATAGCACATCAGTCAATGCAGTATTTGAGGTAGTATCAGTTATGACGTTATGAGCATTTTTTTGTTTACAATGATATTTTTGGTATAAAAAAATAATTATTGACTTTTTAAATTCAATTGACATTAATGTCATTTTACTTACTGAAAAGTAATAAAGATACACGTAAGCCATATTTGAAGAAAAAAGATTTCAAAAAAAAATACGTCATTTGCTTTTTGCATACTTAATGACATTTCTGTTTGTATCGTTTTTGTCATTGATTGTTGGTAAAGAATCACCGATATTTTTGCATGGCTATTTTTTTGGGGCTTACATATTGATTAATCTCGCGTCAGAAAAAAAGCCTATACAGCTGAGCCCACACGAAAATTATTATTATTTTGGTACTTTTAATTAACGCTGGCAACCCCTTCCCACCACCCGATCGATTAATTTTTTTTTGGTGCACAGGGAGTACAGAGCAACAGTTTGAAAAAAAAATTAAAGTCGCTGAGCCCACATTTGTTTTCTTTTTTTCTCCACCCCACTACACCCGCACCCACCGCCCGCGGCCTGCCAGCACGAAGATTATAGGAAAAGGTTGTTCAGGGAGATAGCTAACGGAGTTTCAATATAGCTGAAGCCACATGACCGATTTGGTCGCTAGCTCTTATACTAATAGGAAAAGAAACACAAATTCAATCACGTTATACGTCCAGTACGACAAATAAAATCAAAAACCGGCCAAGAGCGTGTCGGGCCACGCTCAGTGTAGGGTTCCGTAGTTTTCCGTCCGTCACATTAAGTTGACATATTAAGTACAGAAACACAAAACCCCAAAAAGCACGTCATTTCATTGTGATTTTGTAGAAATGACAGGTACAATAAACACCTGTTTATACGGTTAAATTACAAACTTAGTTCAGAAATTATTTTTGTAATTTTTTCAAAAACTATTCAACCTTTCAAGTTCAAAATAATTTTCCTACAAAGTTTTTATAAAGTTCTACTTTTGAGATTTTTTTCATATTTTTAAAACTTATGGTTCAAAAGTTAGAGGGGGGGGGGGGCACATTTTTTTTTACTTCTGGAGCGATTATTTCCGAAAATATTAACATTATCAAAATATGATTTTAGTAAACCCCTATTTATTTTTAAATACCTATCTAACAATATATCACACGTTAGGGTTAAAATGAAAAAAAAAATCACTCCCCACTTTACGTATAGGGGAGGTACCCTAATAAAATATTTTTTCCACTTTTTATTTTACCACTTTGTCGGCGTAATTGATATACATATTAGTACCAAATTTCAGCTTTCTAGTGCTAACGGTCACTGAGATTATCCGCGGACGGACGGACAGACGGACGGACAGACATGGCGAAACTATAAGGGTTCCTAGTTGACTACGGAACCCTAAAAAGAGAATAAGATGCGATTTACAACATAACAACACGGTTACAGTCTGTACGCGGTATATACACATAAATGTGTATATAATTATAAATGCTTATTATTATAAAATAATAATAAGAACTGTGAACGGTCTAATAGCGAAGAGTCTCGACCAACATCTCAAGAGACGCTCGTTAGATGGCTGGGTCAAGGGTCAAATACAGAAGGCGGTACTCCTGGACACGGCGCGGATAGTCCGGAGGTTCCTCTCTCTGTCGTCCTAACCACCGGTAGCTTAGGCTCGCCTCGCTGCCGGCGGCACCCTAGGTTAGGTTTTTTATAATGCTTTTATAAATTTACTGTAAAAAATCTAACCTAAGAAAAAGAAATAAATAAGGTGAATATATAAAATCCATACTAATATTATAAATGCGAAAGTCACCCGTCTGTCTGTCTGTTACCACTTCACGCTTAAACCGCTAAACCGATTTAGATGAAATTTGGTATAGAGATAGTTTGAGGCTCGGGAAAGGACATAGGATAGTTTTTATTCCAAAAATCGTTCCTTAACATTCTTTCATTTTACCCACCATTATGTCGCAAAAAAAGATGCATCGCCTGAGAAAAACAGCTACTGCCAAAATTGCTTAAATCACATGATGAGTAAATTAACAGTCAACTCCACGAGTTTAAAACTTATGGGCTAACTCCAATACACCCGCCATTTTCGTAAGAATTTTGATCGCCTAGATGTGTGTTCTCGCAAAAGATAACTTTTGTTTAGTGTTTTTGGTGTAAACGAAGAAGTATAACATCGTAAAGGTATGTACTTACTATTATTATTATTTTTATATTTCGTGGCTTTTGAGCTGTAAATCCAATACAATCACTGTTTTAGGGTTAGGTTAAGGAGTTTTTATTCTTACTATTGCGATATACGTACTTAGCCGGTATTTTTCATATTCTCAAAATAATTTTGTTATAGCGTCTCAAAACGAGAGTCTTTGACCACTGTGTTGTCAGTGATGACATATGGGCACAGAAACGCGGTCACTTACTATGGGCCTCATTAAAGTCAGCAAAAGAGCAATGGAGAGGGCTATGCTGGGAGTATCTCAGCGTGATCGCATCAGAAATGAGGCCATCCGCAGTAGAACCCAATTATCTGACATAGCCCTCCGAATCGCTAAACTTAAGTGGCAGTGGGTGGGGCACATTCCGCGTTGAACCGATGGCCGTTAGGGCGGAAAGGTCCTCGAGTGGCGGCCACTTACCGAAAGGCGCAGCGTGGGTAGGCCCCACACAAAATGGACTGATGACCTGGTGAAAGTCGCTGTAGTCCGCTGGATGCGGGTGAGCTGGGCCTACGTCCAGCACTGAATGTCCTTCGGCTGAATTGATGATAATGAATATTTTCGTACAACACCCAATATATATTTATATATTATTGGGGGAAAAATAAACCACTCATATTTTTCCCGTCTTTCGGGTTTTAATATTTCATTTAATTTTTTTTTTGGGACTCCTGTAAACTTTCATAATATTACGTTATCAGGTTTACACCATTAGCTGACGATGCGTTGCACGCGGACGGAGTCGCGGGCAAAAGCTAGTATATGTATATACGTAAATATCGTAATTAATAATCATAATAGAATTCATATTCATATTACGCCTATTTTCCTTGAAAACCTTTACGTTGGAATACAGGTAGGTATATATTACATACGAGTATACCAACATTCATAAAATTTGCAATCTCTAAATATGTTCGCCCCTTCGCTAAGAGAGGATTCCTTTGAAAGGTTTTTGTAATACGCTCGCAAATTATCTGAGATAGCAAGCAAAATAGTATGTATACCTCTGTATAACAGTAATATACAATACACATCATAGCATAGATGGATATTGCATGTAGATTTAAAATATTTTTTGTAATGATATTTTTATTTGATGAATTAAGTAGGTATATTTTTAGAGAGCATTACAAAATAATAAAAAGGGATTGCGTAAGCAAATAGTAAATGTGAGACGATTAGTATGAATTAAAAAAAACACATCACAAAAACATAGCTAAGAAGTGAAATGAACTGCAGCTTATGAAGAAACACACTTTTATTAATCACTTTTACAACGATTTACACGCATAATAACTTAGCACTACAGCAAGCAAGTACAAGAGTCACCGGGTTTAATATATAATACCTACCCCACCAATCAGTGGAGGGGCTCGGTAGGAGAAGGCATGATGCCGGCCTAGCCATCACAAAAGTGGAACTACCCAACTATTGTAGACTATTATACGAGTAGTGAACTAAGTTATTTCTTTCCGAAACCATATTGATATCTTTGAAACCTAGCTATTTTTGCGAAAAATGCAAAATAAACATATGAATCGCATGGTATATATCCGGAAAATCGACAGCGGAAATACTAACATTTCAACTGCCAAGGACCTTTAGAAGGAATATCAACTATGTACCACAGTTCTTTAGGCACAAATTCGAATTGCCAGGAAATGGAGGATAGGACTTTCCTATCTTGAAGTTTGAAAAGGATCTGTAACGCCACGCTGAATTGCAATATTTTCACACTAGTGTGCTTTGCTTTGCCATGCAAACCGCCGGTTGCGAGCGTGGCAGTTGCGTTTTAACTGAAATTTTCCGCCATTTATGAGCGCCACGTCAAACAATCAACTAGACTATAAACATTGGATGTACTTACTCGTTATTCTATAACTGATTGATTAATATATCAAAAAAATTACACCGCATTTCTATTTCTCTGATTCTTATAAGCGTCAGGTATTTTTATGTTCCATTAGTAGGAAATGTAGGTATCAGAAAATGGAGAAACAAAATACTAAATTAATTATAAATGGGACTGTGCTGCAGGTATTAGGGATGACAGAGATATTGCTTTGCGTAAGAATCTATTACAAAGATTATAGACTCCCTAAAACATGCTAAATCGCTCAAATGGCTCAAATGGGACATGTCGCCAGGCTGCCCGACTCTCGCTGGACTGCTCAAGTTACTGCTTGGAAAGGGCCTACAGGGAATAGACGAAGAGGGAGACCAAAGAGTCGTTGGTCCGACGACATAAAAAAAGATAGCCGGTACTCACTGGCAAGAGAAAGCTACTGACAGAGAAAAGTGGAAGTCCTTGGAGAAGGCCTTCACCTGATGAGGGGTTCTTGTCCGCAACAAAGTATTCAATTATCAGTTTAAACTTCTAATGATAAGTAAATAAAAAGTAGACATGGATATATTATAAAATTTATAAACATTTCATTTGAATAAGTAATCTAGCTCATAGAACTGACCATGTAAAAACTTACAGGACAAGAAATAAAAGGCTTTTTAATTTTATTTTTATTTTTATAAGAATCTATATAATAATAGGTCCTATTAAAATTTATAAGGCGGTCCCAGAATGCATCAAAAATCTGAACGGACTGACATTTTATGATACAGTTAAAATCGTGGCTCGTTGAAAAAGCTCATTATAGTAATATATCCTATTTTTGTGACATTTAACCGATCCAATAATCATAAATAGCAATTTAATTTTGTATTTTAATTTGTATTTTAACTGTAAGAGACACTCACATATTTGATCGGTAGAATTTTAGACCTTTAATTATATTTATGAAAATAGTGAGATTTATTAATGTATTATTTTGAAATGATATTGACGTGTAATGTATAAAATCATTGCAAATAAATGTTAAAAATATGTGATACACAAAAATATGTGCAGACGAATTTTGTATCCCATCTTCCTTGGATGTAGCATAGAACAAATATCTGGGGCGGTATTTCTTGACACCTCGCCAGATCGCGGATAAGTGACATCTAGAAATTATTATTATTATCTACTAGATTTTGCTCGCAATTTCCCCATATGTTAATCCAGGCTACAGACTATTTGTATACGAAGTTTCATCATGATCCGTTAAGCCGTTTTTGCGTGATTGAGCAACAAACATCCAAACTTTCGCATTTATAACATTATATAGTTTGTACTGTGATAATGTGAAAGATACAAATGTGCGACAAATATCATTGTGTGCGACCGTCTTAAGACCCATTAATTGACGTAGCAATTTGTTCACTTCTATTATAAAATGAAAAGTGCATTTGGGTCAGTTTCAGGGACTCCGACCTTCACCTTACATATTTATTATCGGGAATCCTTTCAGGATATGGTTTATATCGTGTGTACGCACTCGTGCGCAGTGCCAGGGATTTTAAAATACAGTCGGCCGCAAAAGCAGATACGCGGGCCTAGTGCTCAAAATGATCTACACATCTATACTAATATTATAAAGCTGAAGAGTTTGTTTGTTTGTTTGAACGCGCTAATCTCAGGAACTACTGGTTGGAATTGAAAAAATATGTTTGTGTTGGATAGTCCAGTTACCGAGGAAGGCTTTAGGGTATATAACATCACGCTGCGACTAATAGGAGCGAAGGCGCGGGCGAAGTTGCGGGCAACAACTAGTGGACTATATATAGTTCGAAACGCACAGAGTGGGTTGGGCGCGGTACTAGTGGTAGCCGAACAAGCCCGATTTCAGAGAAATACTGCAAATCGATGTACAGTTTAGCCGTTTTGGCACACGCATACTAGAGGTCAAAACAAAATTTTTGACCCGCAGTTCCTAAAAATTCCCTTAGGGGGGAGTAATGAGACATTTACTTTTGGTATGTAAAAAATATTTTTTTTTAGAAACCTATCTTGTGTAGTATCATATGAAAGGGGTTTTTAAGGCGATTCTAAAAATATACCACATTATTACATTTCAGCCATATTTTTTTAATTAAAACAAAAATAATTTTAGAAACATACCAAGTTTGGGCTCATTCAGACACGATATGGCTGATTTTTTTTAATACAATATACCACAAATGATACGTGATATCCTCATATCTAACCTCAAAAAAGCAATTTTGAAAATAATGTCACTAAGTCTTTTTTTTTTTTTCAATATTACTAAGTGACACAGTTCTACTTCAATACCTATTTTACGTGACTTATGGATCTGTAGTGCAGATACGGTACATATTAATCATAAAATGATACGTAGTATCCATATATCCAACGGGCAATACCTCTTTAACCCTTTAACTGCGCCTTTTCATCAGTTGGTATAGTTTGTTTAGTTTTTGACATAAAATATCAAGGTCGGACTCCTTCAGATACGATATACCCAACTAATTAGGTTAGATATCAAGATATGACGTATCACAAATGATACGTTATATCTTAATATCTAACCCCAAGAAAGCAATTTTGAAAATAATTTCATTTAGTATTTTTCGTTATTATCACTTAGATAACACCAATAATAAACAATACAGCACAGTTTAATACAATTCGAGTAGAACTGGGCTACTTTGTAATATTGATAGATTGTATGTAACTTGTAACATTGAAAAATTATACACATAAAAAATAAAAATACTAAATGAAATTATTTTAAATCGAGTGTTTTAAATCGACACGAGTTGCGAATACACGACACGAGTTGCCTATTCTCACGTGTATCGTACAACGTTTTACAGTACATATGGCTCTTTAAAGTTTCGACATATGCACGTAATCTGCTGATTACCGCACTCGTGCGGTAAAGTAGCACCATATGTGCTGCAAATATATATTACGTGGAAGTCGCGAAGCGGATAAATTGCTTATGTAAACGCCTCGTAGATACCTTTCCTCACGCGAAAAACGAGCTTTTTATAGTGTTTTTTTTTTTCATCAGAGAGGCAAGAGGTGTCATAGAGTTTATCGTTGGTTGTAGGTATACAATTTTTCGCCTCGAGTTTGCGTGTTCGCTTTGCCAGACTTACTACTTACTATCTTGAATGTGCATAAAACTGACAATGTGTCATATAGGTAAACTGTAACAATCACAGACATCAGATAAATGCAGACTGCCAGATGATTTTTCATACAGGTAGTTGTCTCTTTAATCCTTATGGTGCACCGCAATGAGTTAGAATGCGACAGATAGTACAATCATTTTCGGCTGTTAACGAGTTGTCTCCATTTAAAAGCACACCAGGATGTTAAATCCCATATAAACTTAACACACCACAACGTCAGTACAGTACAATCTTCAGTTATGAAGACGGAGACACTGACAGGTGAAGACGTGTCAGATGTCACTTGTCTGTCTCTCTCAAACTTTTTTATTGGTGCATTAGAGAATCAGATGTACAGAAATCGTTCAACTTAAATGAGCGGATCTGCTTAAGGCCCGAATCATACTGGCGCGGCCTGCGGTGGCGGCCAATGATAAATTTGACAGCTAATGACAGGTCAGGACGCACCAGTCTGTGAGAGGCTTTACTCTGATATCTGTGGTAATAATTCATATCGCGAAGACACTGCACCAGACAGGTTTAAATAACAGCTGTCATACACAATATTTTATGTTTGCTCGTGACGCCACATCATAAACGGCGACAAAGCAGCAACTCTGAAATGTTTCATGGCAACATTCCAGAACGAATTGCTAGTGTTTAAACTTATAGCCCACTACAGCAAAATGCGTGTAAGTTTTGATGTTTCAAGCTTTGCACAAGCAGTACAGTATGGTCTTTTGAATTTTCGTTCTATTTAAAATAGGGAAGTTGTGGCAACAAATATTTTCCAATGTCTGAAAATGGTACAATTTTGAGATTTTACAGATTTTAGGGTTCCGTACCCAAAGGGTAAAACGGGACCCTATTACTAAGACTCCGCTGTCCGTCCGTCTGTCTGTCTGTCTGTCACCAGGCTGTATCTCATGAACCGTGACAGTTAGACACTTGAAATTTTCACAGATGATGTATTTCTGTTACCGCTATAACAACATATACTAAAAACATACATAAATATTTAAGGGCTCCTGGCGTACCTAGAATCTAATGACCTCCTCAGTCATCGCCAATACGGCTTTCGCCGAAATCGGTCCACTGGGGATCTTCTAGCGTACGCCTCACACATCTGGAGTGAGGCCATTGAGAAGTACGGAGAAGCTCTAGCGGTTTCTCTTGATATTTCCAAAGCCTTTGACAGGGTCTGGCACGACGGCCTTTTAAGCAAGCTTTCTTCTTACGGTCTGCCCGCTGGTTTTTGTGCTTGGATATCGGACTTTCTGAGGGATAGATATATTCGAGCGGTCATTGATGGCTGCTCGTCAGATCTAATGGCTGTCAACGCCGGTGTCCCCCTGGGGTCTCTCTTTCTGCTACACATCAACGACCTGCTGAATCCTGGTATCTTTGGGTACGCGGACGACAGCACTGTCGTAGAGAGTTACATATCCACAGCGCGTGCCAGTGCTGTCGAAATCCAGTCTCACAGAGAAGTCATGGTTGAGCGTTTGAATCTTTCTCTCAAGGCAGTTTCCGATTGGGGCGATGCCAATCTGGTTGGGTTCAATGCCGCAAAAACCCAGGCGTGTCTGTTTTCCGCTAAAAAGAGGCCATTTGATCTGGCCCCTACTTTCCGAGATGTAACCGTGCCGATTACCGACCGCCTCGAGCTTCTTGGCGTAACATTGTCTCCGACTCTCAACTTTGGCTCCTTCATTGAGTCTAAGGCTCAGTTAGCTGCCAAAAAGCTGGGCATCCTCTCAAAAGTGCGACGGTACTTCAAGCCGAATGAGTTGCTTACTTTATATCAAGCACAGGTACGAGCGTGCATAGAGTACTGTTCGCATCTATGGGATGGATCGGCTAAATACCAGCTTGAGGCGTTGGAAGCAATCGAGTAACGCGCCAAGAAGCTCATAGAAAAAAAGACTCTCTTTGCAATGCGAGACTGCACAGTTTAGAACATCGCCGCAAAGTTGCTAGTCTTTCGTTTTTTTATGGGTTGCATTTCGGGGAGTGTGCCGAGGAACTGCACAGTATAATACCCCCCGCCCCCTTCTACCATCGGACGACCAGGGATACGGCAAGGTGACATCGTTTTACGGTGGCAGTTCCAAAAACTCGCACGAAGCGTTTCATTTCCTCTTTTATTGTGAGAACAGCCAAGCTGTGGAACTCCTTGCCGGAATCCTTGTTGCCTGAAAACTACAAGCTTACGGTCTTCAAGACGAGAGTGAACCGGTTTTTACTAGGTAAGCGCGCTCCATTCTAGACCACAATATCGCTTACCATCAGGTGGTTCGTGGTCAAGCGCAAACCTATCCAGAGTAAAAAAAGTAATGGGAATACATAAAAACTTTTAAAAAGTTGCTCGCTGTGTTCATCAGACGCTGGGTCTCAAAATGTAAGGGAAAACTAAAATCCGACTCGCACTTTACCAAAATTCTACTTGTTATTATTTATAGTTATTATTACTGATAAAAAAATAAAAAATATTATTATTTAAATTAAATTTAAAAACAGGTTATAATAAAGTGTGTAATGTGGTATAGATAATAGTACTTACGAGTCCGCCTCGCACTTGGCCGGTTTTTTTATACACAACGACATTGCCCAATCCTACGGCATGTAACGTAAGCTGACACCGTAGCCTATAGACGCTCGCGACTTCAGAAAAATCACAAGCGCGCTGTCAACCCTTTATTTACTTCAAAGTATTCAAGCAAATCCATTAAATAATATAGGTAACTAAACAAATTAGAAAAGTTGAAAACCCCCCAGCCATTTTCATTTCAAAGTTCAATATTTCAAAAACGGCTCTACCGATTTTGATAAAACGTGTCTAAGAACCATCGCTAGAAAACCTGCTTTCAACTAAAAAAAACCGCATTCAAAATCAGTTCACCTGTTTAAGAGCTACGGACGGACTTGAATATAACACCCCTCTTTTCGTCGGGTTAAAAAGTAACTTGTGTCGTAAGAACCTACGTTTAAGTCGAATAAAATTATGGTTAACATAATCAGTTACGTCAAGTCGAGGCGATTTGTTTCCCGATTCTTAACGAAAGAATAAAGTACTCCACGTACTAAGAGTCGCGAAAACACTGCGGTAATGCATCAGTGGCTCGGTGGTTTAGAACTTTGAACACTATTCCGAGCCAGTTACGGAGTGGCGCGAATGGATTCAGCGGCCACGAGTGACTGCACTTCACTGAAACACAACTTGCATGAAGTAGGGTAGGCAGTGAAGGCTGTAATGTGGACAAATAACTATACCAACTTTACGAATGCTTATAAAAGTTTTTATTGTCGACTTCGGACCAACGGGACGAGAATGTGGCAATTAATATCCAAAAAACATCTAATGGATAAAATCAGCCCATATTACGCTATTGTTAACTTTTCATCTAAACAAAACGGGACTGGAAACTCTCGGGCTATTGTCAGCATGACAGGAGTTCGTGAATTAGCAACAAAACGAATTAAGTACCTAATACATCGAATAATGTTTGTTACTGTGTATTATTAACCTTTTAACCGCCATAGTCTGATTGTTTGAATTTAATTGAACGCCACAGATTGTTTGAATTTAATTGTCTCAGAAAAACATTAATGTCTAACGAGCTGCCCCATATTATAAGACCAGAGCGGAGAACAGAATGTGCATATTCATAATAAGCAGTTATAACTGTATTCTTTAATAATTTGCCTTAGTAGTCTAACCGCAAATTAAAAACATCTTATCGAATACGTGTGCAATTTGCGTTCCAATTTAAATATGCACCGATTCCTCTTGCGTTAGCTCCAACCATAAGTAAACGTGACTGCTTGTAATCAGGATTGGAATTATATTGAAATGGAAAAGTTAGTTGCAAAGGAGATCCAAGCCCAGAGGTCGTTAGAAAGGCGGCAGAAGGATATCGAGCTTACACGAACAATTTTATTACGGACCTATATGTGATTTCCTTGAAACTAAGGTATGTGTACAATAAATAACGTCACACAGTAGATATTTGGCAGTGTATATTTTACATTGAGAGAAAGAACAATCTGATTTCATGTTGATTCAAGCAGTTTCCGTGTTAAGAGGCTGACAAGCGCCAATGACCTAGGCTTTGTCTGTCTGCGTCTAGGTGCGCCGGGGTGAATAGGAAATTATATACCTGTTTTATAAGCAGATAATCAGAATTTTAATCATAAAATTAAATACATTCACCACATGTGTAAATCGTCTATGCTTGAAGTTTGAGTATGTTGGACCTGGGTTTTTAATTACAGACGTTTCAGTAGAAAAAAAGGCATTATGATTATTTTATGACGTAACAGTATCAGTAATTCCCGTAAGATATTCAGCTACGTAAAACCTATTTTAAAGTCAAAATACGTGGTTGCCCTATACAGTTACGTCTGTATTCATTTTGGAACACATTTAAGAACGCACATACATAATAGTTTATGACTAGTAGCAAACTCAGGGCCCTTTGTAACCCTTTTTTGCGATTTTAATGACCCACCGAAGCGATACTGATTACGTTTCGTGACATAGCAAATTTGTTTTTCTGAGGCACATGAAGTACGAGTAACACACGATAGGCGCTTGCGCCGTTATTGCATTAACTGTCAATAGCTTAAAAAAGGCAAAGCGTCTTCCGTCTGAGCTTGGGCAAAAATACTTTCGTCTGTCCGACTGTTCTCCTCTACACGCATCTTTCCATCCACTATCACCACCATATCAGCCGAAGGAGGTCCACTGCTGGACATAGGCCTCCCCCAATTTCACGGGGGATAAATACGCCACGCCACGCTATTTATTTTGATCTTTCCATCGATTCTCGTGACTTTTTGTGCGCTGTTTCCCCCAAATGATCCCCGGCCAAAGCCCGTCCCGCCGTAGCGGTGACGCGTACCACCACAGCTCCCAAAGCGCCCGGCGCACGAGGAGCCAGGAAGAAACTCGAACGAACAGTCCTACACCAAACTACGGAAATAATCCGTGGCGCGCATTTTTAAATTCAGTCTCAAAACACCAAACTAAATGAATTTACACTTTCCCAACGACGAATTTGACGCCATTACGATTTTACCTTAGAACTCTGTAAATGTGCCAAGTCCTTGAACTTGGCACTAGGTTAGCGCAACCCAATGCTTCGTTAACATTTACAATGTCAAGAACACGCCTTGACTATTCACTGCGGAGCTTTAAAGAAAATGGCGTCATTATTTTTAGCAGGTGACACGAAGGTAAAAGAGTCTCATTTTAAAAAGAGTCGCTTAAATTCAAAAGCGAAGTTTCTTTTGCGGATGATCGTTAAAAGGTTTTTACTTTTGTATGTAGTTGTGACGTGTACGAATATATAGTTCATTTGTTAAATAAGTAATGAATGTCTATTCGAACACGTCACAACTACATGCAACAGGTCATCTTAAGTTTTTTAACTATAATAGGTTTCAAATAAGGAACTAACAAGTTGAAAATGTGAAATAAGAAAAAACAAAGCTAAGCACTTATTATCGTGATACGTAAAATAACAACTACAATAAAATAACATCAAGCTCCCAGTTCATTTCCTTAACACCCCCATCAGGCCTATAAGTATGTCATGGCGCGTAAGTCAAGTAAATTACTCTCATTCAAGTGTTTTCATGAACGGGCAACGGTTCAAAGGCTATGTATGATATTTGCTTACCATCAGGTGGACCGTGTACTTATGTGTAACATTAATGATATAAAAGAGACTAAGGCTGGGTTGCACCAAACCGTCTGTAATCGTAAGCTGTGTTCGTTAAAATTTCAATGTATGGAATGTTGACAAGTTTCTATGGGATGACAGCTGCCGGCGCCATATTTAACGTTGATCAGTCTGTGATCGTAAGTCGGTGCAACCCAGCCTAAATAAGTAAACGCAAAAATCGTTCTAATGAGAACTCAACGTTGACGATAAAACTAGAAAAGACTCCCTAGGAATGAAATACGCGGGAAATAAATGAAAATCAACGCAAAAACAACTTCGTTAGCGAGTCCGGCTTCGGTTAAATAACGGAATTGAAAAAAAAAACAAGAAGAAAATTAGAAACAATGTGCTTCCCGTCTATGAGTTTGTTATGAAACGGAATTCCATTGAACACTAGTTTGTATGGTTGTCTATGATAATTCAAGTAAGAATTTAGACTACAAGCTCCACGGACTGAAAATAGATATCTATTATGTTTGAAATTACCGATTGGTTCGTTCGCCTCTTTAGACCAAGCCTTTATTTAAAAACGAGCCAAGTGCGAGTCAGACTCGCGCACCGAGGGTTCCGTACAACTAAAAAACGAATGTAATTTATCAATATATTCGAATTTGTTGGTAAAATAGACGAAATAATAAATATTATCACCAAAATTTCCAGTCTATAGGTCAATGGGAAGTCAAGAAATTCTGTTGACTGCAATAGGGCTCCGTTGGGACCCTTCGCGCACGGAACCCTAAAAATTACACTTTTGCATCTGTAGGTACCCAGTAAAACTAAAAACTTGAAAACCTAGTCCAGTTTTCGAAGTTTTATAACAGAAAAAAGTCGTTTCTGAACTCATTGAAAACTTGATTGGCAATATAAAATATCCGTTATTCATTATGAAGCTTTTCCTACGTCAATCTCAATAGATTCATGAATGTTTATATGGAAGTCGTCAGTTTTCTGTAATTTTTCCAAGTGGGTATCAAACGGCAATTTAATTATAAACCCCTTCAAGCATGAAAGAAATAAAATACACAATTGAAGAATATTGACGTTTAATTTTCATTAGAAATTTTCGAAATTTGAATGGATTCTTGGTATTTTTAACGAAAATATTTTTACTGAGTGACGAATTCATCACTTTCATCAGACGATAACCCTCGCTACTACTTAATCGTACTTTAATATTTTTAAGGCCTAAGATTTCTCCGCTAACCACATGACTAACGCAGTCGATCTCCTGTACCTAAGTTAGGTTATATTAATTACTAGCTTTTGCTCGCGACTCCATCCGCATGCAACTCTTTATATTATAGAAATAATTGCTAATGAATCATCTCTCGCTCACCCTAAGGAATGATTTCCAGACTAAAAACTATCCTATGTCCTTTCCCGGGACTTAAACTATCTCTATCCCAAATTTTATCTAAATAGGTTGAGCGGTTTAAGCGTGAAGAGGTAACAGGCAGACAGACAGAGTTATTTTCACATTTATAATATTAGTATGGAGTCATCATCATCATGTCAGCCGAATGACGTCCACTGCTGGACATAGGCCTCCCCTAAAGACTTCCACAATGACCGGTCCTGCGCCACCCGCATCCAGCGGACACCCGCCACCCTTACCAGGTCATCAGTCCACCGTGTGGGGGGCCTGCGCACGCTACGCCTTCCGGTACGCGGTCGCCACTCGAGAACCTTTCCGCCCCAACGGCCATCGGTTCGGCAGTATGGAGTATGGATACCCAACTATTGGAAATATAGGTATAGATTGTCAGGTTAGCTACAATACCCTTGGAGCTAAGATTGCCTCGAGATACATTGTTGTTAAATTTACATCCATCACCCATCTCTCACCGCAGTCAAATTAGTTTAGTTATGCCGTCCCAATTTAACCATTTGTAGTCTTTGAACTGGCTACGATATTAATAATTCTCATTCAAACCATAGTCTTACAAGATCTCGAATTTAATTTAGACAGAAACGCTGAATACTTAGTTGTAGTTCTTTTAGTTTAATATTTCCCAGATGGTACTATTAAGCAAATAACTTAATCAGGAGCTTTGGAAAAACTTGTTTTCTAATTAGATCTCACTTCTTTTATTATCGAAGCCGTTTACGAACTTAGATTTTTATTACATTAATTTATATTTTTGATGAGATATAAAATATCATTATTTTTGTCAAAGAAGTAGATTAAATAGCAAATAACATAATAAATCAATTCACGCAATTGATGAACGTTATGTGCATGTCAGGAGCTTTGGAAGAATTTGGTTTCCAGTTAATCTCACTTTTTTTTATTATAGAAACCGTTTCGAATTACAAAATATTAAATATCAATTACGAGTATCATTACTTTTTGTCACATAAGTGTATATTTGTTTAATTTTAGGAATAAACAGGCCTAATATGAAATTAACAGCAGGCACGCAAATTACCTACTCCAGCCACGGTGGAGGTTCGTTTAACGCACGGGAATATGAAGCCTTTTTGCTTTGCGAACTTGGCTGATACACTGCCGTATGTATAGATCTTAAACTGAACACCCTTGCTGTGTGTTTCCGCGCCCATCTGACGGTATATGAGTAATTCCAAGGATTAATGTGTATTATGCCGTATTTTTGCGAAAAAGCTACAGGGGTTTTATCCGTCGGATTCAATCCATTTGTTCGTGGAAACACGGGGCAAATCAGTGGATTCGCGTAAAAGTGTTATTACTCTAAAAACCGAATTCTCGCGAAACCCCTAGTGTTTTCGTGAACGTAAAGATTTCGCTAATTCCACAGCGACAAATAAAAACCTGCATGAGTCTACATCATCATCATCATATCAGCCAAAAGACGTCCACTGCTGGACAAAGTCTTCCCCAAGGATCTCCACATTGACCAGTCCTGCGCCGCCCCCATACATCATCCGCGATCTGTGATGTTTCTACAAGTACAAAAAATAATAATAATAATAATCTAATATAAATATGTACAGTGACATTTACATGTCTATTTTAAAAAGGATTGGGTCTGCTGTTTTTTTTTTAAATTTCTTAAGTTACAGAACTCGATCTAACCAAACAATTATATATAATTATAGAACCTGCTCACATCCGAAAATACACCGGACATATAATATATATACGAAAACGTTTTTTGTCCATGCTCGCTTCGGTCGATCCGTGTGGCTCAATCAGTAATATTTCACATCGGTAATATAGCTTATCGCAGTAGGTACCTCATTAAAATTAGCAGCGATAAAACTGCACATTTTAATAGGTGTTATTAAAACTAATGGCCAACAAAATAACATGTAATATGTATAAAAAACCTAGCAAATTTTTACTTCTTTATTTACGAATTTATAGCACAATTGACCTAAACGACCCTAGGTCTAAAGAGTTTTAAATACAATTTCAATTAGTCATGTAGAATATATTAATAAACAAAATTATACATTTCAGATGTTTCTATCTTACATTAATTTTTGTGGCAAAATATGAGAATTAAGTAGGAACTTTTGATAAAGAGGAAATCAATAACTGTTTTAAATAGTTACTTGTTTAGAAATGACGTCTCATAATAGACATTGATTTCACTGGGTCGAGTAGAAATTAACCTGTACCCTGATCACTACCTATCGATAACGATAATATAATAATATTATACATAATTATGTGCCTTTTGGATTTTCAAATTTTTAAGAATAAGCTTGATCGTAATGTTAACAGTCCAGTCAAGTGCAGTGTAAGCGATCAGGATTAAAGTCACAAGATAATGGAACACGTTCGACACTAAACACAATGGGTCGTGATTCGGTTCCGGTAGCTCTTGTCCAGTCAGCAAACCGTTTATCGGTGATATCTTTAGTAGATAAAATAAGTCCCTGTCAAAAAATAATTAAAAAAAAGTATAATAAGTTAGGTACTAATTCTTCAAACTAGCCATTTTTCGTACATGCACCTATAAACGTCAATAAACTACCACCGGTTCGGAAAAATAAATCTCGGCCACGAGAAGAACCGGCGTAAGAAACTCGGCGAGGTGTAATTTTTTCGAAACAATATGCTTTGTATATAATTTTTAATTATAAATTTTTGGTACAAGCTGTTATTGTCGGCTGTACTCATCTACTACTACTAAGTGCATCTACTACTCGAATGCGCCCAAACACGGTGGGTTTATCTATGTAATTTAGGAGTTGGTATGGCCACCTTCTGTCTCCATCATCAAATCAACTCGATAGTACCGTAATATTGTATTGTCACCGAACTTACATAAGTATGCCAAATTTTAGTTCAATAGTATCCGATTGAAATAAGATTGCAACGGCAAGTGGTTGAACAAAGGATTGCAAAGTTTAATGACAACTTACATAAGAACAGTGCAAGTTAAATAAAAGTTTGTAAAAAATTGAGATAGATGTCGATTGTTGGATGGGTGACCGCTTTGAGTGGTTACTAACTGAGCGTTCCCGTGCTTTCAAAGGCACGTTTTTTATGACATAGGAGGCAAACAAGCAGACGAATCGCCTGATGGTAAGCGATTAGCGCCGCCCATAGACACTCGCAACACCAGAGGGGTTGTCAGTGCGTTAAAGTAAAAGTATTTTATTCTTCAAATTAGGCATATTACATGCACCTATGCCTTTAAGATGGGAGTACGCTCTTTTCTTGAAGGTTTGAAGGTCGAATCGACGCTATGCCGTTAATCCTGACTGCTTTCTATGACAGCAGCCGTTAATCAAAGTTAGAGGTTCGAGAACTTCTAACCGTCAAGTTGCCCACTCACTTGACAAGAATAATCCCAATAAGGTCTAGTTACTTGGTTACCTTTTGGTTGGAAAGTCAGATCTTGGGATTAGGTAGCGGAGCCTTAGGTAGGAGCGGGACATGACATCGTGAAATATAAAAGGCACATGTTAGAAAATTCAATTTAAAACGTACCCACTTTACTTACTCTTGAGTGTAACAACATCAATCTCATTATCATCACACAAAAATATCTGCCCTTGCTTATCAAGAGTTTAACATATTAGAGCCGTCAGCTTCGTATAAGGCGGGGTTGTCAATATAGTTATAAAAGCAATGTAAAACTAAATTAGCCATGACATTGATTAGATATCTACTTCGAATGAAAGGTTACTTGAGTGCAAACTTGAATCATGCAGTTGGTGCCGTTGGCGGGGCTTCCTATAAAAAATAGTTTAGCAACTGCGATCAATCAGACAGTCTGGCCGACGCAGGAAAGTCAAGGATGTTGGAAAAACTCAGTGGAAAACCAATTTACAAGTAATACACCCACAGCGTTTATTTCAGTCGTTAACTATGTAAAATGAAGTACAAAAATATGTATACAATTAATTATCTTATAAGTAAGTACCGAAACATGCTATGTTAGCGATATACCATCGCCAACATAGCATAAGGGCGTTTTTTTGAGTAAGTTGTATTCACCTATATTTTTACAGGTTCTCCATTGTTAGACTTTAGTCTTAATGCTGCACTTAACCTAATGAGGTTTCATTAGAACTATTGCATTTTTTTCTTAAATAGTAAACTTTTTAGGACTATTGCAAAACAAACCTAACCTAACCTAATGACTGCTATTTGATGACATTCAAAGAAAACCCAAGATGTTCTCTGTTTCGAAGAAAAAATAGGGCAAAAGTAGGCAAAATTAGGGCAAAAGTTAGTAGGTCAAGTGATACCCTTCCTCCCTTACAATTTAGACCCTTCGGGTACAAAACCCTAAAAAGGAAATTTTCGACAAAAATTTACAATCATACCACTTCGACTGTACACAAGTGCTGAAAGTTTGGCACTTCCGATCCCATTCCGACGGCTCTCGACCTAATGTGTCAGAATGAGAGGACGAACAAACCAATAATTGCGATTAGGCTGACAAAAACAAGAATTCAATAAATGAAATAAATGAACTTTATTCTGCAAGTAGGCCCTTTTACAAGTCAAAATTTACTAGACACAATCCCAATCCCCCCCCCCCCCCCCAAACCGCCCTTAAACCTCGTTCCTTTCTCACACCAGTTTCTCTTATTAGTTTTAGCAGAGATATTAAATATAGTTAGAGTACCTTAATCAAACTTCTCTCGTTAAAAGATTAGACATTAAAAATGTGACATGTCCCCATCATGTCATTAGGGATATCTCTAACTTCATTTTCTCTCTCTTCCTCTTTCAAACTGAGAGTTGCAGAGACATTGATGGGGATACCTACCCCACCTGTGGCGTCGTTTGTCTTGTTACTGAAATTTGTATTTATAAGGAAGATCACAAATCACGTGTTTCCTGTCAAAGCTTTGTGAAGACATGGAAAAGAAGGCATAAACATTAGTCTATGTACAGTTATGGCATCCTACACAAAATAAAACCGCAAAAAGTGCATTAAAAACGGCAGGGTTTTGGAAAACAACTCATCTTTATAACAATTGCTAAGAAAGGATTAGTAGTAGAAGGTTAAATTTGTAGTAGAAGGTTGAACGTATCCTTAGTGCCCAAAGTAATGCTTAGCACTCATTTCCCTAAACAAATAAAATAATCAAAACAAAAAACTTACGCTTTAACAACTGCAAAAGTTGCACCAACTGTCAGCCCCAGATTAAAAGCACTCATCCATAATAGAGACATGGCTTCAGCTTTTAAACGAGTAACGGAACGTCGAGCACTGCACTATGCAAGCATGGCACACTTATCACTAATTGATTAATTAGAAGAGAAAAACACATTCAAAATTCGAATCCGAAACACAAAAATTCAATTCAAACGTTCGAAATTCAAATTTAGCAATTTATTTCAGCGCGCGCGAAACTTTTTAATTAATATTTTTCTAATCAATGCACCGCGCGATGGCGTAATGACGAACTATGAATGAAATGATCGACTATGCGGCGAGTACAGTGAACGAATGGCGAGCTGGTTTTATCCTTTACAATATAAAGTGGAAGTTTCCCCCCGCGCGCCCCGCGTGTAACCGAACGTATTTTCTCAACGATACCCTATTGTGGTGCAATTTCGTTCCAACTATTATTACAAGCAACAAGCATAATATTATTGTACAGTGGCGCATGAACGTTGGTAAATAATGCTATTTGCGGTATTTACTTTCAGAGGAATTCCGAGACAGAGACAAATTTCCAGACTAAAAATAATGTCTCCGCTGCTAAACAACAGATTGTGGTACCTCCTAGATATTACGGTACCTATCCGTTGACTAAAGATAATAAAGAACACGTCCTTTCAACTGCAGGTGAATAAATAAGTAAGTACTACATGCATGTTCTGTTAATTTATTTACTTTTAAATTGTTTTCTTCGCAAGATTAAATTTATACTTATATGGAGTATAAATGATAATATGCACTTTGATTCCGCCCTATTTTTACTATAATCCTGCTGATCAATATTCTAAATGCAGAATTATGGATATTTGTTACTTAATGACGCATAAGCGCCAGAACAGATTGAAGATAAACTTTGATTTTTAAAATAAAGTATCCTCGTGGATTTAAAACATACTCCTAGGAAACGTTATATTCTGAAAAGAATTCCTAAAAGGTATAAAATCGGGGGAAGTAGTTAATTTTTTAAAAATATATAGTTATCAACATTAAATATAATGAAACGGGTCACTCTCGAATATCGCTCGCGCCGAGCAACCGAGCGGACAGGGCACGGGGGGCACGCAGTGCTAAGAAAACCGCCGCCGCGATAGGTGCTCATGATTAAGGACCGCGAACCGGTCTGAAACATGTCGAGCGATATTCGACCTTTAAGACGTGAGTGACCCGTTTCATTATATTTAATATGTCTCAAACTCACGGGAGTTTTCTATATAAGATATCAACATTGACTATATAATTCAGTTTTAGCACAACATTCATGTGAACGTTCCCACTACTTCTGATGCTCACAACTAATGCTAACAACGAACAATAAAAACCTATTTGCGTATTAAAACAAACTAGTGTTTTACGCACATATCATTATCACAAACGTCATTGCAAAAATGTGTTTGCACATATTTATTGATATAAACATCGCTTCGCTTCCGATTTTAATTATAAAGAGTTTAATAAGTATAATTTATTTCACCAAGACGCATTCAAAATAAAAAGAGAGTCCAGAGAGAGATATCCAGTGAGTTAATAGGAAATTAACCCGTTAGTAACATGTTATCAGATACTTAGATTTTAAAGAATTTTTGTATTGGACACCGTCAAGTCACCCTGACTTGACGGTCAAGTCAGGGTTGTTTCCAAATACCTAAACCTATCGTCTGGAATGAACAAATAGATAATTTATTGTAAACTTATTTTAAAAACCTAGGCACTTTATTGGATAATAATACTTTCAGGCTCTCCATATCTCTACGTCTAGGAGCGACTTGTGTCGCCCCTCATCGCTGCCACTGCGGAGACGCTGTCGGTCGTCTCGCCCACCACGGTCTCTCTTGCAGCAAGAGCGCGGGACGCATCCCGCGCCATGCCAGCCTTAACGACATTATCCGTCGGGCCTTCGTCAGCGCCGGTGTCCCTGCAGTCCTAGAACCGACTGGTTTGACACGGGACGACGGAAAAAGGCCCGACGGAATAAACCTCATTCCCTGGATGATGGGCCGACCCCTAGTGTGGGACGCCACGTGCGTTGACACCCTGGCGTCGTCACATCTTCCGGGGACTTCGTGCAGGGCTGGTTCCGCTGCTGACTCAGCTGAGAGTCTCAAACGGCGCAAGTATGGAGCCATCGACATAGTGGCTTCATATTTGAACCGTCCGGCGTAGAGACCCTCGGACCATGGGGACCGGGCGCGCACCGAATCTATATTGGATTGTGCAAGCGCTTGGTCAAGGCTTCACGTGACCGGAAGGCTGGCTTTTACCTCGCCCAGACGATCAGCATTGCCATACAACGTGGCAATGCTGCCAGTCTTCTGGGCACACTACCGCCTGGCAGCGATCTGGGGCAAAATTTTTACTTTTAGTTTTAGTATTGTTTTGTCTTTAAGTATTGTCTCTTTCATATTATTTGATAGCTTGTTCCTTAACAAAGTATTTTTTTAATGATCGTAATCTTCTGTATTAGCAACTGACGTAAACTATTTGTTAAGCTGTCAGCTATTTGCGGGGCCCTGTACCCAAAGTATATATTTTTTACAATATTTTATATAAGTATGTACCTAAATAAAGAGCTATCCTCTTTTTGTAAATTGTTTAAAGAAATCCCTGAAATAATCTGTGCATTTTAATGAGCTCTCAGAAAGAAATAAGTTCTTATTTTCGTCAAAAACAAAATAATTACACCTTAAAAGTTAGACACTTTCAGTCACCTGTCGAAACTTCGCAATTACCTGTCCTCAGAACTTCGATGTCCAATAAGTTCCACAAAAGGGAAGCTTGAATACAAAGTTGAACGGTAGCAAGATATATTTCAAAACTAATTAGAGTTCTGTATGGAGAATACACCTGATCAGTAATATTAATAAATCTAAATGTTGATTTAGTGATAAAACCATAACTAAACTTGAACAGATAAGGGACCTAATGTGAGGCCGGCAAGCAAAACTAAGGCATTTATTACATAGAAAACATACATGCCTATGCATGATACGCCTTATGTTATTGGCTATGTGCGAAGTAGGTGGTGGGGGTAAACTAAGCGATCGCAGCGCACACCATGGCAGAAATGTGCAATTTCCGGGGACGTATATGTCAAATTTACTTCGACGTTTCCTATTGGTTTCCTACGATTCGTTTCGTTTGTATTTATTTACTTATTTTCTTATTTATTTCAGTAAAATTTCCAGTAAGGGGTCATTCTCGCTTACTAAAATAAATAAAATATTCATGTGTCATTATTTGACATCTCTTAGTTTGACATTGCCCCGGGACCCATGACGTTTGACGTTTCTGACGTGCACATAGCCAATAGCATTTTATAATCCATACAATTAATAAACGCTGATATGTAAAAAATAACGTCGGACAAAAAGCGCCGCGAGTGGCATTATGATACGAGCGCAAGGCTACTACCGGTTTTTAAGAAAAAAAGTGACAGACGTCAAGCTACTCAAAATCAAAATTAGCAACAGCTGTTTATTAACCGAGCGAGCGAAACGAGCGAAGCGTCTCCGTTTCTCAGGTTTCGACAAAAATTTTTTCGTATGTCTGTCTGTCTGTCCGCATGTTCTCCTCTACAGATCGCATTTCTCAACCGATTCTCGTGAAATTTTGTGAGAAAGTTCTATAATTATATAGATTTTTTTTGTCGGAGCCAGATTTTGGAAATTTTTATATTTAAAAAAAAAATTATATTTGAAATTAAAAGTCGTGAAGGGCCAGGGGGGAAGGGAGATGGGGAACTCGTATACTCCGATCTTGTTTTTCTGAAATTGATATCTTTCCATTACTTTATCATCATCCTCCTAGCATTTTTCCTAGTTATACATATCCTAGGAATCCTGGCAACTATCGCAATAATTGGCGTAGAAAACTAAACCTTTTTAGTAGAGATTGGGCCGGTTTCGGTTGTCACTATGTTTAGTTTTGCTTCACCGATCCAGTATTTTATAGTACCTACTCGATAAAATTAATATTAGGTACTTAAGTACAGAAGATACACTGTCTAAGAAAACCGATATTTGACATCTAAAAAACTGAAATCTGCTACCGCATAGCACGTGCTCTTTCCTCTAGTTAGGGTCATCAGCGTCACATTGCACATCGTCGTCGTATTACTAATGTCGGATGAGCAGAGACATCCGCGACAGTCGAGTTAAGCAGATACGGCGAAAGGGACAAGCCTGATTATAGGCCTACGTACGTACCCGTAGTACCTATATAATGGGTTGTGATCCGAAAAACTGTTTGACATTATGTATGTCTGTCTACGGCCTGGTCTCACGGTACCGCATCATTCGTCGTCGGCAGGGCGATCCTCCTCACACCTTGGAACCTAAGTGGTCGCGCATTCCAAAGTAATTTCCTTTCACGCTCCGGCTGTGGAATAAAAACTACAGTATGGGGCATGCGGTTCCTTAAGAAAGGTGTGCACAGGTTTTTAAAGTATCAGCAATGCGCATACGAGTCCCCTGGAGTTAGGCTACGGTAATCGCTTGCCATCAGGTGGGGGTGGTACGTTTGTATGCTACCAACATAGTGTAAAAAAGTATGTATACTAACTTAATAAAAATCTCCTCTACATTACCCTGCACCTTCAGTAATATACTTTTAAAATCACAGAGACCTATTCGCTCTGCTGACAATTCTGCACGATTATTTGCAGTGTCAAACAAGTGTCAAAGCCATATTTGATTACCCAAAGTCAACACCGAAGAGTCAACGTCTGGCTTGAGTTTGCTCGCAAGGGAAATAACTTTGTAAACGAACACAATCGTCACTCAAATTAGAATTAATTGGCGAATATGTCCACAACCTCGTATAGTTTGGGCTTACCTGTAGGTATACATACATATTATCCCAAATGGCAGTGTCCGCCTTTTTTTGCTTTATTTGTTTACTTAATACAGTTTAAGGCTTTATTTTGTACAATAAAGATAAGAGAAATAAATTGTCACCAATATAGTATAATATCAAGGGATCATCACGACATTATTCTATTTTATTTTATTCTATTGGTACACTTAATTAATAACTATGTCTATACAATCCTATAGCGCAAATATCTCCAGAAACGTAACCAATATAATAATAATATAATAATATTGGGGGACAATCTTACACAAATCGACCTAGTCCCAAACTAAGCAAAGCTTGTACTATGGGTACTAGACGACGATATACATACTTATAAGGATAAATACATACTTAAATACATAGAAAACATCCAAGACCCAAGAACAAATATCCGTGAAAAATGCACAAATAAATGCCCTGGCCGGGATTCGGACCCGGGACCTCTAGCTTCGGAGGCAGAGTCACTACCAACTAGGCTAAACAGGTCGTCAATATGAAAACCGATTCGTAAGAAATAACAACCTTGAAGAAAAACGGAATTATTTTCAATAAGGATATAAAGAAAGGCCAGAAAGGATAAAAAGTGATGTGACAAATGCGTCACGTCATAACTTTAGTATTTTCCTTTGGAAAACTTTTGCCATTTTACCTAAGCGTTGTTCTTACGGGTTGGGAAGTCTGGTTTGTTGGGTTGTCACTTAGCGCCTTTTGACATTAGTACGAATTGACATGCTCCGGCAAAATTTTATAGAGTTCTGTATCCATTCCATATCCATCCATTCATATACACATATACTATACGCCCGTATCCTATGCCAAATACATACATGCTTGCCCTGCTGCATTTATCTTGTCATGCTCGTCCTTACATACTTCTTTCGCTTCAATCACATCCATACATCTCCTCATACATGCTCTTCGGTTGCGGGTACTTGTGACCTGCCCTTTTTTCAGTATCGTCATCATTGGCCACATGCATCTTGACAGATGATTGTTGTGTATCATGGTATCGTAGAAATATGATCAAGATGACCCCGCAGGTGCAGTCGGCTTGATCGCCCTCTTCCAACACTTCCATCCATCTGCTGAACGTTAATACTCTTCTGCTTTCACACATCCTCTCAACATACCCAAACCACCGAAGCCACACCTTCAATGCTAGCATCCATACTTATATAAATCTAAAACGGCCTACTTTACGTCTGCAACACGTCTTCTCACGTGCAAAATATAAATTATATGTTTGAATTTACAGTGAATGCGATAAATTCACTCATTGTTTATGGTGAAGGTAATAAATTGTATGAGACCAATTAATTATCATACTTCAAAGTCGTAAATGCAATCAAAGGAAATATTAACATCCTTCACGATCGTGGCACACTTTCTCGAAATACTTCGCTTATTCACCATGAAGTCATTAAATTAGGCTTCTGATCTGACTTTAAGAGTCTTGTCGGTGTAGCTCTCTCCAATCTCTCCATCTGGCTCCTTTTTGATTTCCTTATACAAGGTGACTGATATGTTTTCTTTTATTTGTTTATGTAACTTATCTTTGGTCTTCCCCTTCCTCGCTAGCCTTCAATCTTGCCTTCTATGATGTTGCGTACAAAAACGTCATATTAATTCTTCATATTGAGGAAAATATTTTACAATAATTAAAATCATAAGACCATAAAAGGGGACAAAATCGGAACGCATTTTGGCAGATTAATATACACAAATCGACTGGTTAGGTTAATTTTTATCAGCGTATTTTTTGGCAAAACATTGTATTGAGATTATATATTTATTATTATTATTTTTATTATTTTATTTTAGACAGGCAGCTGTCATGATACGTCTAAATCAGAGTTCACTTCGCACACGTCCACACTACTTAGATTATAGATTGTCAAGTTTGTGTTTAAACTGGTTAACACTTCTGGCGTTCACTACTTCTGATGGTAATTTGTTCCATGCCTTTATTATTCGTTTAGAGATTAACCCCCTTATTCATAAACGTCCATCGATCCTCTATTAGTTAACAAGCCGCTAAAGTTGGTTTGTCCTTATCTGTCACTTTGAAATTTATGTTTGTGAGAAAGGGACAAAACAACTTTTAGTTAACAGAGGTTTGTTAAGTTTTATGAATAAGGGGGTAAGTTTTTGCCGATATTTGTTTTAGATTTGCTTGCTGATAATTTAAAGTTGTGTCCCCTCGTGCGTGTGTTTGTATTTCGAGTAAAAAAGTCGCTCAGCTCTGGACAGTCGTAATGGTCATTTAAGATTTTATAAGTCTCAATCAATTGTCCACGTTCACACCTCTTTTCGAGTGTTGTCAAGCCTAATTTCTGTAGTCTTTCCTTGTATGACAATGTTTTTAGTATTAATAATGGAATTAAATAGTTGCAAAATGGATTTTCAGGTAACCATTTCGTGAAAAAATTATAGTCTGGTAATATGAGATATTCCTTTACAATAGTTCGAAAATTATCTGCTAATATGTAGGTATTTTTATATGCAATGGCGCCCGGTATAGATTTGTTTATTATTAATTAAGGTGTCATCTTATAATAGATCAATTAAATTTTTAGATTTAGTCACTCATTGAATTTATACACGGCAAAAACACCAATAACGTAAGTATTGAAATATACGTAAAGGATACTGCACTGCACAATAAATCGCAACGAAATGCAATATAAAACTAAAGCTCCCATTCTATATCGGAACTACATATCAAGGAGTAACTTTCTAAAACTCCTATCTCCAATCTACTTTCAAAAAGCAACCTTGAGCAGTCAGTCGTAGAGTTCAAAATATGTACCAGTTGAATATGTATAATACGATTAATAAGTGTTGAAGTGCAGATATTTACCGAACATGTTTGAGCGACCTTAAACTTACAGGCGATCTGCAAAGTGCGTTCAACTCGACCAAGCAACCAAAGACCTCATAAGCATATGCTTAAAGACTACGTAGTCTAAAAGCTGAACAAGCAAGATTAAAAAAATGGCTTTACATAGGAAAACAACGGATGTAAATGGCTGAAACAAGTGTAATTTTTGCATTTGCGAGCTTTTTGCACTTACAAATTTTGCATCACAGAAAAGTTACGTAAATTATTTTTCTGATAACTAACGGGAAAAGGGCCTTTACTGACTTCTTAGAAAAATATTGTATGTGGTTAATATAATAAACATGTATATAACCTAAGTTCGGTCATGTGACAATCAACAGGATCCAAATAATATCAGCGTCGGGTCATCTACTGTGGCCCGACATTGTGCTGAGTGGACTGCTTTTTCGCACTTTAAAACACATTAGTAATTGTATTTATCAAAATAATGATTTGCTTAATAAATTTCTTATTATATTATTATTATAATATTACTTCTCCCTTTACTTTTAGGTCTAGGAAAATCGATCTGCAGCATTTTCAGCAACCTATAATAAAATTTTAGGTTGCTTTTTCAATATAATTACGCTTTGAGATCATACAAATGAAACTTTTGTCTAACTCTTAACTTGGCCGATTTATATGAAAACTAGCTCTACTAACTTATGAGTAGGCTTGCTTCTTTTAAGTAAGTAGGTATTCAAGGAGTCCCAGAGTTTTAATGATGTTTGTCGCAACTAAAAAACATAAAACATACTTTTGCAATTGATTGTAACCTCAATGTTCCTCAATCCGTCTGACCTTAAAGTCTGAAAAAACCCAGAAGTGAATAAAAAAGAAAAGTTCGGTTCTAATTACAAGTTGTTTCGTTTCCGAGAAATGTACTTCGTTTTGCCTACGTGACCCCATGCACGTCGCAAGCGCAGCCGATGGGTAGTGACAGCAGAAAAAGTTTTTAAAAAGTTATGCTAACAGTATTATTATACAAATAAAACTCGTCGTGGCTCCGCACGCGATTCATAAAGATCGCAAGCGTAGCCACGACTTAAAATCTGTACTATCGATACTAATATTACTAGTGGCTTTATCAACTGTATGTACCTCTCACGATTTTTTTTCCAAAAACTGACTCGACAATAAATGTACGTACTTAATAATAAACCAGCTCACAAAATTTCACCGAAATCGGTTGAAAAATGCGACCTGTAGAGGAGAAAAGCCGGGACTCCGCCGCGGATATAGAGGAAGCTGAAACGGACAGCTTCGTTTCACTCGATCCGGTCAATAAATACGAAAGTAACTCTGTTTGTCTATCTATTTATCTGTCTGCTACCTTTTCACGCTTAAACCGCTAAACCGATTTCGAATAAATTTCGTATGGAAATAGTTTGACATACGGGGAAGGATGATATGGGGCGGATTGTTTAAAAGTACTATATATACGACTTCCCTGCGGATGAATTCGTGGGCAACAGCTGGTTTATAGCCTTTGTCCTACCGAAATGTCCATTCTAGAAATTGGTGAAAGAATTTTTGAAATCAGATTAGTAGATTACATCGTTACCTCTGTAGAATATCACTATACAAAGCGGACTATATAAAGCGGTTCACACGATCTGGTCGTCCCACTGTTGAGCAAAGGCCGATTTCGAATTACGAGAATATCAGAGGGCCTACTGAGAGCCAAAAACGAAGTTCGTTCGTGTATCTCCCTCTCTATCGCACCTGCGTATTTGACCTACAGTGAAATAGATACGGTAGGCCATCTGGCCTGTCTTTACAATCTGCACAGTCAGCAGAGAGTTCTGCTTCGTTTACACAATAAAACATATGAATAAGAATGATAATAATCGTATGGCATTTATTTTTCGATCCGTGAGATCTTCGAGAAGACAGTACGGTTGCCAGTTTTGTTGCACTTTTAACACCACCCAGGGCGCGTAGGGTATATGAACTGTAATATAATATGCTTAAGCTTAACCAAAACCCCTTTGGTAATATGAGGAAAAATTCACGTCCGCCAATAAATGTTCTTCAACTTGACCTCCAAAAGAAGTATAATACCCATATTCCCGTAATAATACAGCAATCAACGCTTTTTGTCACAAAACGAATTTACAGTACGTCATGCAAAATTAGTGTAATTTGTTGCCGACGCTACAACTCGTGTGTGAATGTGTGTGTGATGCAACACTGGTAACAATTGCACGGTTGTGTGCATCAAGAATGCCGATTTTACGGTGAATCAGGCGGGGTTCCCTTATCAACGCAGATTTCATGGATGTGAGTGCAATAAACGGAAATTCGTTTCAGCACAAACTTAGTGTCAAGTCTACGCGAATTCTAGTGACTATAGGTACGTACTCGTAGTACGATGCCCTTCGAACCAAATTTTAAAGGGGGTTGAATGCTTCAATGGGGACAACTACGACTAAAACAAAGCAAAAGCTGCAAATGAGGGTCATAGGTGAAAAACGCTCCATACTACAGCTAACAGAAAATTATGACGTCACAACCACAACGCACAAGCCCCGAACGTGCCCGAACTAACGTTGTATGGAAAAACTAGAAAATTGCTATTTTAGTCATGAAATACTGCGTTTAAGTACATAGTTGTTGTACATCATTTCAGCCGAATGACGTCCACTGCTGGACATAGGCCTCCCCCAAAGACTTCCACAATGACCGGTCCTGCGCCACCCGCATCCAGCGGACACCCGCGACCCTTACCAGGTCATCAGTCCACCGTGTGGGGGGCCTGCCCACGCTACGCCTCGCCTCGCTAGTTGTTGTACAATTTCTTTTTAATAGTCTAGCTAGCCTTTATATAACTTTTAGCTCACCTTTCCAAAAAAAAATTCTCCATACGCAAACTTCCCTACAGGATAGTAGCCAGGTCCTGGACCATTATGCATTGTATTATTTATTTAAGTACTTAGGTCTCGCCGGCTCCTTGAGTCGACATAATGCTAAGGGACCTTTTCGTGGCGATATATGTTTCAATTTTATTCATTTTACACAAATTTATTTTCTTTTGTTCAATACTTGTCACGAATAAATCATTCATTCTTTCAAGCCGTGTGCTTGCTTTCCGCCGTCCGTAAATAACACCTGCATAAAATTTAACCAGGTAGGAAAACAGCTACCCACCGGTAACGTACTTATCTATGCCGGTAGGTTATTTCGGGTTCGCTCCGTCACACCTAACCTAGACGCGACCTTGGCCTAACAAGGCCCTCCGTATATCTACGGCGCTGTCAACTAATTCACTATTCACGGCGTTTCCCATAGCAAGAACGATGTTCTAGAAGCCTGGGATAGTGACAAATATAAAACTTAAGGCGCAGAGTAGGGCAAGCCACTCTCCATACAAATGTTGTGCAAGTTTTTTGCGTTAGTTTTGGCACTTCAGCATTTTATTTTATTTTTTATTGGTACATATTGGATATACGCAGAACTTGATGTTGAAATTTTGCATTATTTAAAAATAATAAAAATAAAAAAAATACAAATAAAATAAAAAATAAAAACATCAAGACATAGCTAACAAAAAAATAAGCATATGGACCAAAAATAGTAACTGGTGTGCAAACACAAACGAAGAAAAACTTGCACAAAGTTTGTATGGAAAGAGCTTGCCCACCCCTTCGCCTTAACTCAACACAGAACATCTTATATGTATTCTATGTTTAAAAAATGAACACTAAGTAACTGTAATTTTTTGTCAAGCGGAAGCGAATTTAATATAATTTTCAATCCTAATAATATTAACTCTTGCCACAGAATAAGTAATAGTGCTCTTGTTTAAGCCTAATCCAATTAAGGTCTAGCTGCCCCCTTGGGTTGGAAGATCAGATGTCAGTCGCTTCCGTAAAACTAGTGCCTACGCCGATTCTTCATTCATTTATAAATCATTCAAATAATTGCGATCCAACGCGGGAACGCGACAAGCGTGATGGGCACCTTTGGGTCAGGAATGACACGGGGCGGATTTTGAGACCAATCCTTATGTTTATTTATTTTTAATTTACTTTGTATAACTGTATTTTAAGTTTTTATTTAATTAATAAATAAATAATATCATTATTTATTTATTATTCATTTAATGAAACAATCATAATTCATTTTACCATGGTAAGGAAGGATGTTAAATACAATAGAGAGTGCCACATGGACCCTGGGGGCCAATTCTCGGGCTCGATCGAGATGATCTCTATTCGAGATTCCATACAAGTGACTCTACCATTCTTTACAATGTCACAATAGACATGCATCGCTCGGACCGAGAATTGACCGCCTGGTAGGGTGTAATAATGTTATCTTCTTGGGATTAGGTAGCAGACCCCGGGCATCCTACAGGATACAATTATATTGGGATAACGCTAAGATGATGATGTTCTTTATTAAATTCGCAGTAAAGTCTAATTTAATAGTTTTACATAAAAAGTAAATTTTGATGATGCTAAACTGTGTCAACGCACATGTAGGTTCTAATCTAATACATTAAACAAACGATGCGTCACATTGATCGACTCAATTGTCATATTTTTTAGTTTCCCTACACAAAGTAACAAATATTAACTTTATTGCTCATTACAGAAATGTTTGCTCGAACCCAGGACTGTAAGCTTAGTATGCAGGCTCACTACCCACTGCGAGTAATAAATAAAACACTTAATTTCCTCCAGATCCTGACATTTCCTAACGCAACGGGAAAATAAGCCGATTAAAAGGCAAGCCCAATACAATACTTATTGCTTTTTCTGTCTTACATTTGACAAGGGTACGAAATACCCCTAATTTTCAAAGTACGGTACTTATTGAAGTCCCGAAGTTTTCGGGACCGGGACTGGGTCAGTCCCGGGAATTCCCGGATACTTTCGTGACTTTCGGGACTTTGTAGTTTTTAGGGAGTATGTATGAACAAACCGGACAGGTATGAGTCAAACTCGCGCCCGATAGTTTCGTTCCGTACTCTCATGATTTGTAGCTATAATAAACTATTTGGCGCATGTATATTGTCTAGTGTAACCTGTATCTGGATGTCCCTTTACGTTGCTTAAATTGAAATAGTATTTTTATGTACAAGTTCAAAGTTATTTATTACCATACTTGTAATGTAAGACCATGCTTATTATATTACCAAATATCATGATTCAACGGGATTCACGTCAACGGTCAACGGGAATTACCCTATAGGTTTTGATTCCCTTGAGAGTGTCATTATGCGGTATTACAGCCGCATATTTCGATTACGATTACTTAGAAGTTTGATTTTTTCGCAGCTTCAAGAAATTGCGGTTCGAAGTATTTTATTTTTATATCAACCTTGAAGTACGGAGATCAGCCTGTAAGAGATTAGTTTGGCTCTTAAACAGCTCAAAAACAACAATGCACCCGTTGAATATGGTATTAAAGCCGAACTCCTGAAGGCGGGTGGAAAACCGGTCCTTACGGCCCTCCAGAAGTTGTTCAATTCAGTCTTACTGGAAATAAGAACGCCAAAGGCATGGAGCGGGTGTGAGGTGTAGTGGTGCTTTACTTCAAAAAGAGCGACAACGCTCTGCTAAAGAACTACAGGCCCATCTGACTTTTGAGCCATGTATATAACCTGTTTTCATTTCAAGAGTCATTACGAACCGTCTCGCACGCAGGCTAGATGGCTTCCTGCCTCCCGAACAAGCCGGTTTCTAAAGAGGCTTTAATACCGTATAGTATACCACTTTCCTACGCTTCGCTAGGTTATACAGAAGACTGGGGAGTATGACTTGCCCCTCTGTTTAGCGTTCGTAGACTACGAGAACTTCGATTCGATTCGATCGAAACCTGGGCTGTGCTAGAATCTCTGCAGCGGTGCCAAGTTGACTAGCGCTATATCGAAGTGCTGAAGTGTTTGTACGAGAACGCCACTATGTCAGTCCTTCTCCGGGACCAGAACTCTAAACCTATTTAGTTGCAGCGGGGAGTCCGGCAAGGAGATGTTATTTCTCCTAATTTGTTCTCCGCTGCACTGGAGGATGTTTTTAAGACTCTGGACTAAAAAGGCTAGGCATCAACATAAATGGCGAGTACATCACTCACCTTCAGTTTGCTGACGATATAGTAGTCTTGGCTGAGATCATGGAGGCTATGCTCAAGTAGTAGTCATAAGTACAATGCTCAATAACGTCAGTAAAGCCTCCGAGCGAGTTGGTCTTAGGATGAACATGGACAAGACGAAGATCATGTCAAATGCCCACGTAGCACCAACTCCCGTAACAATCGGACACTTAACGCTCGAAGTTGAAGACGACTACATTTACCTAGGACAGACTTTATTGGAATAAAGTAGGTCAAATTTCGAGAAAGAGGTTAATCGTCAAATCCGAATCGGGTAGGTAACGTTCGGGAAGCTACGGCACATCTTTTTGTCCAATATTCCGCAGGGTCTCAAGACGAGAGTCTTTGACCAGTGTGTGTTGCCACTTGCCAGTGATGACATATGGCACTGAAACGTGATTGCTTACTATGGGCCTCATAAGAAGGCTCAAAGTCACTCAAAGAGCAATAGCGACGGATATGCTGGGAGTATATCTGCGTGTTCGTATCAGGAATGAGGTTATCCGCAACAGAACCCATGTAACCGATATGGCCCTCCGAATCGCTAAACTTAAGTGGCAGTGGGCTGGGCACATAGCACGTAGAACCGATAGCCGTTGGGGCGGAAAGGTTCTCTAGTGGCGTCAGCGTACCGGTGGACTGATGACCTGGTAAGGATCGCGGGTGCAGGCTGGATTCAGGATTACCAGTCATTGAGGAAGTCTTTGGGGCATAGGTCCAGTAGTGGACGTCCTTCGGCTGATATGATGATACCTCTACGCGTTCACGAGAAAAACACATCAGAGTTGATGAAATGAGCCCGAAAAAACAACTCATTTTGCCATTTCACTAGAGAAGTTCAGTGATATATATGAGTGTTATTCACCACAAATAATGAAATCCCGAAAGTCCCGAAAGCAACGGGAATTACAAAATCAGTCCCGGGAAAAAATGTGAGTTTCATTTCCCGGGAAATACCGGGATTTTCGGGATCGGGATTTCCCGGGAGCACACCCTAGTCAGAGGGAACACACGACGCGGATAAATTCTTGATTTGTAAGACAGTGAGCATTCTGTAGGTACTGCAGTATTCACATACATATATATTTTGTGTAAAGGACACCAGCCCGGCTAGTATGATAGCTTATACCGTCACGTTTTATGTGACGTTTCAGTACATTTTGGCCATATAACGTGACGGTATAAGCTATAGCCGGGCAGGTGCATTACTTTAGTCAACATCTATAAATAATAAATGAATAAATATTATGGAATAATTTTTACACAAATCGAACTAGTCCCATAGTAAGCTCAATAAGGCTTGTGTCACACTGTGCTTGTGTTATGGGTACTAGACGACGATATATTTAATAGACATATACTTAAATACATTGAAAACATCCAAGTCTCAGGAACAAGTGTTTCTGCTCACCACAGAAACAAATGCCCTTACCGGGATTCGAACCCGGGACCCCTAGCTTCGGAGGCAGTGTCACCACCAACTAGGCTAAACAGGCCGACAAAGTCCATAAGTATACGCTTTGAATGTCGTGCGCATTTTTTTGCGCAATCTCATAGACTTTCTAATGACACGGCCCTTAAGGGACGACATAAAGTCACGTACCGCCGAATTATTCCACCCGCGACATACCTTTGTCAATAGCGGTACCTACCTTCTAAAAATCAGAGAAACGTATAAAGAGGTAAAATAGAAGACCCCTCCGAAATTACTGATTCGATTTCTTAGAATAAACCTTCAAACTGGAGATAGGCTAATAATAATTAATAGAACCCCGTGTAAATAACCCATCGGTGACTCTGGCGAACATTGTGCCGGAACGCGCAGGGGTAGACCCCCCACATGGTGGACTGATGACCTGGTAAAGGTCGCGGGAGTCCGCTGGATGTGGGTGGCGCAGGAGCGAACATTGTGACTTTCTTCGGGGGAGGCCTATGTTCACTTGTTCAGCAGTGGACAGTGCAGCAGTATGTTTTCTGCAGCTATAACTACGCCCGACCGAGCATACGCGCCGACCGTCCGTCGAGCACTGTTTCCAGCCTTATAATCTTGTCACTCATTGTACTAAAGTCGAGTTGGAACAATTTTGCACGGACAAAGAGATCAAAAATATGTGAACACGCCTTATTGTTAACATAAAGTCGCTCACATTTTTCAACCTTCAGCAACGTTCATATTTTTATCAACACGACTACGCGTCTCCTTGCATCCGCAAAAATGCACAGGAACATTTGACCCGGAGGCAATTACCAGGAACCGCTCACGTGTATCTGGCACACGTGCATCCGGGATATTACTGTCCTTTTCACACCCGGTGTATAACTCTAGCCTTTTCACACGGCTATGACGACATAAGTTCGTGTTTACAGGTCGAATCATCGTTTTATGTTTTCATCGTGCGAGAAAGAATCTAACCACGCAAAGACTTATGTCAGCGATAACCCATCAATACACCATATTCAATAGCTCCCGACATCGCAAAGCTAGTGTTATGGCTGCCATATAACTTTTTTACTTCTTTTGCCATGTCGGTGGTAAATATAAAGCGTAGTACGGCCCGCCTCATGGCAAGCGGTCATCATAGCTAAAACTTGCAACTCCGTCATTTGTTTCGTTCGCTCGTTTATTAGTTCAAGTCAAAATGTATTACAGATTTATTGCTATGATGGACTATTGCGAGGTCGGAGCGGCTGTAACGCCTAATAATTTAGATTAGAGGTTATAAATAATACAATGTACCAATATTCTAAGAACAAATTACTAACTAACAACAAGGCCCGCATTCACGCTATTAAAGCCAATAAAAAAAGTAAAAGTAGTTTATTCTTCAAATTAGGCATATTACATGCACCTATGAATGTCAATAAACTACCACCGGTTCGGAAAAATAAACCTCTGCCACGAGAAGAACCGGCGTTAGAAACTCGGCGAGGTGTCATTTTTTCAAAACAATATACATTGTATAGTTAAATATAAAATTACAGTCTCAGTTACTACAAAAATAACAAGCTACAGTAGAAAACCTATTTTCGCGATAGATTAGCCGTGCAGGACACTATCACTGCCAAACATCCCTGTCCATGATGTAATCGTTTACCTTATAATATGCTTTTGAAATAAGTATTTGTTTTACTACAGATTTGAATTTAGAATTGCTAAGTTCAGTATAATGTGTTTTGGAATTTTAATGTACTTATAGAATTTAATACAATCGTGATGTAACGAACAACTGTTCAAGTGTTCAACTGTGTTGTTCTTGTTGAAGAACTGTTCGACATGTCATGATACCTACGGCCGCTTTCTACCATCGCACCGCTCACCGTCGGCAGGGCATTCATCCTCACACCTTAGAACCTAAATGGTCGCGGTACGGTACGGTTTCAGAGGAATTTCCTCCCTCGGACGCTCTGGTTGTGGAAGGATCTCCCTGCCGAGATTTTCCCGAGGGACTACAGTATGCGGTTCTTCAAGAAATGGTCGACAACGCGCATGTGACACCCTGGAGTTGCATGCGTCCATAGGCTGCGGTGGCCGCTTACCATCAGGCGGGCCGTATAAGCTTGTTTGCCATCGACGTGGTATAAAAAAAAATAACGACCTTTCATATTTCTCTTGAAGAACCCCAGAAGTACTGTAGGCCCTCGGGAAAATCTCAGATCGTCTGGTAAATGAAAAAAAAACGACAGAACTTTCTCCTCGTGTATAATATAATAAGTAAAGTCTCTGATATTGCCAAATCCAACTTCCTAAAATCAGCAAGGAGTAAAAGCAATAAGGAATCTCAAATCCTCTATAAAATGGTAAAGAGGTGATGAAAGTTTATTGGAGAAATATCATCACGAGTGGAAGCTTAAGCACGAGCTTACAATAAATATCCACGTTGCGTTTAGTAAATAAAAAGACTTGACGGTAAACGGAACAAAGTATTAAAATTACAATACAAACAAATACCTAACTCTTTATTGCACACCCCTCATAATAAAACAGCATGTAGAAAATATATAGAATTATTTATAAATGTATAGTTAGTTTGTGTAAAACATTGAAAATGGTGCTTATACAGGGCCGAAATATTCGGGAACGCGAACTCACAAAAAACCAATATACATGTTAGGGAGCATACCCAAACTACGTGACCAACGCTACGGACCGCGCGTTACTACGTAATTTTTTGTGTGATTTAAAAAACCCACGAT